>NIVC01001643.1:0-90000 GCA_002269645.1 Macrostomum lignano | reverse complement strand
TTAGCAATCCATTCTATTCCAATTGATCTGTGATTGGCTAGATTAATTAGCAATCCATTCTATTCCAATTGATCTGTGATTGGCTAGATTAGCAATCCATTCTATTCCAATTGATCTGTGATTGGCTAGATTAATTAGCAATCCATTCTATTCCAATTCATACATGCGCAACTGCTGGCCGACCTGGCCGATCCGGCCACCGTAAATCGTGGCTGACCAGGGGTAAGTCGCAAAATTGAGTCAACCAAAAACAGAAAAACACAAGAACCAAGAAAGGCAAGAGAAAAGCGAAAGAAAGAGCAGTTCAGGGAAAATGGTGAAGCAAAAGAAAAACAATTCGCAAAAGAAGCAAACTAAGTTGTAAAAATAATCAGGTAAGTCGCAAAAAGGATCAGGTAAGTCGCAAAAGGGTTAGGTAAGTCGCAAAAGGGTTAGGTAAGTCGCAAAAGGATCAGCTAAGTCACAAAAAAGATTAGGTAAGTCACAAAGGGTTAGGTAAGTCGCAAAAAGGATTAGGTAAGTCGCAAAAAGGATTAGGTAAGTCGCAAAAAGGATTAAGTAAGTCGCAAAAAGGATTAGGTATGTGGCAAAAAGGTTAGGTAAGTCGCAAAAGGATTAGGTAAGTCGCAAAAAGGATTAAGTAAGTCGCAAAAAGGATTAAGTAAGTCGCAAAAAGGATTAAGTAAGTCGCAAAAAGGGTTAGGTAAGTCGCAAAAGGGTTAGGTAAGTCGCAAAAGGGTTAGGTAAGTCGCAAAAGGATCAGCTAAGTCGCAAAAGGATCAGCTAAGTCGCAAAAAGGATTAAGTAAGTCGCAAAAAGGATTAGGTAAGTCGCAAAAAGGATTAGGTAAGTCACAAAGGGTTAGGTAAGTAGCAAAAGGATTAAGTAAGTCGCAAAAAGGATTAAGTAAGTCGCAAAAAGGATTAGGTAAGTCGCAAAAAGGATTAGGTAAGTCGCAAAAAGAAGCAACTAAGTCGCAATAAGAGGGAAGTAAGTCACAATCAGAGGCAATCAGGGGGTAGTAGGTGCAAGTGTGGCAGGAGAGCAAAAACAGAATAGAAGCCTTCAACCACAGACAAGATCTTTGAAATCAGAAGCCCGCGTCAACAGTTTCCCATTGATTTCTTAAACTCTGGAGCAGGGGTTGGCAAACTCCGGCTCGCGAAGCGACCGAAGCCCCTCTATCTGGCCCTCGCCTTTCTTTGAAACTTCCTAACTACGAGCTAGCAAGGTTGGTGTCTCTTCAACTCTCATCTCTCTCTTCTTCTCTACCTTGCCTCCCCTCTTCTCTCTCTCCCCCCTTTTCCCTCTTCTCTCTCCTCTCATTTTTACTCTCCTCTCTTCTCCCCCTTTCTCTCTACCCTTTCTCCTCAATGCCCTCTTCTCTCCTCTTATCTTCAGCAAAAATATGTGCATATTTTCTTACTTCAAAGTAGAGGGAATAGAAGATTAGAGATAAGCAAACAGAGGAGAGGCGAGCGATGCGATGGGAGAAAAGATAGAAAAGGAGAGAAAAGCTGAGGGAGGAAAAAGAGATGAGAGAGAAGAGGAGATGAGAGGAAAGAGGAAAGAAAAGATGATGGATGAGATCAGAAGAGAGGAAAGAGGAAAGAGGAGAGAGTAGATGAGAGAAGAGAGGATAAAGAGGAGATGAGAGGAGAGATGAGAGAGTAGAAAAGAGAGGAGAGATAAGATGAGAGAGTAGAGTGGAATGGAGAGAGACGAGAGAAGAGATAAGAATGTAGAGAGGAGACAGAAGAGATAGGAGAGGAGAGGAAAGAGAGAAGGGATAAGGGATGAGAGAGAAAAGAAAAAGAGGATGAGAAGATTGAGGAATGGAGAGAATTTGCAAAGGCCTCAAATCTTAGTTTAACATGCATTACTCCCATCTTTGCCTTTTTCCTAACTGTTAACAAGTTTTTGTTTGAGCATGACTTCAAATTTAGAATCTATGCAAAAATAGTTCCGGGAATTAGAATTCAGTGGTTTAAAAATCTGTGTGTTTTCACAGCTTGTATCTCTACTGGATTCGTATTCTGCATCTGATGAGCCATCTGAATCAGGGCTCTCATCTTCCATGCCAAATCGTCTAGCAAATCGTTCTTGAGCTATAGGTCACACTGTATTCACTTCACTTACTTCTGGACATTCATGAATCATGACTTTTGTAGTATGCTCACTACACTGTACTGACAATTTACTAATTGCTTCATGCCGCCACTAGATGGCATACTGATTAGCTGTTATAAAAACGCGGAATCTGCACGCAGCACTAATTAGCTGGCGAGGCATTTAGCTTTAAAAATATAGTCATAGTTACTCCTGCCGTTTACCTTAAGTTTTTGCTTGGCTCTTTCATAGGTAAGTCGCATTTTTTATCGAAAACTAAGTCGCACGGCCAGCGTAATTTCAGAAGTTGCGCATGTATGTTCCAATTGATCTGTGATTGGCTAGATTAGCAATCCATTCTATTTTAATTGATCTGTGATTGGCTAGATTAATTAGCAATCCATTCTATTCCAATTGATCTGTGATTGGCTAGATTAGCAATCCATTCTATTCCAATTGATTTGTGATTGGCTAGATTAGCAATCCATTCTATTCCAATTGATCTGTGATTGGCTAGATTAATTAGCAATCCATTCTATTCCAATTGATTTGTGATTGGCTAGATTAGCAATCCATTCTATTCCAATTGACTTGTGATTGGCTAGATTAGCAATCCATTCTATTCCAATTGACTTGTGATTGGCTAGATTAGCAATCCATTCTATTCCAATTGACTTGTGATTGGCTAGATTAGCAATCCATTCTATTCCAATTGACTTGTGATTGGCTAGATTAGCAATCCATTCTATTCCAATTGATTTGTGATTGGCTAGATTAGCAATCCATTCTATTCCAATTGATTTGTGATTGGCTAGATTAGCAATCTAATATTGCATACCATTACTACGATTACAGGGAATTAAGTTTGGCAGAGCAGTATTCGGTATTCTCCGGTAAATTCCTTCAGATTTTATTCATGCAAGTATTTAAACTAAACCACGGATTCTACCAAAAAAGCTGGAATTTCACTTTTGCACTTTCACGATCAATTGAGTCAAATAGTTAGCAGGGCCGCACGTACTACTTTTTAATAACCATATCAGCTTTAGAACAGACATCAATACTCGGTTGCCGACAGTGCAGGTCGACTATGTATAAATATTTTATTGCACACTTTATCTAATTTGTCTGGCTTGAGCTGAAAAAATATGGCCTAAACTGTCCAATGGTCATTTTCACGGCTCATATTTTAGCAATTAGTAAAATATTGATGGCCTCTTTTTTTTAATTACGAGAGTATCGACCTAATTCAAAATCTAAAATTAGTTTATGTTTATATATTAGCGGTACCCATATACGACCTATATTTTTTCACTGCTGCTAAACAAAACAAAAAAGGCAAAAGACAAATAAAACGATTTATATACTTATAGAATTGAAAAGTGTATTCTATTTATCTAACAGTCAATTGTATTTGTTAAAGTGCATTACTTTCGTGTGTTCATTTGGTTCTTTAGACATGGACGTAGCTATTGGTCTATAGACATTGCGTACATTGACTGTATGAATGTTTAAATTGTCCATATACATGAGAGACATGAGAGACATCTGTACATTAGTCATGGAGTGCTAATATGCCGTAAACAAGTTGCATTAATTCAATTTCTAGAACAAAAAAAATCAAGTCTGTCACAGATTGCAAAAATACTTTAATTGTCGAAGTTTAACTACAAAAATAAAACAACATTTATGCTGATTTAACCAACAAATAATTTTGATTTGTTTAAAATAATCTAAAAATTGTTTAAACAGAGCAATTTATAGTCAGTCTTGATGTCAATTCAGATGCGACAGGTTGAATTATCTTTACAATTATTAGACAAGTAACTTGTTTTGAAAGAGTCAATTAATTTATTCATCGATATTAACAAACCAAAAGTCCATAGTAACGAAATCTGTGGACTGTGGACTAGGTACATTACATAATGATTAGGTCATTAGTTTGATCGCATCCTGCTCACCGATAGCCTCTTCTGTGGTAGCGGCCGAACAAAATCTTGCTAAAAGCGTTTCGAAAATCCGGCGAGAATATTGTGTAAATAACGGGATTTAATAAGCTGTTCATGTAGCCAAGCCAAAGGATGAAGGAGTGCCCGGAGTCTGGGATCAGCTCGAAGCACAGGTCCGCACAGAATGGACAGATTGTTGCCCGGAGGAAGAATGGGATCCAACAGATCAGGAAGCAACCAGTGATGATGGCCAGAGTTCGGGCAGCTTTGCGCTCCCGTTTGTGCTCAAGTTTCTCGCGCTGGTGGGCCGCCTTGGACTGCGGGGTCAGACGGCGTTCCTCCGGGTGACTGTCGCCATGGCGATCGCCGTTGTGCTGCTGCTGCTGTTTGAATTTCTTCAGCTTTTGCAATTTTGCTTTGCCAGAAGATTTAATGAAAGAAGTGGTCTGCTGCTGCTGCTGGGGGCCTTGTTCAGCTTCTGGCAAGTCGTCCGCTTGCGGTGTGCCCAAGTTCGATTCCTGGCGCTGCTGGTTCTGCACCAACTGTATCGCTTTGTTCTGGCCCTTGAAGGCTTTCTTACGAATTCGCTTTCTGGCAGTCTGGTAGATTTTGATGTAGATGGCGATCATAAACAGCATCGGCAGGTAGAAGGCCCCGACGGTAGAGAAGATGGTGTACACAGTGTCCTCATTGATTGCGCATGTGCCGTTTGCGATTTGAGTTCGGCGAAGCTCGTCCGTGAGGGTGAATCTGGCTGGGAGGCTGATCGCCAGGCTGATGACCCACACGGCAACTATCATCAGGCCAATTCGTTTGCCAGTCCGAACTCGAATATAGTCAACGTTTGTCACCGCCCAATAGCGATCAACCGCGATGCCAACCAGATGTAGGATGGAGGCTGTACAGCACAGAATGTCGAAACAGATCCACAAATCGCAGAGATGAATGCCTGTGAAAGATGAGGCAATTGGTATGAGAGTCTGGTCGATAATTTTGTGTTTTACTAGATTAGCAATCCATTCTATTCCAATTGATTGGTGATTGGCTAGATTAGCAATCCATTCTATTCTAATTGATTGGTGATTGGCTAGATTATCAATCCATTCTATTCCAATTGATTTGTGATTGGCTAGATTAGCAATCCATTCTATTCTAATGGATTTGTGATTGGCTAGATTAGCAATCCATTCTATTCCAATTGACTTGTGATTGGCTAGATTAGCAATCCATTCTATTCCAATTGATCTGTGATTGGCTAGATTAGCAATCCATTCTATTCCAATTAATCTGTGATTTGCTAGATTAGCAATCCATTCTATTCCAATTAATTTGTGATTGGCTAGATTAGCAATGCATTCTATTCCAATTCATTTGTGATTGGCTAGATTAGCAATCCATTCTATTCCAATTGATTTGTGATTGGCTAGATTAGCAATCCATTCTATTCAAATTGATTTGTGATTGGCTAGATTAGCAATCCATTCTATTCCAATTAATTTGTGATTGGCTAGATTAGCAATCCATTCTATTCCAATTGATTTGTGATTGGCTAGATTAGCAATCCATTCTATTTCAATTGATCTGTGATTGGCTAGATTAGCAATCCATTCTATTCCAATTGATCTGTGATTGGCTAGATTAGCAATCCATTCTATTCCGATTGATTTGTGATTGGCTAGATTAGCAATCCATTCTATTCCGATTGATTTGTGATTGGCTAGATTAGCAATCCATTCTATTCCGATTGATTTGTGATTGGCTAGATTAGCAATCCATTCTATTCCGATTGATTTGTGATTGGCTAGATTAGCAATCCATTCTATTTCAGTTGATCTGTGATTGGCTAGATTAGCAATCCATTCTATTCCAATTGATCTGTGATTGATTGGCTAGATTAGCAATCCATTCTATTCCAATTGATCTGTGATTGATTGGCTAGATTAGCAATCCATTCTATTCCAATTGATCTGTGATTGGCTAGATTAGCAATCCATTCTATTCCAATTGATCTGTGATTGGCTAGATTAGCAATCCATTCTATTCCAATTGATTTGTGATTGGCTAGATTAGCAATCCATTCTATTCCAATTGATCTGTGATTGATTGGCTAGATTAGCAATCCATTCTATTCCAATCGATTGGTGATTGACTAGATTAGCAATCCATTCTATTCCAATTGATCTGTGATTGGCTAGATTAGCAATCCATTCTATTCCAATTGATTTGTGATTGGCTAGATTATCAATCCATTTTATTCTAATTGATTTGTGATTGGCTAGATTAGCAATCCATTCTATTCCAATCGATTTGTGATTGGCTAGATTAGCAATCCATTCTATTCCAATTGATTTGTGATTGGCTAGATTAGCAATCCATTCTATTCCAATTGATCTGTGATTGATTGGCTAGATTAGCAATCCATTCTATTCCAATCGATTGGTGATTGACTAGATTAGCAATCCATTCTATTTCAATTGATCTGTGATTGGCTAGATTAGCAATCCATTCTATTCCAATTGATTTGTGATTGGCTAGATTAGCAATCCATTCTATTCCAATTGATTTGTGATTGGCTAGATTAGCAATCCATTCTATTCCAATTGATTTGTGATTGGCTAGATTATCAATCCATTCTATTCCAATTGATTTGTGATTGGCTAGATTATCAATCCATTCTATTCCAATTGATTTGTGATTTGCTAGATTATCAATCCATTCTATTCCAATTGATTTGTGATTGGCTAGATTAGCAATCCATTCTATTCCAATTGATTTGTGATTGGCTAGATTAGCAATCCATTCTATTCCAATTGATTTGTGATTGGCTAGATTAGCAATCCATTCTATTCCAATTGATTTGTGATTGGCTAGATTAACAATCCATTCTATTCCAATTGATCCGTGATTGATTGGCTAGATTAGCAATCCATTCTATTCCAATTGATCTGTGATTGGCTAGATTAGCAATCCATTCTATTCCAATTGATTTGTGATTGGCTAGATTAGCAATCCATTCTATTCCAATTGATCTGTGATTGGCTAGATTAGCAATCCATTCTATTCCAATTGATTTGTGATTGGCTAGATTAGCAATCCATTCTATTCCAATTGATCCGTGATTGATTGGCTAGATTAGCAATCCATTCTATTCCAATTGATTTGTGATTGGCTAGATTAGCAATCCATTCTATTCCAATTGATCCGTGATTGATTGGCTAGATTAGCAATCCCCATTCTATTCCAATTGATCTGTGATTGGCTAGATTAGCAATCCATTCTATTCCAATTGATTTGTGATTGGCTAGATTAGCAATCCATTCTATTCCAATCGATTTGTGATTGGCTAGATTAGCAATCCATTCTATTCCAATCGATCTGTGATTGGCTAGATTAGCAATCCATTCTATTCCAATTGATCTGTGATTGGCTAGATTAGCAATCCATTCTATTCCAATTGATTTGTGATTGGCTAGATTAGCAATCCAATATTGTATACCATTACTACTATTACAGGGAATTAAGTTTGGCAGTGCAGTATTCGGTATTCTTTGGTAAATTCCTTCAGATTTTATTCATGCAAGTATTTAAACTAAACCACGGATTCTACCAAAAAAGCTGGTATTTCACTTTTGCACTTTCACGATCAATTGAGTCAAATAGTTAGCAGGGCCGCACGTACTACTTTTTAATAACCATATCAGCTTTAGAACAGACATCAATACTCGGTTGCCGACAGTGCAGGTCGACTATGTATAAATATTTTATTGCACACTTTATCTAATTTGTCTGGCTTTAGCTGAAAAAATATGGCCTAAACTGTCCGATGGTCATTTTCACGGCTCATATTTTAGCAATTAGTAAAATATTGATGGCCTCTTTTTTTAATTACGAGAGTATCGACCTAATTCAAAATCTAAAATTAGTTTATGTTTATATATTAGCGGTACCCATATACGACCTATATTTTTTCACTGCTGCTAAACAAAACAAAAAAGGCAAAAGACAAATAAAACGATTTATATACTTATAGAATTGAAAAGTGTATTTTCGTATTTATCTAACAGTCAATTGTATTTGTTAAAGTGCATTACTTTCGTGTGTTCATTTGGTTCTTTAGACATGGACGTACTGGTCTATAGACATTGCGTACATTGACCGTATGAATGTTTAAATTGTCCATATACGCTCGTAGACATGAGAGACATCTGTACATTAGTCATGGAGTGCTAATATGCCGTATACAAAAGTTGCATGAATTCAATTTTTAGAACAAAAAAATCAAGTCTGTCACAGATTGCAAAAATACTTTAATTGTCGAAGTTTAACTACAAAAATAAAACAACATTTATGCTGATTTAACCAACAAATAGTTTTGATTTGTTTAAAATAATCTAAAAATTGTTTAAACAGAGCAATTTATAGTCAGTCTTGATGTCAATTCAGATGCGACAGGTTGAATTAACATTACAAGTATTAGACAAGCAACTTGTTTTGAAAGAGTCAATTAAATTAATTCATCGATATTAACAAACCAAAAGCCCATAGTAACGAAATCTGTGGACAGTGGACTAGGTACATTACATCATTATTTGGTCATTAATTTGATCGCATCCTGCTCACCGGTAGCCTCTTCTGTGGTAGCGGCCGAACAAAATCTTGCTAAAAGCGTTTCGAAAATCCGGCGAGAATATTGTGTAAATAACGGGGTTTAATAAGCTGTTCATGTAGCCAAGCCAAAGGATGAAGGAGTGCCCGGAGTCTGGGATCAGTTCGAAGCACAGGTCCGCACAGAATGGACAAACTGTTGCCCGGAGGAAGAATGGGATCCAACAGATCAGGAAGCAGCCAGTGATGATGGCCAGAGTTCGGGCAGCTTTGCGCTCCCGTTTGTGCTCAAGTTTCTCGCGCTGGTGGGCCGCCTTGGACTGCGGGGTCAGACGGCGTTCCTCCGGGTGACTGTCGCCATGGCGATCGCCGTTGTGCTGCTGCTGCTGTTTGAATTTCTTCAGCTTTTGCAATTTTGCTTTGCCAGAAGATTTAATGAAAGAAGTGGTCTGCTGCTGCTGCTGGGGGCCTTGTTCAGCTTCTGGCAAGTCGTCCGCTTGCGGTGTGCCCAAGTTCGATTCCTGGCGCTGCTGGTTCTGCACCAACTGTATCGCTTTGTTCTGGCCCTTGAAGGCTTTCTTACGAATTCGCTTTCTGGCAGTCTGGTAGATTTTGATGTAGATGGCGATCATAAACAGCATCGGCAGGTAGAAGGCCCCGACGGTAGAGAAGATGGTGTACACAGTGTCCTCATTGATTGCGCATGTGCCGTTTGCGATTTGAGTTCGGCGAAGCTCGTCCGTGAGGGTGAATCTGGCTGGGAGGCTGATCGCCAGGCTGATGACCCACACGGCAACTATCATCAGGCCAATTCGTTTGCCAGTCCGAACTCGAATATAGTCAACGTTTGTCACCGCCCAATAGCGATCAACCGCGATGCCAACCAGATGTAGGATGGAGGCTGTACAGCACAGAATGTCGAAACAGATCCACAAATCGCAGAGATGAATGCCTGTGAAAGATGAGGCAATTGGTATGAGAGTCTGGTCGATAATTTTGTGTTTTACTAGATTAGCAATCCATTCTATTCCAATTGATTGGTGATTGGCTAGATTAGCAATCCATTCTATTCTAATTGATCTGTGATTGGCTAGATTAGCAATCCATTCTATTCCAATTGATTTGTGATTGGCTAGATTAGCAATCCATTCTATTCCAATTGATCTGTGATTGGCTAGATTAGCAATCCATTCTATTCCAATTAATCTGTGATTTGCTAGATTAGCAATGCATTCTATTCCAATTCATTTGTGATTGGCTAGATTAGCAATCCATTCTATTCCAATTGATTTGTGATTGGCTAGATTAGCAATCCATTCTATTCCAATTAATTTGTGATTGGCTAGATTAGCAATCCATTCTATTCCAATTGATTTGTGATTGGCTAGATTAGCAATCCATTCTATTTCAATTGATCTGTGATTGGCTAGATTAGCAATCCATTCTATTCCAATTGATCTGTGATTGGCTAGATTAGCAATCCATTCTATTCCGATTGATTTGTGATTGGCTAGATTAGCAATCCATTCTATTCCGATTGATTTGTGATTGGCTAGATTAGCAATCCATTCTATTCCGATTGATTTGTGATTGGCTAGATTAGCAATCCATTCTATTCCGATTGATTTGTGATTGGCTAGATTAGCAATCCATTCTATTTCAGTTGATCTGTGATTGGCTAGATTAGCAATCCATTCTATTCCAATTGATCTGTGATTGATTGGCTAGATTAGCAATCCATTCTATTCCAATTGATCTGTGATTGATTGGCTAGATTAGCAATCCATTCTATTCCAATTGATCTGTGATTGGCTAGATTAGCAATCCATTCTATTCCAATTGATCTGTGATTGGCTAGATTAGCAATCCATTCTATTCCAATTGATTTGTGATTGGCTAGATTAGCAATCCATTCTATTCCAATTGATCTGTGATTGATTGGCTAGATTAGCAATCCATTCTATTCCAATCGATTGGTGATTGACTAGATTAGCAATCCATTCTATTCCAATTGATCTGTGATTGGCTAGATTAGCAATCCATTCTATTCCAATTGATTTGTGATTGGCTAGATTATCAATCCATTTTATTCTAATTGATTTGTGATTGGCTAGATTAGCAATCCATTCTATTCCAATCGATTTGTGATTGGCTAGATTAGCAATCCATTCTATTCCAATTGATTTGTGATTGGCTAGATTAGCAATCCATTCTATTCCAATTGATCTGTGATTGATTGGCTAGATTAGCAATCCATTCTATTCCAATCGATTGGTGATTGACTAGATTAGCAATCCATTCTATTTCAATTGATCTGTGATTGGCTAGATTAGCAATCCATTCTATTCCAATTGATTTGTGATTGGCTAGATTAGCAATCCATTCTATTCCAATTGATTTGTGATTGGCTAGATTAGCAATCCATTCTATTCCAATTGATTTGTGATTGGCTAGATTATCAATCCATTCTATTCCAATTGATTTGTGATTGGCTAGATTATCAATCCATTCTATTCCAATTGATTTGTGATTTGCTAGATTATCAATCCATTCTATTCCAATTGATTTGTGATTGGCTAGATTAGCAATCCATTCTATTCCAATTGATTTGTGATTGGCTAGATTAGCAATCCATTCTATTCCAATTGATTTGTGATTGGCTAGATTAGCAATCCATTCTATTCCAATTGATTTGTGATTGGCTAGATTAACAATCCATTCTATTCCAATTGATCCGTGATTGATTGGCTAGATTAGCAATCCATTCTATTCCAATTGATCTGTGATTGGCTAGATTAGCAATCCATTCTATTCCAATTGATTTGTGATTGGCTAGATTAGCAATCCATTCTATTCCAATTGATCTGTGATTGGCTAGATTAGCAATCCATTCTATTCCAATTGATTTGTGATTGGCTAGATTAGCAATCCATTCTATTCCAATTGATCCGTGATTGATTGGCTAGATTAGCAATCCATTCTATTCCAATTGATTTGTGATTGGCTAGATTAGCAATCCATTCTATTCCAATTGATCCGTGATTGATTGGCTAGATTAGCAATCCCCATTCTATTCCAATTGATCTGTGATTGGCTAGATTAGCAATCCATTCTATTCCAATTGATTTGTGATTGGCTAGATTAGCAATCCATTCTATTCCAATCGATTTGTGATTGGCTAGATTAGCAATCCATTCTATTCCAATCGATCTGTGATTGGCTAGATTAGCAATCCATTCTATTCCAATTGATCTGTGATTGGCTAGATTAGCAATCCATTCTATTCCAATTGATTTGTGATTGGCTAGATTAGCAATCCAATATTGTATACCATTACTACTATTACAGGGAATTAAGTTTGGCAGTGCAGTATTCGGTATTCTTTGGTAAATTCCTTCAGATTTTATTCATGCAAGTATTTAAACTAAACCACGGATTCTACCAAAAAAGCTGGTATTTCACTTTTGCACTTTCACGATCAATTGAGTCAAATAGTTAGCAGGGCCGCACGTACTACTTTTTAATAACCATATCAGCTTTAGAACAGACATCAATACTCGGTTGCCGACAGTGCAGGTCGACTATGTATAAATATTTTATTGCACACTTTATCTAATTTGTCTGGCTTTAGCTGAAAAAATATGGCCTAAACTGTCCGATGGTCATTTTCACGGCTCATATTTTAGCAATTAGTAAAATATTGATGGCCTCTTTTTTAATTACGAGAGTATCGACCTAATTCAAAATCTAAAATTAGTTTATGTTTATATATTAGCGGTACCCATATACGACCTATATTTTTTCACTGCTGCTAAACAAAACAAAAAAGGCAAAAGACAAATAAAACGATTTATATACTTATAGAATTGAAAAGTGTATTTTCGTATTTATCTAACAGTCAATTGTATTTGTTAAAGTGCATTACTTTCGTGTGTTCATTTGGTTCTTTAGACATGGACGTACTGGTCTATAGACATTGCGTACATTGACCGTATGAATGTTTAAATTGTCCATATACGCTCGTAGACATGAGAGACATCTGTACATTAGTCATGGAGTGCTAATATGCCGTATACAAAAGTTGCATGAATTCAATTTTTAGAACAAAAAAATCAAGTCTGTCACAGATTGCAAAAATACTTTAATTGTCGAAGTTTAACTACAAAAATAAAACAACATTTATGCTGATTTAACCAACAAATAGTTTTGATTTGTTTAAAATAATCTAAAAATTGTTTAAACAGAGCAATTTATAGTCAGTCTTGATGTCAATTCAGATGCGACAGGTTGAATTAACATTACAAGTATTAGACAAGCAACTTGTTTTGAAAGAGTCAATTAAATTAATTCATCGATATTAACAAACCAAAAGCCCATAGTAACGAAATCTGTGGACAGTGGACTAGGTACATTACATCATTATTTGGTCATTAATTTGATCGCATCCTGCTCACCGGTAGCCTCTTCTGTGGTAGCGGCCGAACAAAATCTTGCTAAAAGCGTTTCGAAAATCCGGCGAGAATATTGTGTAAATAACGGGGTTTAATAAGCTGTTCATGTAGCCAAGCCAAAGGATGAAGGAGTGCCCGGAGTCTGGGATCAGTTCGAAGCACAGGTCCGCACAGAATGGACAAACTGTTGCCCGGAGGAAGAATGGGATCCAACAGATCAGGAAGCAGCCAGTGATGATGGCCAGAGTTCGGGCAGCTTTGCGCTCCCGTTTGTGCTCAAGTTTCTCGCGCTGGTGGGCCGCCTTGGACTGCGGGGTCAGACGGCGTTCCTCCGGGTGACTGTCGCCATGGCGATCGCCGTTGTGCTGCTGCTGCTGTTTGAATTTCTTCAGCTTTTGCAATTTTGCTTTGCCAGAAGATTTAATGAAAGAAGTGGTCTGCTGCTGCTGCTGGGGGCCTTGTTCAGCTTCTGGCAAGTCGTCCGCTTGCGGTGTGCCCAAGTTCGATTCCTGGCGCTGCTGGTTCTGCACCAACTGTATCGCTTTGTTCTGGCCCTTGAAGGCTTTCTTACGAATTCGCTTTCTGGCAGTCTGGTAGATTTTGATGTAGATGGCGATCATAAACAGCATCGGCAGGTAGAAGGCCCCGACGGTAGAGAAAATTGTGTACACCGTGTCCTCATTGATTGCGCAAGTGCCGTTTGCGATTTGAGTTCGGCGAAGCTCGTCCGTGAGAGTGAATCTGGCTGGGAGGCTGATCGCCAGGCTGATGACCCACACGGCAACTATCATCAGGCCAATTCGTTTGCCAGTCCGAACTCGAATATAGTCAACGTTTGTCACCGCCCAATAGCGATCAACCGCGATGCCAACCAGATGAAGGATGGAGGCTGTACAGCACAGAATGTCGAAACAGATCCACAAATCGCAGAGATGAATGCCTGTGAAAGATGAGGCAATTGGTATGAGAGTCTGGTCGATAATTTTGTGTTTTACTAGATTAGCAATCCATTCTATTCCAATTGATTTGTGATTGGCTAGATTAGCAATCCACTCTATTCCAATTGATTTGTGATTGGCTAGATTAGCAATCCATTCTATTCCAATTGATTTGTGATTGGCTAGTTTAGCAATCCATTCTATTCCAATTGATCTGTGATTGGCTAGTTTAGCAATCCATTCTATTCCAATTGATCTGTGATTGGCTAGATTAGCAATTAAAACGACTGCTTCAAGACGATTCAAATCAGAAAGTCACGTGACACTGATCCCGCAAACAGGTGTAAAGTTAGGCATGGAGCATCCTTGATGCACTCCAAAGAGGTTTTTACAAATGAACAATCGTTTAAACAGGATTTGTAGAATAAATTACGTCTGGGATAGAACTGCTGCAGTGTTGTATTTCACTTCCTGGATTTGCATGCTGTTGTAAAATCAACATGTCTGATCCGTGCCCGCCCTCACTTAGTCTTTCCCTTTCAGAATTTTCAATCTGTTGAAAAAGCTTTTTTGCGAAAAAGAAAAGCTCAGAAAAAGAGTCTCGGTTCAAGTCTCTCAGAAGCAGATTTTGGGATTTCTTAACCTAAAAATCCTACAAGACACTCACGTGACGTTACTGTACTTACTCATTCTTAAAAGCGATTCAGAGGTGAATTAAGAAGAAATAAAAAACGCATTACTCTGTTGGGTTCTTGTCGAAATATTTTCTCTTAAATTTTTGCCTACAGCCGTCTGGGTCAGCAGCTGTTACTGACTTTGTGATAAGTAGAGTTTGTGATTTCTCTGTGGCTGACTAACTAACTAACTAACTGACTAACTAACTAACTGACTAACTAACTAACTGACTAACTAATTAACTAACTAACTAACTAACTAACTAACTAACTAACTACTAACTAACTAACTAACTAACTGACTGACTGACTAACTAACTAACTAACTAACTGACTGACTGACTAACTAACTAACTAACTAACTAACTAACTAACTAACTAACTAACTAACTAACTAACTAACTAAATAACTAACTAACTAACTAACTAACTAACTAACTAACTAACTAACTAACTAACTAACTAACTAACTAAATAACTAACTAACTAACTAACTAACTAACTAACTAACTAACTAACTAACTAACTAACTAACTAACTAACTAACTAACTAACTAACTAACTAACTAACTAACTAACTAACTAACTAACTGACTGGCTGACATCTTGCAGTGAATTTTTCAATTGAAACAAGAGATGCCGAAGTTTTAGGTTATACTCAGCGAAGCAAAACCTCGCTTAAACGCTACAGTTCCTTTGATTTTCGGGACCCAACGGGATTGAATCTTATAGGTGGATAAAATTCCTGTTAATCAAATATAATTTCAGAGTCCAGCATCGATTCCGCAAGCCACCCATCTGTGACAATCCTGTGCGCTGCAGACCAAAACCGCGGGGAATTCCTTGAAACTTGGGGATTCGGCTCCGCATGGAAGGTCTGCGGGGTGAAAAAGCTGCAGCTCCCAACCAGAAGCTCGGTTCCGCAATCTGTCGCCACAGATTGTACGCCTCACAGCACCCCTGATAAGGCGAGAGGGACATCAGCAGGAGACCAGAAGCCGAAAAATGCCAATCTAGTTTGAAATTTCTTCGTCCGATTTCAGAGAGAATCAGTGAGAAAGAATTTTTTTTGAGAACTTTGTTTGCTGGGTTGGATTGTCCGGAGAACAGATTCTACAAGATTTGAGATTTTACAAATAAAGACTTGAGATTTGATTTTTGAAATTCGAGATTTGATATTGATAATTGGCATTTTAGATTTGAGAGTTAATGTTTGAGATATAGGATTTGAGACTAGAGGTTCAAGATATGAAATTATATATTTAAAATAAGAGACTAGAGATTTAAGATATGAGACTAGAGATATAACATATGAGACTAGAGATTTAACATATGAGACTAGAGATTTAAGATATGAGACTAGAGGTTTAAGATATGAGACTAGATGTTTTAGATATAAAACTATATATTTAAGAAATGAGACTAGACAAGTGAGCTATAAAAAACACATTACTCTGTTGGGTTCTTGTCGAAATATTTCTCTTAAATTTTTGCCTACAGCCGTCTGGGTCAGCAGCTGTTACTGACTTTGTGATAAGTAGAGTTTGTGATTTCTCTGTGGCTGACTAACTAACTAACTAACTAACTAACTAACTAACTTACTAACTACTAACTAACTAACTAACTAACTAACTAACTAACTAACTAACTAACTAACTACTAACTAACTAACTAACTAACTAACTAACTAACTAACTAACTAACTAACTAACTAACTAACTAACTAACTAACTAACTAACTAACTAACTAACTAACTAACTAACTATCTAACTAACTAACTAACTAACTAACTACTAACTAACTAACTAACTAACTAACTAACTAACTAACTAACTAACAAACTAACTAACTAACTAACTAACTAACTAACTAACTAACTAACTATCTAACTAACTAACTAACTAACTAACTAACTAACTAACTAACTAACTAACTAACTAACTAACTAACTAACTAACTAACTAACTAACTAACTAACTAACTAACTAACTAACTAACTAACTAACTACTAACTAACTAACTAACTAACTAACTAACTAACTAACTAACTAACTAACTAACTAACTATCTAACTAACTAACTAACTAACTAACTAACTAACTAACTAACTAACTAGACTAGACTAGACTAGACAACTGAGATATGAGACTAGAGATTTAAGATATGAGACTAAAGATTTAAGATACAAGACTAGAGATTTGAGATATACGTCGTAAGATTCGAGATTTCAGATGAGACTAAAGTTTCGAAATTTGAGATTATAGAGCAAATTTGCGCATTCTAGCGCTGGGTTTAAGGCCAGCATGGATAAAGCTACATGGCATTGAGAAGTCATGCATTAGCAAGGATGTTAGAAACTCACTGGGAACTAAATCCGGAATAAAGATCAAAGACAGAAAAATCACAAAGTAGGACAGGAGAGCCTTACAAAGGCAGCACCAATACTTACTAATGATCTTTGCATTGGCAACGAAGCTGGCACAAAGGGCACAGAAAACTGATACCGCCAATCAGCCCTATAGTCTTTCTCATCTTTGTTGAAAATCAGAATAAAAGCAACGGTGGCTAGGAAGCAACTGCTTGCTGCATGAAAGCAACACTATTGTACATGCCTGGACGATTAGAAAATCGGGACCGCTCTAACAATACCCGAATCCTTCCCATGAGAGCAGTGACATCCAGGATATTCGTACTACACTTGCTTACATTTGGCTCCAGCCTTGCATGATTGACTTGTCCTCGAGCTGTCACAGCTTATTAAATTTTCTATTCAATATATCCGGCTTGCCCTTGGGTGCTGATCAATATCCATATCGCAAAGTTATTTATCAATTCTTTATACCTTATCAGTTCGTGTTCCTACCCCAACCCCTTGAGATTAAGAAGGCTGACTGACTACCGCAACAACAGAGCCTCGAGCTATGCTGGAAGTTAATAAGTTTCCTTCTGATTGTGTGTCAGTGCTTCTGTGCCTGGAGTGTGTGCTGAGACACTAATAGATAGATTCATTAATAGATATTGGATTGAGTATAAGTTGGCGTCAATTCTGCTTGGGTACTGCGGACTTGGGAACATGCTGTAGCTGTTGTTTGGAGAAATGCTGTTGATTGGAGAAGTGCTGGTGTTTGGGGAAGTGCTGGTGTTTGGGGAAGTGCTGGTGTTTGGGGAAGTGCTGGTGTTTGGGGAAGTGCTGGTGTTTGGGGAAGTGCTGGTGTTTGGGGAAGTGCTGGTGTTTGGGGAAGTGCTGGTGTTTGGGGAAGTGCTGGTGTTTGGGGAAGTGCTGGTGTTTGGGGAAGTGCTGGTGTTTGGGGAAGTGCTGGTGTTTGGGGAAGTGCTGGTGTTTGGGGAAGTGCTGGTGTTTGGGGAAGTGCTGGTGTTTGGGGAAGTGCTGGTGTTTGGGGAAGTGCGGTGTTTGGGGAAGTGCTGGTGTTTGGGGAAGTGCTGGTGTTTGGGGAAGTGCTGGTGTTTGGGGAAGTGCTGGTGTTTGGGGAAGTGCCGGTGTTTGGGGAAGTGCTGGTGTTTGGGGAAGTGCTGGTGTTTGGGGAAGTGCTGGTGTTTGGGGAAGTGCTGGTGTTTGGGGAAGTGCTGGTGTTTGGGGAAGTGCTGGTGTTTGGGGAAGTGCTGGTGTTTGGGGAAGTGCTGGTGTTTGGGGAAGTGCTGGTGTTTGGGGAAGTGCTGGTGTTTGGGGAAGTGCTGGTGTTTGGGGAAGTGCTGGTGTTTGGGGAAGTGCTGGTGTTTGGGGAAGTGCTGGTGTTTGGGGAAGTGCTGGTGTTTGGGGAAGTGCTGGTGTTTGGGGAAGTGCTGGTGTTTGGGGAAGTGCTGGTGTTTGGGGAAGTGCTGGTGTTTGGGGAAGTGCTGGTGTTTGGGGAAGTGCTGGTGTTTGGGGAAGTGCTGGTGTTTGGGGAAGTGCTGGTGTTTGGGGAAGTGCTGGTGTTTGGGGAAGTGCCGGTGTTTGGGAAGTGCTGGTGTTTGGCGAAGTGCTGGTGTTTGGGGAAGTGCTGGTGTTTGGGGAAGTGCTGGTGTTTGGGGAAGTGCCGGTGTTTGGGGAAGTGCTGGTTTTTGGGGAAGTGCTGGTGTTTGGGGAAGTGCTGGTGTTTGGGGAAGTGCTGGTGTTTGGGGAAGTGCTGGTGTTTGGGGAAGTGCTGGTGTTTGGGGAAGTGCTGGTGTTTGGGGAAGTGCTGGTGTTTGGGGAAGTGCTGGTGTTTGGGGAAGTGCTGGTGTTTGGGGAAGTGCTGGTGTTTGGGGAAGTGCTGGTGTTTGGGGAAGTGCCGGTGTTTGGGGAAGTGCTGGTGTTTGGCGAAGTGCTGGTGTTTGGGGAAGTGCTGGTGTTTGGGGAAGTGCTGGTGTTTGGGGAAGTGCTGGTGTTTGGGGAAGTGCTGGTGTTTGGGGAAGTGCTGGTGTTTGGGGAAGTGCTGGTGTTTGGGGAAGTGCTGGTGTTTGGGGAAGTGCTGGTGTTTGGGGAAGTGCTGGTGTTTGGGGAAGTGCTGGTGTTTGGGGAAGTGCTGGTGTTTGGGGAAGTGCTGGTGTTTGGGGAAGTGCTGGTGTTTGGGGAAGTGCTGGTGTTTGGGGAAGTGCTGGTGTTTGGGGAAGTGCCGGTGTTTGGGAAGTGCTGGTGTTTGGCGAAGTGCTGGTGTTTGGGGAAGTGCTGGTGTTTGGGGAAGTGCTGGTGTTTGGGGAAGTGCTGGTGTTTGGGGAAGTGCCGGTGTTTGGGGAAGTGCTGGTGTTTGGCGAAGTGCTGGTGTTTGGGGAAGTGCTGGTGTTTGGGGAAGTGCTGGTGTTTGGGGAAGTGCCGGTGTTTGGGGAAGTGCTGGTGTTTGGCGAAGTGCTGGTGTTTGGGGAAGTGCCGGTGTTTGGGGAAGTGCTGGTGTTTGGGAAAGTGCCGGTGTTTGGGGAAGTGCCGGTGTTTGGGGAAGTGCTGGTGTTTGGGGAAGTGCTGGTGTTTGGGGAAGTGCTGGTGTTTGGGGAAGTGCTGGTGTTTGGGGAAGTGCTGGTGTTTGGGGAAGTGCTGGTGTTTGGGGAAGTGCTGGTGTTTGGCGAAGTGCTGGTGTTTGGGGAAGTGCTGGTGTTTGGCGAAGTGCTGGTGTTTGGCGAAGTGCCGGTGTTTGGGGAAGTGCTGGTGTTTGGCGAAGTGCTGGTGTTTGGGGAAGTGCTGGTGTTTGGGGAAGTGCTGGTGTTTGGGGAAGTGCCGGTGTTTGGGGAAGTGCTGGTGTTTGGGAAAGTGCTGGTGTTTGGGGAAGTGCCGGTGTTTGGGGAAGTGCTGGTGTTTGGGGAAGTGCTGGTGTTTGGGGAAGTGCTGGTGTTTGGCGAAGTGCTGGTGTTTGGGGAAGTGCTGGTGTTTGGGGAAGTGCCGGTGTTTGGGGAAGTGCTGGTGTTTGGGGAAGTGCTGGTGTTTGGGAAAGTGCTGGTGTTTGGGAAAGTGCTGGTGTTTGGGGAAGTGCTGGTGTTTGGGGAAGTGCTGGTGTTTGGCGAAGTGCTGGTGTTTGGGGAAGTGCCGGTGTTTGGGGAAGTGCCGGTGTTTGGGGAAGTGCTGGTGTTTGGGGAAGTGCCGGTGTTTGGGGAAGTGCTGGTGTTTGGGGAAGTGCTGGTGTTTGGGAAAGTGCTGGTGTTTGGGAAAGTGCCGGTGTTTGGGGAAGTGCTGGTGTTTGGGAAAGTGCTGGTGTTTGGGAAAGAGCTGCTTATTAACTAAAAATGGGTAGAGATTAAAGGAGATTACAGGCAGGCAGGCATGCTAAATTGCTTGCGCTTTGGGTTCGGCCCTCATGGGTGCGAGTCATAGGCCGTCCAGCCCTATGCTCGAATGCAAGCGCATCCCGGTAGGAACTCACCGAGCCACCAAGCTTTCGATAATTCGTTCAACGCGCTGATCGGCATCACGAGGGTCGCCACCATGAGATCGGCGACGGCCAAACTCAGGATGAGGTAGTTCGACACACTCTGCAAGTGAGTAGTTTAATGGCACAGTTTTTCAGTTAGTAAACTGTCACGAAAGAATCTACGTATGATACTATCGGAGAGAATTCTCATGTGAAGATCTCACAAAATGAATATCAAAGGATGTATCCAGGAGAGAATATCGAGGAGAATCTCAAGGAGAACCTCAGGGGAGAACCTCAGGGGAGAACCTCGTGCAGGGGAGAATCTTAGGGAGAATCTCAGGGAGATTCTCAGGGAAGAATCTGGAGCAGGGGAGAATCTCAGGGGAGAATCTCAGGGAGAATCTCAGGGGACAATCTCAGGGGAAAATCTCAAAGAAGATAGAACAATGTTGCAACTTTAACTGCCAATTAGAAGGATCAATCAAACGATCAATCAATAAATGCAGCAGTATCAGTATTGCAATTAATTTAGTATTTGATTGACAAGCACAAAATCCAAACCAATTTTCCTGTCAATGCTATCGTGTTGCATTGCCAAGCATTGGTAAACCAATGAGACTCATTGGATCAGTACTTGGAGTTGCATAGAAAGGAGGTGCTTTGACGACATTGGGGGGGGGGGGCGAACCTTGAGTCAGCTGTGTTATTAATAAAGGGGCATGACAAAAAAGGTCAGCAATAAATCCTTGGTTTCATTCATTTAGCAGGAGGTTGTGGTGCCTTCATAAAGCTTTTCGTTCAAAAAATTAGGATTCTGTGTTAATGTTTTATTCTAAGTACATTTCCTATACCTAACAATCATAATAATGCACGGCACAGCTCAAATCTTTGGTTTTATAAATCTATTTTATCATCTCTGTTACAAATATTTGTTATAAAGCCATCTAAGAATGATAAAGTAGACTCATAAAACCAAAGAACTGAGCCGTGCCATCTTAATGGTTTTTAGACACAAGATATGTGCAAATGTACGCAAAATAAAAAACTAGCATAGAATCCTTATTTTTTAACAAAAAGCTTTATGGATATCGATAGAGCAATAAAAAAGGCACAACATATCAAAAGATGAATACTGGATCTGCCTCCTATCAAAAGCAATTTAGCAATTTTTGTGCTGAAATAATGAAAACCTCCATCTCCGTAGTGTATTTTTTTGGGAAAAGCCTGCCCTCTAAAATTTTCTAAGAAACGAGGTTTCCCGTCCTTCTACCTAAATCGCCCTTGTGTCTCACGTGGACTTGCAGATGTAAATTTAGACTAAACCCGAGCCAAATTTGGTCTCGATTCACTGGGCAAGCTTGCATCACGCACACCTGCATAGAGAAGCGAAAGTTGCAAGTTTTACAATTTGCATTATTGAGTAGAAGTTTATGACTGATCCGTGAAGTTTATTCCAGACCGGATAGTGAAAATTGAATGCAACTTGACTTTCTAACTAGCAAAGCTAAAAGGGCTGGGTTGAATGCTCTAGCTAATGAATTATTAATGCGAAATGGGTTTCCACTAATCCGAGCCTATCAAGCCGGAGTCTTATGCGTTTTCTACGAGCGCAGGCCTTCTAGCTAGCAACTCTAAACCATGTTTGAGGGTTGGCGCCAATGGCGCTATTTAGAATGGCGCCGAATTTTGAGTGGTGCCTCGATTTTTTTAACTAGCGCCGTTTAATGTGGCGCTAATAGGTTTGGTGCCGTTTGATGTGGCGCTAATTGGGTTGGCGCCTTTTAATGTGGCGCTAATAGGTTTGGCGCCTTTTAATCTGGCGCTAATAGGGTTGGCGCCGTTTAATGTGGCGCTAATAGGTTTGGCGCTATTTGATGTGGCGCTAATAGGTTTGGCACCGTTTGATGTGGCGCTAATAGGGTTGACACCGTTTGATGTGGCGCTAATAGGGTTGGCGCCTTTTAATGTGGCGCTAATAGGGTTGGCGCCTTTTAATGTGGCGCTAATAGGTTTGGCGCCTTTTAATCTGGCGCTAATAGGGTTGGCGCCGTTTAATGTGGTGCTAATAGGTTTGGCGCTATTTGATGTGGCGCTAATAGGGTTGACACCGTTTGATGTGGCGCTAATAGGGTTGGCGCCTTTTAATGTGGCGCTAATAGGTTTGGCGCCGTTTAATGTGGCGCTACTTAAAGTGGCGATAATTACTGGACTGTCGAGTTCAGAGTCTAACAGAAAAATAAACATGCCTAGCTGAGGGTGCAATGTAGAGGATGAAGCGGGTACTGAACCCAGTTCCTCTGCACCAGGCAGTGTGCTGTTTGCAGTCAATATTCCTTTAATACAAGCCAGTTACCCTCAGAGTGGTAATTTGTCCAAGATCTTGTTGGGTCACAGTTTTTTCCTCTCATTTTATTTAAACTTGATAATCAGATAAGTCAAGTTAATTACCCGCGGTCTCCCGTGTTTGCTCTGCGTGACTCAGCCTGGGGGGGCGGCTTGCTTAGCTGTGAAGCACTTTATTTAGATGCGGTGATGTATTTTTTGATAGAAAAAAGTTCTTGGATCGAAGTGAAGGGCTCTCTCTCTCTCTCTCTATCTCTCTCTCTCTCTCTCTCTCTCTCTCTCTCTCTCTCTCTCTCTCTCTCTCTCTCTCTCTCTCTCTCTCTCTCTCTCTCTCTCTCTCTCTCTCTCTCTCTCTCTCTCTCTCTCTCTCTAGGGCAGCCCTAATTCACGTAGTGAGTGTCATTAGTTGTTTATTAAAGCTCGCCCCGTCTTTCAAGTAAGATTTTCCAGTAAAAAAATTATGCCTAGAATAGATCAAAACCTGGAGACGCGAGAGTGGAGATCATCCGCCCACTCATCCACTTCTAATCCGGCTCTTTCCGAGGAAAATGAGGACCCTGTTAATTCTGGGGATCCCTAACCCAGCGGGGAGAAAGGCCATATTTCGGGGAATTTTCCTAAAATGGGTTTTGTGCGACCCCTGCGCTCTTGTAATCTTTAGCCTCGAGTAACTTCACCCTGCTTCGATACACTCTAACTTGAGCTGGAGATAAGCACGACCCGGGGTTCGATTCCTGGTGTGACGACCCGGATTCGATTCCCTAGTGGGACGACCCGGGTTCGATTCTTAGTGTGATGACCCAGGTTCGATTCCCTGGTGTGACGACCCGGGTTCGATTCTTAGTGTGATGACCCAGGTTCGATTCCCTGGTGTGACGACCCGGGATTCGATTCCTGGTGTGACGACCCGGGTTCGATTCCCTAGTGTGACGACCCGGGATTCGATTCCTGGTGTGACGACCCGGGTTCGATTCCCTGGTGTGACGACCCGGGTTCGATTCCTTGGTGTGACGACCCGGGTTCGATTCCCTGGTGTGACGACCCGGGTTCGATTCCCTGGTGTGACGAGCCGGGTTCGATTCCTGGTGAGATTGCCTAGGCCTAGTGTGACGACCCGGGTTCGATTCCCTGGTGTGACGACCCGGGTTCGATTCCCTGGTGTGACGACCCGGGTTCGATTCCCTGGTGTGACGACCCGGGTTCGATTCCCTGGTGTGACGACCCGGGTTCGATTCTCTAGTGTGACGACCCGGGTTCGATTCCCTGGTGTGACGACCCGGGTTCGATTCCCTGGTGTGACGACCCGGGTTCGAATCCTAATGAGGTGACCCAGGTTCGATTCTAGGCATTTTACCACGTCTCTGGTTTCAAAAAGACGAGCTAGTCATCTTGGCGATATGTGCTTTGGACACCTGCATGGTACGTGTCAAGGGACAATAAAGCTTGTAGAGCCTTATAACAAAGAACAAGCTCAGAACCTGGGGAGTGGGTGGGCATTTTATTATTATTACCCTGGGCTGCATCGCCCAATGCCAAGTTAATGACTAACGCATAGGCCTAACCGGGATGCGTTGAACGTTATTCGCGCATCTGAGCGCAATTATCGAAGTCTGACATGTAGGTGCGTTAGCCGCCTGCGACACTAATGAGAGAATTAATTGAGGCCAAAGTACGAGTATAACTCATTCGAACTATTCGTCTGGGTGCGATTAATTTTGCTAATCAGACTCTCCCTAGGAGCCACTTGAGACATTCAACAGATTTGTCGAATAGAGAAGCATTAAATGAACAAAAAAGATGAGACACAAGTGGAGATAGATCAGACACAATTGGAGATAGATCAGACACAGTTGGAGATAGATCAGACACAATTAGAGATAGATCAGACACAATTGGAGATAGATCAGACACAAAGGGGGAGAGAGGCAATATTGCCGAAAGATTGAAGAGAGTGATATAGGAAGGGTTACATATAGATAACGAACAAAAGCTTAAAATATTTATTATAACCCTGTAAAGTTCACACTGATGCGAGCATCACTATGGTGGCTAAATTATCCTGAGACAGAGGCCGTTAATTCATAATTATTATCAATAGCCTGCACGAGTACAAAAAAGTCAAGTCAGTCAGTCAGTCAACCAAAAATTGTCGACAGTTTTGCGTCGCTGCAGTGGCGGCATTTAGCTGACCCAGCGTTTCTCCAATGATTGATGCCATCTACCTCGTGAACTGACTGTTCATCTCTCAGTAGTGAGTGAACCAAGTGCGCGTTCGAGGGAGTGAATAACTTCCCATATTAGAGGACTTTAGTTGTGTAAATAAAAGTTCGATTTAAGCTCTCTTGATTCTATTAATAAATAATTTCCCAAATAAATCGATGGTTGCTATGCAAGTCTTTTGCCTGAGCTGATGCTATATATTAAGGCTACGTGTTTAAGACACGATCGTCTATTTGAAGGCCCAATCATACTGAAGATTAATGGTTAGTTACACAAGTTGAATAGTGGTTGCACACAGTCGTCTACTTGAAGACACAATCGTCAATTTGAAGACACAATCGTCAACTTAAAGAGACAATCGTCAAATTCGAGACACAATCGTCAAATTGACGACACAATCGTCAAATTGAAGACACAATCATCAACTAGAAGTCACAATCGTCAACTTGAGAACACAATCGTCAACTTGAAGTCACAATCGTCAACTTGAGGACACAATCGTCAAATTGAAGACACAAGCAACAAATTGAAGACAAAATCGTCAAATTGAAGTCACAATCGTCAAATTGAAGACACAATCGTCAAATTGAAGACAAAATCGTCAAATTGAAGACAAAATCGTCAAATTGAAGACACAAGCAACAAATTGAAGACAAAATCGTCAAATTGAAGTCACAATCGTCAAATTGAAGTCACAATCATCAACTAGAAGTCACAATCGTCAACTTGAAGTCACAATCGTCAACTTGAGGACACAAGCGTCAAATTGAAGTCACAATCATCAACTAGAAGTCACAATCGTCAACTTGAAGTCACAATCGTCAACTTGAGGAGACAAGCGTCAAATTGAAGACACAATCATCAACTAGAATTCACAATCACCAACTAGAAGTCACAATCATCAACTTGAAGTCACAATCGTGAACTTGAGAACACAATCGTCAAATTGAAGACACAAGCTACTGTCTTACCTGAAGATTTTTCTCCAATATGATAGCCGCCACCACGAATACGTTTCCAATAATCGTGCAGAGAATGATAACAGCCAGGATGACGCTAGTAACCACAATGTGCACTGTGTTATATCGAGCTTGAAACAGCACAGGGTGCATCCAACTGTTCGTGTCATTAGCCGCAGACAGAGTTCCAGCCAGAGTATTGTTGACTAGCGTCGAACTTACCGCCGCGCTGACGTTGCGGGCCCAAGTCTGGTTCGGGCCATAGACTAGCAGCTTCTCCAGCATTTCTCGCCGGTGCTCGGAGTTCATGCTGGTTTTTTCAACAGCGTCTTCGTTCGCAAGAATTATCAAATTGTTTGATTAGTACCTAATGTACTTGTATCATTGCAAAAATCGGTAGTTCGACGTTTTCATTTCAGCGGCTATTAAACGAGGGTGTTCGGAGCTCTCAGGAGTTTCCGCTTTGGAAAATAGAAACTTTCTAGAAGCAATCGCTCTGTATATTTCAGTTGGAGAGTCTTGCAATTGGTCAGAATATGCTCAATAACTGCTGCCTTCCGATTGGATCGTACGAGCGTAGTAACAAGTCCCCCCTGAGCTGGTCTTTATCTCTATTTGCGTACACATCTTTCTTCTTTAATTGCGATTCCGTATCACCCACTCCTATGCTGCCTGTCTACGTATCTATCTATCTATCTATCTATCTATCTATCTATCTATGTATCTATCTATCTATCTATCTATCTATCTATCTATCTATCTATCTATCTATCTATCTATCTATCTATCTATCTATCTATCTATCTATCTATCTATCAATCAATCTATCTATCTATCTATCTATCTATGTATCTATCTATCTATCTATCTATCTATCTATCTATCTATCTATCTATCTATCTATCTATCTATCTATCTATCTATCTATCTATCTATCTATCTATCTATCTATCTATCTACGAGTATCTATCTATCTTTCTATCTATCTATCTATCTATCCATCTATCTATCTATCTATCTATCTATCTATCTATCTATCTATCTATCTATCTATCTATCTATCTATGTATGTATCTATCTATCTATCTATCTATCTATCTATCTATCTATCTATGTATCTATGTATCTATCTATCTATCTATCTATCTATCTATCTATCTATCTATCTATCTATCTATCTATCTATCTATCTATCTATCTATCTATCTATCTATCTATCTATCTATCTATCTATCTATCTATCTATTATTTCTCAAATTATATATTTATCTTCTGACTTGCGGCTTCTCTAAAGACTGAGAAATTTAGATGGATAATATTGATGGGGAATCGGAACTGCCTATGTAGATTTTGTCTCCTCACATATGGCAGGTGGGTGATTATTTATTCTCGCCAATAATAAGTTTGATGGTTGAAATCAAATTTGATTGCTACTCAATGGATAGCCTATCGAGAGTCGCTGAGCTTAGAGTGGAAAATATCCGCCAAGTTTTATGAGCCAGTTGTACGGGATTAGCGCAACTGGGCAGAATAATTCATATTGAGGCCAGCTTTTTCTCCGTCTAACCCCCTCCCCTGTTAATTCCTTCTCCTATACCCTCTGCCGCAGAGATCAAAGAGTCGGACGGACCGCACCGTTGGGTGGTTGCTGAGGTAGAAAGAAAAAATCTCCTAGCTGAGCAAATTAATTAGTCCGGATTTGATTTGCGCGAGCCCGTGCGTCATGTCGGATCCTTGATCTCTACGCCTCTTATCAGCCAGCAATATCAGAGGGCAATGAGGTCGTGTAATTCCATTTCCAATTGCTTGAGCTGGATTATTTAATCGAAGGAGAGCTCGGAGTTTTCCGTATGAAAATTGTCGAGTTGTGGGACAATGGACAATCAATTAAGTTCTGCTTTTAGCTCGTAGAAGAAAGTTCAATTCGAGTAATGAAAGCATTTTTGGTGTAAAGTGAGTGTTCCATCAAACTACTATTAGTAGTTTTGAACTTTAATCGTACAGCTTTCACAAAAATTTGCTTTTCTTCATTTGGATTTTGCCATAAGACAAAGGACTTCGCCATAGGAGTTATAGTGCGTGCTACGAAAGCATTTGACTATGAGCCTGCTATCTGGGGATGTTTGCTATCTGGGGGATGCTTGCTATCTGGGGGATGCTTGCTATCTGGGGGTGCTTGCTATCTGGGGATGCTTGCTATCTGGGCATGCTTGCTTTTTAGGGAGATGCTTGCTTTTTAGGGAGATGCTTGCTTTTTAGGGAGATGCTTGCTTTTTAGGGAGATGCTTGCTGTCTGGGGGATGCTTGCTGTCTGGGCATGCTTGCTATTTAGGGAGATGCTTGCTGTCTGGGGGATGCATGCTTTCTACAAAGTATTTAAGGGGAATGCCTGCTATCTTTGTGAAGGCTTCATTTTATTGTCCTTTTGTTACTTTAAAAAAAGAGATTCAGCAAACACCATTGTCCGTGACAATTTTACTCGAATAAGGTGACTTATAAAACTGAAGAAGGAATAGATTCTCAAGAAAATGAGCTTTTTAATGGATTTGCATATATAAACTTTGCGCCTTGCTTATTGGCCGCCCCTATAGGAAGCTCAAGATTGCTAGTTTATTTCGAAAGTTGATTTTGTCAACAAATTAGTAGATAACTGCATGTACAACAGATTGTCCAAGGATCTAGAATTTCAGTATATTTCACATATTTGACGATAATAACGAAAACTTGTATTATCATCTTTGTAACAGAGTTCTTTGTATATGTATAGACATTTGCCGTCTAAAAACATTGAAGCAACATTTTTCTGTACTGTGTCAGCGTCATTCTCTCACTCGGAGTCATGCTGAGGAAAACTCTATAGTTCTGTTGAACTGTTCTGCGTGTTTACTCACTCTATGAAAATGTATAGTCTCACGAGCACAATGGCCTTTCTAGCTATGTACGCAGACAGAATCCATTTGAAGAGAGCGCTTCTTTTCTCTCTCCCTCTCTCTCTCTCTGCTTCATTTTAATCTCGTCTTCTTTTAGTTAGTTGGTTTTCTTCTCAGAGAGAGGACTGCTCAGAGATTCGACTTGGACTGTGATGGGTGTTGAGCTGTATAACCCGCAGCAGCCGCCCTATTGTCAAACAGCCAGCTTAAACCACCACTGAGAGAATTCAGTTTGTCAGCTCTGTGGTCTGTCTGACGCGGAGATTAGCGACTTAACAAACTGAAACAATCGAGAAATGACTTTGCAATTTACAAGCAGTTTTATACTGCTAGTTATTGGCTGCATCGCAGTTGGCATCGCAACGGCTCAGGATTCTACGCTGGGTGATGTAGCCGATCCAACCAGTTCGACAGTTGGCCTGGATTCAAATAGCACCTTTGACTCCGGCTTTGCTGACACAGCTCCTACTGCGGGCAGCACTGACGGCGTCGTTATGACGACAACAAAATTCACGTCAACGTCAACTGTGACTACGACTGCAACAACTGCCGCAGTTACCAGTGCTTTACCGACAACACCACCATTTAATAATGAGACCTATCTAATCAGCCTTGGTTAGTTTGTTGATGCAGCTATGATAATGCAGGTTTTTATATTGATCTTTGTGTACTATTAAACCAATTAGAAAAGCCGAAATTTTTGCAGCAATCATCTGGAATGGCGAAGATGTTTCTACTGAAGCGAAACGACAGTTCGCCTCGTACATCTTCCCGAGCTTCGCTGCCGCGTGCCCGACTTCTTCGAGGCTTAATAGAACAAGCATCAACCTGGTTGTTGTGCAGCTCGAGACATTGCTCAATCTAGACGATGTGCAAATCTGTGAGTGACACACTCGGTTACTAGCCCTTTGTCCACCTTCACACTCCATCTAAATCACGCATTTGACAATTTCACCCGCTCTTTTCCACAGCATCACTCACCCTTTTACACAGCATCACTCACCCTTTCACACAGCATCACTCACCCTCTCACACAGCATCACTCACCCTCTCACACAGCATCACTCACCCTCTCACACAGCATCACTCACCCTCTCACACAGCATCACTCACCCTCTCACACAGCATCACTCACCCTCTCACACAGCATCACTCACCATTTCACACAGCATCACTCACCCTTTTACACAGCATCACTCACCCTTTTACACAGCATCACTCACCCTTTCACACAGCATCACTCACCCTCTCACACAGCATCACTCACCCTCTCACACAGCATCACTCACCCTCTCACACAGCATCACTCACCCTCTCACACAGCATCACTCACCCTCTCACACAGCATCACTCACCCTCTCACACAGCATCACTCACCATTTCACACAGCATCACTCACCCTTTTACACAGCATCACTCACCCTTTCACACAGCATCACTCACCCTTTCACACAGCATCACTCACCCTCTCACACAGCATCACTCACCCTCTCACACAGCATCACTCACCCTTTCACATAACATCACTCGCTCTTCCACACACCATCACTCACTGTTTCACACACCAGCACTCGCGCTCTTGCACCTCATCTCATATCCCAGAGTTCCTGGTGTATCAATATCCAACAAAAGTGCATCAAGAAGTTTTACGCTATACAATTTTTTCAGTACAAAATGCCCTGTCTGTGTCCAACTACCTGTTCACGGGATTGAAGAGCAGTCCGCTCACGCCTCTACTGGAAACGGTTTTATCCAACACTACAGTGCCTGGCTACTATCTGATGAACTATCACACAGTGGCTCCGATGTCCTTAACTCTGCTGCAAGACGCGCTGGTTAAGGTACTAAATGATTTACTTTATGTAATAGGGGGGGGGGGTTACTTACTTACTACTGACCTGACAGGGGGCGCATGCGCCGCGAATAGGCTGCAAGGCCCCTATCGCAACCCCAAGGTAAAAGCGACCAAGGATTAACCCTGGGGGTGCGCCCAGCCCCCGCCAGTAGTCGGCAGGTTCACGGAGGAGGCATCGGCGACCTTCATCCGGCCGGAGTCCCGGACAAAGGCGCGAAGGTCACGGATATTGTCCGGGGTGGCCGAGGTATTTATGCCGCGCCTTGTTGAAGTAAGGGCAGAAAGTGACGTGATGCTCCGCGGTCTCCTCTCCTTTGCCACAGAAAGGACAGGTGGGAGGGCAACCGGTTTGCAGCGAGATGTCTCTGGAAGAATCCATGGCCGGTTAGGACCATGCACATCTCCCTGAGGTCAGTTCTGTTAAGCGAGATCAGATAGTCAGAGACTTTCCTGTTCAGGTTAGGCATAGCAAAGCGGGTCTGTCTGTAGTCGGTGCAGCTGTTCCAGTAGAGCTGGTGTTGCTGATGGAGCCACCTGTTGATATGGCGGGTGACTTGCGACCTGGGAGTGGGTAGCCTCATCCGACGGTGGTTGCCGTCTGGGTTACTGCCCTCCTTGGCGAGAAAGTCCGCGAGCTCGTTGCCCAGGATATTTACTGTGACCGGGTGTCCAGATAATTATAATCCTGTTAAGGACTGAGAGAGATTGCACACTGCGGTGGCATAGAGATACTGTAGCAGCGGAGATTTTCTTTTCTCAGTGGTTAAAGCCTTGATAGCGGCTTGGCTATCAGTGTAAAAGTTAATATTGAAGTTATTAATGTTCGCCTGGAGCAGGTGCTGGGCACACTGCTCAATGGCGCAGATTTCAGCTTGGAAAACCGAGGTGTTCTCACCGAGGTGCAGACTTTCCTGGAAAAGCATCTTACCCTCGTGGAAGATGACAATACCCGCTCCAGCGCGGCCGCTGAACAGCGAGCCGTCGGTGAAGCAGTGAATGCCCTGGCTGCGCCGGTTCACGCCGACATCCAGCGGAATGCTGTCTCGGCCAGGGATGGCGGCCTTGAAGCTCCTCCTGATGTTGAGAGCGGGGAGGCGACTATCCACATTGTCCAGGTCCATGTGGGTGTTGATGAGGTCGCGGCAAACAAAGTCCATATGCAGGATGAAGGTTTTCATTGGCATAAAGCCAGAGGGTGCGTTATTTAACGTTTTATCTCTGATAGGTCGAGAGGCGGACTTCATAGCCTCCGCCCTAATAAATAGGTAAAGCGGAGGAAGATTAAGGATAGTGTTCAGCCCCTCGAAAGGTACGCACCTGTGATGGCGCGGCAGATGCTGCCCTGCAGCTGGTAAAGACGCTCACAGGCGGTCTTCTGCTCCAGCGCGCTAGACCAGATGAGAGTCGCGTACGTGATGCTGGGCCGGATGATGCCGGTATAAATCCAACGGACCGTTCTTGGTGAGAGGCCCCAAGTTGGCCCGATGGCTCTGCGCAGCTGGGCAAAACAGCGTTTTGCCCGACCAATGGCGTTTTCAAGGTGCTTCGTCCAGCGCAGGTCATGCGTTAGCGGCACACCGAGGTTGGTTCACTCAACCCCCTCTAGCCCCGGGGAGGTTTAGTTTGGAGTTTGGAGTAGGTGTGACGCCCCGACAGCTGGGGTAGGGCCCGCCTTCAGCCCGACTGGTGTCGCCTGCTCGGCTTGATTGGTCACAGTCTTCCATAGTCTAATTTAGAAGCTTAGTGTACCTGAGTACACTCCCAGCCTGGAAACCATTAATCTTAGTGGCGTAAGAGCCTTTTCATTTGGCTGAGGCGCCCATTTTACTTCTTTTAGTTAGTTAGTTACCAAATGCAAGTAATTGAATAAAAAACATATAATGAATAAAATGAGATAATGTCAGAAAGAATAAACCAAGTATCTCAACCGCGAGGTACCATGACTCCACCTGACACTACACTAATCATCTTGACATCCGATTTGACTCTGTCAATCAATTCCAGTCGAATCTAATTCCAGGTAATCGACCAACGAATCCAAGAGAGCTCAAACCCTGCCGATCAGCGAAACTACCGGGCCGCACTTTTCATTGACGATTCAATCGACATCACCCAGATGACGCAGCTGTTTCGGTATTTTCGCTACGGCCTGATGTTCTTTCGGTATACCGACGGCACCGTGGACGAGTCGCTGATATCAGTTAGGCAAAGCGGCATCATCAATATTATCGTGCTGCTGCCCGCAGTGTCTGGTGACAAGCTGAAATTGGCAGCCTTTAAGCTCAACATGTTCTCCTATAATTATCGTTGGTTCGTTCACAGAGCCGTGAGTAGCAGATCCACTACGCATTGCCTTTTTTGAAAGCTTTGTGACTGGTTTGAAGTCTTTGTGCACAAGCACATGGGGTGGAACGAAATTTATAGGTTCATCTAGCTAGTGTAGACTCATCTAGCTAGTGTAGACTCATCTAGCTAGTGTAGACTCATCTAGCTAGTGTAGACTCATCTAGCTAGTGTAGACTCATCTAGCTAGTGTAGACTCATCTAGCTAGTGTAGACTCATCTAGCTAGTGTAGACTCATCTAGCTAGTGTAGACTCATCTAGCTAGTGTATACTCATCTAGCTAGTGTAGACTCATCTAGCTAGTGTAGACTCATCTAGCTAGTGTAGACTCATCTAGCTAGTGTAGACTCATCTAGCTAGTGTAGACTCATCTAGCTAGTGTAGACTCATCTAGCTAGTGTAGACTCATCTAGCTAGTGCAGACACATCTAGCTAGTGTAGACTCATCTAGCTAGTGTAGACTCATCTAGCTAGTGTAGACTCATCTAGCTAGTGTAGACTCATCTAGCTAGTGTAGACTCATCTAGCTAGTGTAGACTCATCTAGCTAGTGTAGACTCATCTAGCTAGTGTAGACTCATCTAGCTAGTGTAGACTCATCTAGCTAGTTTAGACTCATCTAGCTAGTGTAGACTCATCTAGCTAGTGTAGACTCATCTAGAGGCCTTTATCTAGTTGCTTGTTGTTTACATGTACATGCACATAGTCATTTCTGCATCAATAAAGTCATAACTGCAATACCAAAACTTTTCAAAAAGCGCTGGGTAAATGCCAACTTCGACAACCGAATGGTGACGTACTCAACGAATGTAACCTCAATGGAATTTGGTCGAGTGCACGATACGCTCAGATACGATTTGAGAACAACCTCGGAAGTGTTAGTCTTCGATTTGGAGTCCATCTGGCAACCCTACCTGCAGCAGTACCTTTGCGACGAGGTGAGTTTGACTTGATAAAGTTAGAAAATTCGCCTAATCTGGAGCAAAGATACGCTTTATATTTCATAGAAAATTAGGAATTCAAAAATTTTATCAAGTAGATAAATTACTGTTGTTTATAATCCTGAAAATATTCGAAATCAATCTTTTCACCATTTTTCCAGAAGACGCCGGTCAACAAAACCCTCAGAGGCTTCTCCGGCAGTTTCAAACTGAATCCAAACGGTTCCGTGGCGCGCCTCAACTGGCGTCTACAGATCTATCGCGGACTCGAAGCCAAGAAGCACCAGGTAGCCCCTTTCTAGATTGTTTCTAGATGTTTCTAGATGTTTCTAGATGTTTTTAGATGTTTCTGGATGTTTCTAGATGGTTCTAGATGTTTCTAGACGTTTCTAGATGTTTCTGGATGTTTCTAGATGGTTCTAGATGTTTCTAGATGTTTATAGATGTTTCTGGATGTTTCTAGATGTTTCTAGATGTTTCTAGATGTTTCTGGATGTTTCTAGATGGTTCTAGATGGTTCTAGATGTTTCTAGATGTTTCTAGATGTTTCTAGATGTTTCTAGATGGTTCTAGATGGTTCTAGATGTTTCTAGATGGTTCTAGATGTTTCTAGATGTTTCTAGATGTAACTACGCAGAAATCCACTTAAAACCCCACAGATTGGCGAGTGGACTTCAGACGGTGGCTTCAACATGCTGCCTTATCCGGACCCGGCCAGGACGCCGGAGCTGTCCTTGTCGGAGTTGAAGCTGAACCCGTTTAACATTGTGACTCTCATTATTCCACCGTACGTCATGTACAAGTCTGGCGTGTCGCCCGAGGCGCCTCTGAGACAAAGGCTCACTGGCATGTACATCGAGCTGTGCAAGGAGATTCTGGCGGATTTAGGGGTTCGTGGCTTGATTTGAGAATAAATTTATTTGAATATTCGCTCAAATTAATTATGAATGAAACGACAAAGCGATAAAAAATTCCTAAGATATTTCCACTGCACTAACACAAAATGAATGGAATATGCATAGTACGCATAGTGAAGCTTCAAGTCTTCAAATCTTTAAATATTCAAATCATCAAATCATAAAATCTTCAAACCTTCAAGTCATCGAAGTGGTTTGCAAGTTATTCGAACAGTTTAGAATGATTTCATTTTGACTGGACACTAAACAATTTTCCAGATCACCGACTACGATTTCTTTCTACAGCCGGACGAAGCGTTCGGCGTATTCAATAAAACCTGGAACGGCATTATCCGGACAATGATGGACGGCCGCGCTCATCTGGCCTGCGCTCCCGTTACTATAGAGACATCGCGCAAAGAGGTGGTGTCTTTCACCAAGCCACTGCATTCGTCGCAACAGTCGATTCTGTACAAGCAACCACCGGGCGACCCGGTTGCCGAGATGTTTCAGTTCCTGCAGCCGCTAGACACCGAAATCTGGCTAACCATCCTTGGCGTCCTAGTCTATGTAGCCATCGTGCTAGCAGTGATGCACAAAATCATTCCTAACCAGGGCATCAAGCTGGACCTATACGACAGTTTGTTCTTTAGCTTCGCCGAGGTTGTCCAAGGCACGTCTGGCGCTGTGCCAAACCAGATCTCTGGCCGCATTGTTGTAGCCTTCTTCTGGTTTTTCACGCTGTTTCTTCTGCTAACCTACATTGCCAACTATGCCGCATTTCGTCTGCTTGACGGCGTGCAACAGCAGGTAGACTCGCTGCAGTCGCTACTGCAGAACAGCGCCTTCGAGTTTGGCGTCATCAGGAACACCGTCACGGTCACATTGCTACAAACATCTACGTTTGTTTACATGCAGCAAATTTACAGTCTCTTGGCGGACACATTCCCGAACGGGTTGGTGCACAATGAGACCTATGCCCTGCAGATCATGCAGAACGATTCGTTCAGATACGCACTGATTGGTGACGATCTCCAGAACAAGTACCTCGCCGAGACGCAGTGCAATCTGGTAAACACTGGACAATTCTACGAGTTGAAATCGGCCCTGGTCCTACCGCCGGGTAACGAATACGGAAAATATTTTGATGAGCAAATTGTTCGGATGTCGAATCGAATAATCGAGCTCCAGCAGAAGTGAGTTCCGAATCTTTCAGTTTGAGACTCAGCTAGGAATCTCGTCGTTAAGCAGGCTACAGAGGCCCAAAATTTCACCTTGCTTTAGATTATTTTTTACTTTTAGTGAGCCGAAATTTGCAACCCTAAAACTTCCTAACACTGAAAGCTCATAGCACCTAAAGAAGAATTAGCAAGCTGCTTTACAACGCCGCAAAGTAAGAAGCAGTAAAGTTCAGGACGTAAAATAATTAACACCTTTACAAACTTCATTACCTAATCTTCACATCACCTAAACTTCATATCACCTAAATTTTACATAACCTAAACTTCACATCACTTAAACTTTAAATCAACTAAACTTCACATCACCTAAACTTTAAATCAACTAACCTACACCTCAACTAAACTCTAAATCAACTAAACTACACCTCAACTAAACTCTAAATCAACTAAACTACACCTCAACTAAACTTCATATCACCTAAATTTCATATGACCTAAACTTCATATCACCTAAGCTTCACATCACTTAAACTTCACATCGCCTAAACTTCTCATCACCAAAACTTCTCATCACCTAAACAAGAAAAAACTCGACATTTTATGAGCTTGAAACTTCACATGCTCGAAATTTCATATCGTAGACAAAATACGCTCGTATTCAGGACACTTTCGTAAGCGTGGTTTCGGAATTGTATTTAATGAATTATTGGCTTGTTTATCTTGTCGTTTGAATCGTTTTACTTAGTTGATAAATTTGGCTAAATTTAGTTTCTTTAACTTCTAATTTCTCATTTTCAATTTCAGATTCTTCCATGTGCCAGTCGAATCTCGAAAGGACTGCACCGACCGCACCTTCCTCGGCTACGTGAAAAACTACACGCCTAAAAACCCATGGCCAGTAAAGAGTGGCGCATTGACTTTAACAAATACACTCGGGATAGCCATGATTAACCTGTTTGGTTGCATCTTCGCCTTGATTCTGTCCGCGATCGAACGAAGTTTTAGTCGGTTGCTACAGGTGAGAAACATCTTGACGATAGGATAGTCAGGGTCGGGTGTCACCTCAAGGCGAGTTTAAAAGAAATTCCAAATGCTAGTCTCATTTTTAACGCAGGATTGAGTTGTCCACTCGCTATAGACTACTTTCTACTGAGCATATTAATTGAAAATTACTGTTGGATTTTATGACTTGAAAATCAGATGAAAACTAGCAATCCCCGGTCTATGTTCGGGGAGTGCAAAAAGGAAAATGAAAATATTGCTAATATATTAAAGAATAAACCCATGCGATGCTTCCAGTAAGCCTTGGCATCTCAGCGATTCCCCCAGCTGTAAGCCTTGACAATAACATCTTAGCAATGCTCCCAGTAAGCCTTGACATCTCAACAATCCCACAAGCCTTGACATCTTAGAAATTCGCCATTAACCCTTGACATCCCAGCAATTCCCCATAAGCCTTGACATCTTAGCAATTCCCCAGCTGTAAGCCTTGACATCCCAGCGATTCCCCTAGCTATAAGCCTTGACATCTTAGCAATTCCCCATTAAGCCTTGACATCTCAGCAATTCCCTCTTAAACCTAGCACAATGTCGTTGAGGCATTTCTGTTCAAGTGATTATGCACTTTAGTAACACCCGACTTTAATTCAAACAATCAGTTCCGGATTCAAACAATTCAAGTTGAAGACAAAGATATTCATAAATTTTACAATTTAATAAGCTAGGTATAGCTATTTATAACTCATAGCATCAGCTCAAGAATTGAAGTTTAGTCTATGGCCATCGACGTATTGAGCTCCCACTGCAAGAAAAATACACTAATTAGATAGGGAAGAATACAGTTTTTCAAATATTTAATCCCTTTAGCATTGAGCAATTTCTTAGCCACGACCCATGTACCGTCATGGATAAATTTCTGATCGAATGGTGCAAGTTTGGTGGAAATCGGTTGAGCCGTTTATTCTATTATCTATCGCACAGACAGACAGACAGACAGACAGACAGACAGACAGACAGACAGACACATAGACAGACAGACAGACAGACAGACAGACATACAGACAGACAGACAGACAGACAGACAGACAGACAGACAGACAGACAGACAGACAGACAGACAGACAGACAGACAGACAGACAGACAGACAGACAGACAGACAGACAGACAGACACATAGACAGACAGACAGACAGACAGACAGACAGACAGACAGACAGACAGACAGACAGAGACAGCTTAGATTTAGTATATTAGATCTGTCGGTCTTTTGGCCATAGACAAAAGCTCGTCACCAATGAAAGCTTGAGTTTTCCTCAACTATTCAATATATTCCTTCAAAAACTTCAGAGACGCAGCGAGGTGAGACGCAAAACTCAGGTAGCAGAGGCCTACGCCATGGCTCAGAGGCCTACAATGCTGGAATGAAATGTGTTAGCGATGCCATGGCACATTTGATGTCGATGCAAACCCATTCGTTCGACAATTTTGTTTAACTTTTTTCGTGCAAGTTTCAAGTTAATGCACACGTATTTTCATCGGTAAAAGTACGCTCGTATATATCAAATTTTGTTATAATTTTCGGCCAATGCTATATTGCTTTATTCAGATAGACTGTAAAGTTATTAAAACTAATAATTTTATTTAAGATCTGATAAAACGTGATAGCTCTCTCGAATTTTCCTTTTTAATTTCTGATATGACTCTAATCAAAATGCATACTCATAAATATAATTTTGGTGGTGGGGCGCTAAGTTTCATCTGGAGAACCAGGACGAGACTTCCGTTTCAATGGGCAAATCATTTCTTAGAAAGTTTTTGTAGACTCACTTTTTGCAGCTCCTAAAATGCTTCTAAAACATTACAGGCTTATTTCACTGAAACCAGAACTGAAATCATTGAGCTCTGATTTAACATGCATGCACATGCAATATGGGGCTTCTCAGTTCAGTTAAACAACGTATCTAACTACATAGATTAATTTTGTTTTAGTTATGTGAGAATTTTAGTTAGTTACTACAACAATTCGATGCTGGTAAAAGTATAGATGCTGGGAGGAAGTTGCTATTAAAGTTTGAATATTTGACCGATTTTCCTAATTAAATTTGGAATCCTCGTTTATTTGCAATTATCATCAAGTTCACTCCAGACACAGCATTATTCCGAAGCAAAGATTTTTTTGAATCGATTAGTTCTGTCGTAATTAACGAGGTTCGAGGCAGCTGCGCACCTTGTCCCAATAGCCAGCAGTGTAATGGTGCCTGCAGCCCAACGGTCCCCCGTTGTGAATCCTGGCGTAATCCTAGTCAACGAATGAGTATAGGCAGGTGTATTATTCATCGCAATAATAAACGTTATTTAGATTGGCATCTCACCTGAAGAGTCGGCGGCCTATTGTTAGTGCAGTACCTGCCGTATCTAGCAAAATAGTAGAGCATAGTCTCGCGCGAGCAAGCCTGGTTGTTTCTACCGGTGGTGCACTCCAGCCAGCCTGGAATCATTTGTTATTTTGGCTAACCAATCAAAACCAAGATTTTATAAAATTCCTATAGTAGACTTATTATATTAGATAGTGAGCATCTGTAGTGACGTCATTCAACGAAAACGTTTTTCATAGTAATAAAATATTATAAAAATTGATTACACCTGCCCCAATTAGGCCAGATGTGCAATCGACAGCTCAGCCGCAGCTATAATTGCGCGGCGCATCTGAAGGCTGCGTACGGCTGTTCATTCCAGGGACTGGGGGTCGCCACACACACCCTCAATTACCCATTAGCTGGCACCCCTTTTACAGCTAGGTGAACTGAAGCAATGCAGTGTTAAGTGTCTTGCTCAAGGACACATATTGTTTCAGTGGGATCAAGAATCGAACCCCCGACCTTTCAGTCGTGAGTCTGACGCTCTGACCACCAGACTGCAACCCCCCTTTGTAGCTACATGCAGTAACTCACTTCCGCCAATGTTTCGGCCAGCAAACTGTGACGCGTCGATCCAGAAGGCGTTCTTAATCTGGTAGGGACCGCAGGACAGGGTGTCGGGGTCGGGAACGCAGCCGATGTTGTTGTTGCAGTTGGACTCGACCAGGCAGATGCAGCGGAAGAACTCTTCTGGTAGACTGGGAAGCTGCTGGTGGCTGGCAGCGATGCAGAGCAGAACAATTAGCGCGGTCACACCGGATGAATTCCTGAAAGACAGGTGCCTACCGTTATTTTGTATGCTTCATGCATTGGTCCCTGTGACAATGTTCTCACTCTATGACCTACTGACGTCGCATTTGGATGCAATAACATGTTGCTTTAGATGTTGATAGTTCTTAATGTTAAACATTATTGAGCACATCAAAAAGATACGTTACATTTTTATATAGAAAACCTATCGTAATTGTAATCGTAATAAAATATTAAATGCGTTTTCTACATATGATAACTCTCGTAACTAAATGAAATTCTTAGAAAATAAAAGCGAAGCTACAAACTATGTTTAGTTGTCTATGTATAGATGGCAAAAGCCATGAGTGGAAGATGGAGCTGATATGATGGACTACGTAAATGGGAGCTCAAACGAACCAAGGCAAATGTCATTTTAAAATGTTGCTGCCGTACAATACGAGCAGAGACATGTATTGAATCCATCTTGATAAAATTCTTAACAAGGACTACATGTACTTAAGAAGAATAAATATATCGTCATTGATTTGCTGATCTCTAACTTTAAGGGAGCCTTCAAGAGCTTTATTAGACGACAAACACATAACAACAGTTCGCACTTACATGACACGCAGTAAGATATTTTTGCTGATTTGGTTTTGACAGACGAGTGAAAAATTGCTTGTTCAGAATAGTCGTATTGACACCGCAATACTATTGATATTTATAAGTTTATTGATTATAAGTCGCGAGTGTTTTTTGATAAGCTATCTAAACATGACCGTTTTCTCACGATTTTAAGTCTAAAATCTACAGCGGCTTCTACAAATCTGATAGGCGTGCTTCAACTGCCGTCATTTTGGCTACCCGGCGCGGGGTCGCCGTTTTCGTCGAGACGAGACAGTTTGTGAACTCAACTTCACAGCAATTCGAAAAAACAAGTCGAAATGGTGTTCAGCAGTCATTACTGATTTGCGAACTTAAACGACACAGTGAACTAAATATACATAGATATATTATAGATAGGCCATAACCCGGTTCTAGTATTAACTAGGGGGTTGTAGCGGTGGTTAGAGCGTCAGTCTCACGACTTGAATGTCGTGGTTCCATTCCCGATCCACTCGGAACAATTTGTGTCCGTGAGCAAGACACTTAATTAACTCTGCATTGCTTCAGTTCACCCAGCTGTAAAATGGGTGCCAGCATTAGCTGGGGTAGGGTGTGTGTGGCGACCCCCCCCCCCAGTCCTTGGACTGAACAGCCGTACGCAGCCTTCAGATGCGCCGCGCAATAGCTGCAGCTGAGCTGTCGATTGCACATCTGGCCTAATTGAGGCAGGTGTAATCTCAGATTAATGTGAGAGATGGGTATAAAATAGACACATTCTAAGACAGACCGATGGGTAGGTAGACAGATTTATTGTTAGACAAGTTCATGGACATACGGATTGTCTGTAACCGAACAGATAAGTTGTCTATGTTTGAGCAGTACAGAATTGACGGAACTGTACATGTAAAGAAGGCATGCTACGAGCGTAAATCTCAAGAAAAGACCTCCCAGAGATGTTACTATTTGACTTGCGACACCGAATAGAAATGAATGAATAAAAAGCAAGTCCAATACGATGAAAAATAGTTCGAATGAAAATTAACGCTTTAAAAGGAGATATAAATGCACTATTAATGTCCACCAATCTACGGGGCTTCTTCGCACAGTTAAAGCTACGAAATTGCACACCAATCTCTGTCTCTCTGTTAGGTCTTGAGCAGTAGCCCAGTAGCCCACTATTGTACCCATTATACTTCAAAAGCGTTCATGACAACGGACTAGAAACGGTATAGACGCAGAGAGAGCGCTCAATTTTTTTTCCTGCCAACCCCCCCATCTCTTCTTCTTTGCTCTCTTCTAGTCTAGTATAGTCCCTACCTGGCCCCGTTGTGTTTGAATGCAGGCGCCAAACACCCACCCCGCTAAAAAAGCTGCGGATAGACGTCAACAGAGAGCAGAGAGTATAAGAGAAAGCTGTTTATGTACTGGGATCTGTCCCCAGGGCGGTTAGGACTCCCACCTTAGCACTATGGCGGACCTGATACTTCTCTTTCCTCGACAGTCGACGAAGCAGTGCGCGGCGTTTTTAGTTTACCATCCCGAGCGCCGCCTGGTGATGCCAAAGGTGTCGCTGTTGGACTGGCGTAGACTTGACGGGATCTGTCGCTACAGTGTGGTTCGACTTCGCGATCACCTTTACTTTCTCGGAGGCTACCGACCTGCTAAGAAGAAATACAGTAGACAAGTGTTGCGGTATGAGGTTAGTCTTCTCAAAAATTTTAATCGCGATTTGTGCTTCATACTTCAATTTCTACTTTTCTAATTTCTTATCGCTACTTACCACTATCGTTTTATCTCGTGATATGTTCTGTATCGCACTATCTAATTTGTCATATCTCTTCCCGTCTCGTCTCGTCTCTCTCGTCTCTTCCGTCTCGTCGTGTCTTGTCTCTCGATTCGTCTCGTCTTATCTCAACTTGTCCGTCTCGTCTTGTCTCGTCTCGTCTCGTCTCATCTTGTCCATCTCGTCCATCTCGTTTGTTTATTTAAACGTCTCTCGTCTCGTCTCGTCTCATCTCGTCCGTCTCGTCTCGTTTCGTCTCATCTAGTCCGTCTCGTCTCGTCTTGTCTGATCCTATCTCGTCCGTCTCGTCTTGTCTCATCCTATCTCGTCCGTCTCGTCTTGTCTGATCCTATCTCGTCCGTCTCGTCTTGTCTCATCCTATCTCGTCCGTCTCGTCTTGTCTGATCCTATCTCGTCCGTCTCGTCTTGTCTTGTCCGTCTCGTCTCATCTTATCCGTCTCGTCTCGTCTCGTCTCGTCTCGTCTCGTCTCGTCTCGTCTCGTCTCGTCTCGTCTCGTCTCGTCTCGTCTCGTCTTGTTTCTCGTCTCCTCTCGTCTCCTCTCGTCTATCTCGTCTAGTTTCGTCTTGTCATCGAATCCTTCCTCGCCTTTTCTCATCGGCTTCTTGCGCACTTTACGTGAATAAACCCACAGCTAAGCACGGGCACCTGGTACTACTGCAACAAGATGAAGACTCCCAGAGCAGATTTTTCAGCATTCGCTTACGACGGCAAAATCTACTGTCCTGGCGGCCGGACTACCAACGGCGCCCTCACAGAGCTCATGGAGTCGTTCGAGCCGATCACGAACAATTGGTACCAAGAGAATCCTCTGCCAGCTCCTTGCGCAGAGTTTGCGTGCATCTGCCTGGAGCAGCTCTCCACGGTGATATTAGTTGGTGGCGTTGCCCGCAGTCCAAACGGTTCATTTCGTTGTTTCAATCACATATGGCGATTTGGTTTTCTGAAATCGACGAATCCTTACCTGGACTACGAGTATCTATGGCAGGCGCTACCATCAGGCGTCGGAGTCCCAACCAGTCTGGGAGTTCGCGGCCACCAGCTGGTGTTCGATTCCGCTTTCAATCGGGTCTACTTGGTCGGCGGCTCGCCTCTGACCGGCAAGGACGATGATCCAGCAGTTTCGCAAAAGAGTCGCTTGCCTGGATTGTACTATTTCAGCATCGAAGACATGAAAGCGTTGTTCGATGAGCTCGACAAAGCGATGGAACAGGGCACTGTTGATGACATATCCGACTCTCTCAAACTGTGCTGGACTCGAAGAAATATCGAACAGTGCAGTCGAGCTTATGCGGCCGTGTCGCTAATTGGTAACAAGCTCTTTGTGGTCGGCGGAAGCCAAGTTAAACCTCCGCCGCCGAAGACGCCCTCTTTGACAGAAGAGACGACCGCTCAAGAGCTTTCAGAAGCAGAACCTCCGAGACTTAAGGTTGTTGAAGAAGAAGCAGCTGAGCACGGATCTGCATCGGCCACGCCCCAGCAACCGGAAGTAGCTAGCGGCGATGCCGGTTACTACGACAAGCGACGAAAAAGTTTCCATTCGCTGTTTTCGCTAAGCAACTCCGGCTTGGACACTAGCGAACTAATCAGCGTCACGGTTAAGCTGGAGAAGTCTAACCGGGATTTAAAGCCAGACAGACTTGACTGGCTGCTGCAGTGGTCACTGTGGTGATGCTTCCTGTCTAAATCGAAGCTCGAACTGCTTCTTGAGTACATCCGTAGTGCATGTACTAAAAATCTTGCCTTGTTTTAAAATTTAGTACAGCTCATCAATTACTTAAATACGATACTACGAAAACTTTCCTAAACTAAAATACAATGCACACTTGACAAGCTTACGATATTTTTGTGAAGTAATGATTTGAAATTCTGACTCTCGAGTAGAGCCAAAGATACGATATGGAAAACAAGTTTCTAGAGTAGTTTCAGGGTTGGAAGCTAGTTTAATCCGGCTAATTTCAACTCCAGCTTGGTCTGGTTTGCAATCTCAGGCGCGCGTGATCTTTTCGCTCTATAACCATGGCTCTTATCAATACGGAAAACCTACTTCAGGCTGTAATCATAAAACCCTACTTTACTTGTATATATTAAGCATAAATTCATGCAGTGAGTGTGTAGTCACTCGATCGATATCTCATCGACTTTGTAATACCCGCAACTAATTTGGCTTGAGATGAAGACTACCACGGTACTGCTGGTACTCCTGATCGGTACGCGGCTTTTTGACGATACTGCTACAGCCTACAGAGAGACTCAAGATCAGTTCGGTGATACAAGCTTGGAGGATTCTGTTCTACTAAAAGGACGTGAGGACGAACCTTCTGATGTACTAGTAGGACGTGAGGAGGACCCTTCTGATGACGAGATTGGTGTCGGATCTGGACAAGATGATTCTGACACGGATTCTTTGCCAGACTTTGAGGACACTATTGAACTCGAAGTCCCTGCTGATGAGGCTGATGAGGCTGACAAGTCACAATCGGACGATTATGGCACTGAGGACGACGAACTTCAACGAGAAGAAGACGGATTTGAATCGTTGCCTGATGTTGATAGCGACGTGTACGAACGTAAGCCTGGTGAGGAGGCTAGTCCTGAGCATTATCCAGCTCACACGATTGCTGGTCCATATCCGGATGCTATTGATATTTTCTAACATTACTTGGCAAAATTAACTGCATGTAAATTAAGACAACTAGTTTTCATGTGCTGCACTGTACAACAAAAACATTATATTTTAGTTCCACTAAGAAACCTGCAGAATAAATTTTTGGACACCAGGCTAAGAAAGGAAAAATAGCACGATGATGAATCATTTTCCAAAATAATTACCAGGCTTAGAAGCAAACGGTCTCAGACAAGGATTTTTTTATTTTTTCCGTACTATTAATTGCGCATCATATTTCTGCTGGTGGACATCCTGAACCTCATCCTTTTATAGCGACGTTCCTGTCAGTGCATTTCTTACATGTACATGGTAAATGTTCACGTGCAGGTTTCAATTTGACAACAAATTTCTGGTTGCGCTACTGAGAGCTCATCCTGATTCAGACATGCATGCAGGTATATATTTAGATGGAGGTATTTTTGCACGGGATTTATATAAATTTAATTACCCACGCCCCGAGGGTCTGGAAGAAATTTTCTGCTGCGTATTTTATTTTGCCCGTCAAAAATTGTCTGTAGGTACACTATATAGCTCATGCATGTAGCTTTGGTCTCCAAGACAGCTGGGAGAGAAATTATACTTTACTGTTTGAATACTACGTTAATTACATGTATAATGCACACATGTAAGAACCACGATTTTTGCAGCAAGCCTAGTCATGGACTCACACTGACAAGCAGCTGTCTTTACAAATCAGCTCGTATAGCAGCAGCGGCACAGCTATAGGGACCTCTCTGTGCTTCAACGCCTAGGATATCGATCATCTAGGTATCATATACATGTATTAAATTATCTATGGTCACATTAGTCAGACATCAGTTATTACTACAGTATTTGTGGTCAGACATCAGTTATTATAGTATCTGTGGTCAGACCATCACATCAGACCGTATCTGTGTGGTGAGGACAGAACGTGTCCCTGACTGAGCGCTCATGAGATTTCTCGTTAGTAGACTTTTTCTGGCTAAACCCCAACTATTATAGTACTGTGTACTACCTAGCTTCTATGGGTGCCAGAAACACAGGTTATACGGCTGTATAGTTACACGGAGGAGGACCATCCGCTAAATTTAATAGCTCCGATCGCGTACACGTACAAGGGAACACCGGTTAAATGTACGAACTTAGAGCTAGGTCTTAAACTAGCTCTTGCAGTATCTATTGGTGAAAAAATCTGCCGCCTGAAAATGCGTGGCGTGCAGACCTCATTGGAAACCGAAATCCTTTATTTCCCACATGGACATGACCACCTTGTAAGTTACATCTTCATTGTACATGCACGTCATGACGTAAAATACAACCGTTGTGCATGTACATGTACTGCATCATTCTGAAAGCGGAAGCTGATGTTTTCGATCTTAAGCAAAAAGAGAACGTCTGATCCAACAAAATTTTCTAAAATTTTCATTCTTAAAAATAATTCTGAGTAGTACATCTATAGCATTGAAGCAATCGGAGATCGCATTAGAAATTAATAGACTTCATATCGTTTATGGGTTGCAGCATACACCTAAATAGGAAATAAATAAATAGGCACTAAATAAAAATGCACTACGATTTAGACTTATTCGTGATTAACTTCTTAGCGAACTATAAGAGTTTTGTTTAAGTTAGCAACTTATTTTAAAAATCCTGCTCGATGCAGATTTCTTCGAAAATAATGAAATGAAAATGAGTAATCGGTTTGGTTTGTAGCACTAACAGCATTTTCTTTTAAGAGACGGACGGAGGCAAGTACTGTTCAATTTAGTAGCGGTTTAAAAAGACTTCGATTGTCTTTGACTTCGACTGGTAACGGCTGTTTACTGCAGTATTTTGACTATTTAACTTTGACGGCTTCGCTTTCAACATGTTTTTCTTTCTAACTTCGACAATGTACCGATGTCTAATAATCTTAATTGGAGTTTTGTATCCTGCCTTCAATTCGTACAAGGCTCTGAATCGCCGAAATGGATACGACCAAGTTAAGTGGATGATGTACTGGATTGTATTTGCTGTTTTCACAGCTTGTGAAGTTGTTACCGACTTATTTTTCTCATGGATGCCACTTTACAACGAATCAAAAATATTTTTTGTCTTGTGGATGGTTTTGCCGATGTCTCGCGGATCTAGCTATCTGTACAGGAAAATAATACATCCCAATCTTCTGAAACATGAGCAAGAAATCGATCGCTATATTGCTGCAGCTTCTAACAAGGGTTGTGAAATGCTCTTTCAGTTTGGCCAACATGGAATGAACTATGCTGCCAATGCTGTTTTGCGAACTGCTGATCATCTGAAAAGAAGCTACAGTGTTGGTGATGTATCTAAGTCTATTTTGCCACCAATTGAGCCTATGAGCAACAATTTAAATCAAGCCAATGGAGTAGGCCTATATTGTCAACACCAAGAAGACCTCAACTTTGCTTACAGTTACGATAGTGAGCCAGAAGTGGAAAGGCATTTGACTAGAACAACTAGAAATTCTAGTAAAAAGCAAGGAATTTCTAACAAGAAAACTTCTAATGGCTGTTCTGCTAATACTAGTACTCCAAGTGGATCTACTCGGCGTGCTAAGAAGGCTCTTCATAAGCTTGAAGAAGAATGCTAATTTAATTCTAATCATTAATTTAAACTGATTCATATTACCTAATTCGACCAACTAAATGCTAAACTATCATTTGAGGTCTATAGTCAATAACTCAAAGCTTACTCTTATATTATATTATTGGCTAAGTACTAGAGGTCAGACGGGATTGAAATCTTCGGGCGGGATCGGGATTGGGAATAATTGTACTAGTGCTATGCCTTTATCATAGTATACTCGAATGTTCTTTCAATGTAATAACTGTATATTCGAATCTTTCTTAGAAACTGAATCTACGCGAACGCCAAATAATAGTTTGTTTTAATGCGCGAAATAAATTGGAGAATTATTTTTTTGTTTTAATCGTATGTGGGGAAAATCACTATATATAGGAGCGGTTTCGCGACAAATATACTCTAACTGTCTTTTACTCGTGAGCAAATAATTGCGAACAGAATAAGCAGTTCAATCTAAACCATTTCAAAGTCTTTGAGCTAAATAGCGACTTATTTATTTGCAAAACCTGTGAAACGATTCTAAGAAATTTGCTAAGAGAAGGGAATTGGGACTAATTCTTGGAGATATACCAAGAGAGGCGCCGTGACCCTCTAGTCTCGGTGAACGCCCGATTAGGACTATACACTAATACATATACCAGTACTAGACCGCTCAGGCCATAAGCTACTAGAACGCTACCAGAAAGCAAGCCATAAGCTACCAGAAACGCTACTAAGAACGCTACCCAGAAATATTTAAATGAAATTCTAAGAAATAGTTAGGGAGTAAAAGCAAGTATAATCAGGATAACTGTAGTTGGCAAATCGGTGGGATTAAAATTGATAAAGTAAGAGGTGAAAGGCCTGTAACAACTTTGGTGGCAGCTCGTAGGATATTTAATAAACACTAATAGTTAGAAGTTTAGAAAGACAGAGCCAAAAGGCCTGTCACAGCTGGTGGCAGCGGTGGGATTAGAGAAACGGCGCGAACTCTCAAAACTAGATTCAGAAGAATTCCGAAGAATAATTTGAAAAGTTTTTCGTAGAGAAAAGATGAATCAGAATCAGGCTAATGATGCCATCGCCATGCTGGCAGAGGAACTGAGGAAACATCTCAAGTTAGGATCGAAGGAGGCTGAAGTGCAAGTAGAAAAGTTCACACCTGGTCAGAACATTAGGCAGTGGATGAACACGTTTGAGCAGCAGTGCAGAATCCAAGGGATTACAGGCGAGAAACAGAAGGAAGCTCTCTTTGCTAATCTAAACATCCCAGAGGGACTGAAACGCCGAATCAGTCACAGAAAAGAGCAGAGTCAGTATCAGGAAATTAGGCGACGAATAATCGAAGAATTTGAGCCGAAGCAGCAGAACCGAAAAGAGGGAATTGATGCATTAGTAGAGTGTCTAATGACCTTGACCTTCGTGCTAACGAACATTAGCCTAGAACCAAAGACAGGGCAGCAGCAGCAGTCAGTGCCAAGACCGCGCCGCCTGAACAGATTCAGTGGAATCAGGCCAGAGCCGACACCTGGTCACTGCTTCTTCTGCAACCAGCCAGGACCCATTAGGCCTCAAGCAGGACACCAGTGCCGAATCAACTTCAATCGGTACGCCCAGCAGAAGCCGCCATAATCAGAAAGTGAGCGAACTCAAGCGAATCAGCAAATTAAAAGTGTCTGTAAAGCAAATCTGTAAATATGTTTCAAATATATATGCATAAATATAAAAACGAATAAAAAATTCAGAAAAACCCAAAAACATTTGATTAAGAGGTATTTTGTTGGCATGTTGCAAGGCAATAAGCTGTCTAAAAGAAATAAAATAATTAAATTTTAGGAAGGTGACCCTTAAAAGGGCCGTTTGACCTTAAAAGGGCCGTTTTACTAAGAAACTTATTTAGGAAAGCCAGGGAACTGCAATTTCGGACTGAAAACATTGAAGGAAGATTATTTTACTCAGAGAAGTTGACGAGAAGTTGATGCTGAGAGAACTGTGCAGAATTGTGCGAAGAGAATTGTCGAAAAGATTGGATTGCAGAGATTGGCATGACGCGCGGACAGCTACGCATGCTGACCAATTGCGGATTGGCCAAAGGCAGAAAGAAGAGGCCGATGACGCTTTCAGAAGAGCCAAAAAAGGTTCAGAGAGTCAGGCCATGCAGGAAAGGAAGGGCAGTAAGGCCTAAAGAGCAGATTAATACAGAATTTCTATGATTCTACTGACGAGGCCAAACTGAGATAGCGGAAGGAGATTCGAGATTTGAGAATTTGTTAAGAGTTGTAGGACCCGTGACAGTAGAGCTGTAGCTGGCATGAGTTCAGCAGAGAAGCTTTCGAGAGGTCAGGGTCGAGTTGAGATATTGAGTCGAGAAGTTGTTGAGTTGAGATGAGATGAAATGAAGATGAGATTTCGAAGAGAAGCTGTGAGAATTTGCAAAATTGTTCGAAGAAAAACAGAAATAATCTGACTCCAGTGCCGAAATCCGAAATTGATTTACCAGAGGAAATTAATAATAATTTAAAACCAGCACCAGTGCCAACTAAGAAGAAAGAACAGCCGAAGCCGAAGAAAAGAATTTGCCATAGACAAAAAGAAATTAGAATTCCAGAAGTTCAAATTTTAGAGGAGGAAAGCTCAGACGAAGAAAACAGAATTCAATGGAGAGTATTCGCAGATCCGAATTCGCAGAGTGAAAACAAAGGAAATGAAGAATTGAACAGTGAAAATACAGAGAGAGCGACTGACTCAGATGAGCCATCAGAAGAAGAAGAAGGAGCATTAGAGTTAGAGGAGGAACGAGTTCAGCCAGAGAATAGGTATAACTTTAGGATGACTCAGCGAAGGAGAGAAAGAGAAGGCGCGACAGGATTTGTGCCCCGAAGGCGCTACGCGAAATATTTAGCACCTTAAATCATGACGTAAGCAATTTCCCATAAGAAACAGTGTTAAATAGTTAAAATTCCGTATTAGAATTACTTATCTGCTTATAAAATTTGACATGCTGTACATAGAGCGAATCTGTAAATACCATATTAATCTACAAAATGCGATCTTTAATTTGATACTTTACTCAAGAAAATCTATCAAAAAATAAAAAAGTTATAAAAAGAAATAGAAAATCCATAAAAATTTAGTTGTCAAATCTGTCAAATCTGGCATGCCCCGCCCCACGCGCGAGGGGAGTGCTTCGAAGAGGTCCAGTTTTTCGGCCCGCCAGCCTATAAATACGAGCACCCTGCAGGCCCCACAGATCCCATAGCTCACTGCTAGCTTCCTTTCTATTCTAAGAGTCATTCGAAGAGAACCATATGGATAACTCAGTCGACATTCTGCAAGAGTTGATCGGTGACCTGTCAGACGATATGGAGCCTCAGCCAGCGCCCAACACCGACGAAAATGAGGCACCGCTTCGATGTGCAACACGTCCAAAGGCGCCTGGTGTATCCAGCAAACGGCCAAGAACATCATCGCCAGCTTCATCGCCTTGCCGCCAAATGAGGGTCGAAGGCCCCGAACAGAAGCGCGCCGCCCTGGTGGCAGCACAGGCAGCTGCGCCTGTGCGCTCCTATGTTGTCAAGGCCACGCCAGGATCGTCGACATCAAGCCGAACACAGCAGTTGGTGTCACCGCCAGCTGCCCCACCATCGAGGAAGACCCCGGCACCACGGCAGAAGAAATCGACAGCTGCGACACCGCCAGCTCAGCAGCCAGCGCCGCAGCCGAGCCTGCAATCAGCGCAGCAGTCAGCGCTGCAGCCGAGCCTGCAATCAGCGCAGCAGTCTAGCCAGCCATCAGCACTACAGCCGAGCCAGCAGCAATCGAATTCGCAGAGATTTTCATCGCATCGTCCGAGAACTTGTGGAGACTCTCGGAGCAGAGGTGGAAAAGCTACGCTTCCACATTGAGCAATACGCACTGAAAGTAGCGTACCACCGATCCGACAGCCGACAGCGCTACCCCCAATGCTCGCAAATTTGGACACACCTGAAGTTTCTGAGGGATCAATTCAGTTACCAGGAAGCTGTCGCTGTTCTCCAGGACGTCGCCTATCGCCTCCAGCGAGCTATAAGAGCCAACCCGCCGCCAGCGCTGACGGTCCTCGACGAAGAGTACCGATGGTTTTTCGCTCAAGTCGGCTGGCCCTACTATCGCGACCTCCCGGAGCCCTGCATGTTTATCTGAACTATTGAGGTGAACTAACTTTTGCGTTGCCTTTAATAACAATTTTGCCTTTTATAATACTTTTATAATAGTTCGTTTTGCTTCCATAATAGTTCTCACTTTAATGGTTTACCTACATAATAGTTCTATCACAACCATTTTATGCACCAATTGTTTTAGCACTGAATTGTGTTTTCTGCACCTTGCTTTGCACCTTTTCACCTGCATTTTCCTACGATATCAATTTTTCACTGTATACATATAATATAGTATTTCGTTCAAAATTTGATATATAGAGGAGGAAAGTTGTACTAGTGCTATGCCTTTATCATAGTATACTCGAATGTTCTTTCAATGTAATAACTGTATATTCGAATCTTTCTTAGAAACTGAATCTACGCGAACGCCAAATAATAGTTTGTTTTAATGCGCGAAATAAATTGGAGAATTATTTTTTTGTTTTAATCGTATGTGGGGAAAATCACTATAGGAGCGGTTTCGCGACAAATATACTCTAACTGTCTTTTACTCGTGAGCAAATAATTGCGAACAGAATAAGCAGTTCAATCTAAACCATTTCAAAGTCTTTGAGCTAAATAGCGACTTATTTATTTGCAAAACCTGTGAAACGATTCTAAGAAATTTGCTAAGAGAAGGGAATTGGGACTAATTCTTGGAGATATACCAAGAGAGGCGCCGTGACCCTCTAGTCTCGGTGAACGCCCGATTAGGACTATACACTAATACATATACCAGTACTAGACCGCTCAGGCCATAAGCTACTAGAACGCTACCAGAAAGCAAGCCATAAGCTACCAGAAACGCTACTAAGAACGCTACCCAGAAATATTTAAATGAAATTCTAAGAAATAGTTAGGGAGTAAAAGCAAGTATAATCAGGATAACTGTAGTTGGCAAATCGGTGGGATTAAAATTGATAAAGTAAGAGGTGAAAGGCCTGTAACAACTTTGGTGGCAGCTCGTAGGATATTTAATAAACACTAATAGTTAGAAGTTTAGAAAGACAGAGCCAAAAGGCCTGTCACATAATTTTTTTCTCGGGATCGGGATCGGGAATCGGGATCAGGTCTTTTAGTGTATTGTCCATGTAAAGTTAAACAAAAATGAGAAAAGATTGTTAAGATCAAGAAGTAAAACACAACAGAATCAATATGAAGTTTTGTAACCAACAAAGTAAATAGTGTAACAAGTTGGCCCCCTACAAGTTAAAGCAAAATACCTTCAAATACCTTCAAATAATTCTATAAATTATTAATCGAAAGACCTGTTCCCGAATCTCAAGTTTTTTATGGTCGGGATTCTGGTCTCGCGGGAATTCAATTTTCCTTGGGATCCCGAGATTTCGGGATCAGGATGGGGATCCCGTCCAACCTCTACCAAGTACCAAGTATATCCTTAAACCATCTTAGAACAATAACAACAATAGCTCTAGACATATGTACCTAATGTACATAAGTTAAACCCCTTTTCTTTGATACTAATAGCTTGTCTTTACCTTTCTGATTTTAAAGCATTTGTAGACATTAATTAAGCAAATACAATCCACTTCGGTAACTGCCATTTTGGTAACAGCCAACTTCGGTAACAAAGTAGAGTTATAATTGTCAACACTTTATTTTTATGATTACTAAGGTTTAGCAATTATAAGTTTAAAAATTAGGCTAACATCTCAAATATCTTATTGCACATATTGATAAACTTTCTAGTTAAACTGTATTATACCTTGTTTAAACTTGTTCATCAACTTTGTGAAAAATTTAAAGGCAAAGAAAATTAAGCAAAGCAAGATCGTATACATACATTGATATTGAAATTTTTTAAATTAATTAATGAAGAAAAAAAGTTAGATTCAGTAATTTTAAGTCACCATTTGCTAACTAGATCAAAGATTCTAATGTATATGGTATACAATATTTGGCCAAGTATAGGATGTCTCAGGTGCATGTATCTGACTCATCCAGAAATTAAAATAGATTGGTTAAAACACTTTTAAACAAGTTAAATAAATGTAGGTACGCATGTGTTTTGTTGCTCTTTCTTTAAAGTTTGTTTGCACATCCTTTTGGAGCATATAAATTAATACATATTATATCATTCTTACTTGTTACCAAAGTGGCTGTTACCAAAATGGCTTTTACCGAAGTGGACTGTTACCAATTAAGCCTATCATTCTAAGTTTTTTTATATTAAGTCCTAGTTACTAGGCCTATGTCTTATTAACTTTTTTGTTTAAGTTTTTTTATAATAGGCCTAACTTAAACAAAAAGGTTTAAAGTTGAACCAACTATAAAGTCAAAGTAAATGACTATAAAAAAGCTTTATAACCATTTAAATTAGAATAGTAATGAATAGTAATTGATTTGCTTCACTATACCTATATGATTGCCTTTTGTTTAAAAAAATAAACATGTGTATCCTAATATTAGCTAGGCTTATCATATTTGTCTTATTTTGTTATAACTTTTTCTGGTTCTTTGCATTTTATTTAAAGTTCCTCAATACATTTAATACCATTGCTTTATCTTGTTTAAAATGGTGTTCATTGGTAAAAAGCTAAAATTGTCATTGCTAAGTTGAAAACTTTATTTCATTTTACGTTTTTTTAATATTGCCTAACTTGGAGCATATTATTAAACAATTTTATGTTCCAGTATTTGTCCTTGCAAATTTTTATTTTCATTAAAATAATTACCCAGTGTGCTATTCATTGCTGCATTTTTATTCAATCAATTAAGTTGTGTTTTTTGTTTTTATTTGTTTTCAAAGTATATATTTTCTTAGTAGGCCCCAGCCTATAGTAATTTTAGCTCCCTTTCTTATAAAAGCTCTTTTTCTAACTTTGGTGCAAGTTGAACCAGTGTATTTTTTTCAAAGTAAAATTGAAATAAAAATACAATCTATATTTTTCATCAATTTATCTAATTATAAAATCTCAGTGTCTAATTCTGTTTTTTCATTTTCATTTTAGTTTAACTATCACTTTTCTTTCTATATTGTTAGGTTTAAACACCTACCAATTTATCTCTACTTCCAATTCCTATAGCCTAGTGGTCTTGTGCAATGCTCTGGTATGCCATTGGCCTAAGCTTGGGCTAATTCTAAATGCATTCATACAATAAATAAAGTTAGGGCTACTGTACACTATATTAGTGTGTATTTATGCATATGACATGCAACTTGAATGCCTGCTCAAGGGATTCAATATAGTGGGCAACGATGCCTCTTGCTAGTTATGTGACAATGTTGCTTAAAGTGTGCTATTTACACAGCTATGATGTCTTAAATAAATAAATAACTGCCCAATCTACCACATTTTCTGTGTAGTAAAAACCCCTAGCTACCATATTTTCCATTGTAACTACTAGATTTAACAAGTTAACTAAGATATTAAGTATCTATTTTTCAAGTAATAATACAAATGTGGTCAATAACATGCCAATATTTTCAGCTAGAAGTTTTAAACCATCTAAAATAGAATTGTTCAAGGCACAAACCATGACAATTTCATTTTTTCCTAGACAAATTGGCTTGTCAATTGTGCCAACTGTTCTCTGCTTGGCAGAGACATGTGGCCAACGGTAAGTTGATCTTGTTGAAAATGTCTTTATAGTTATATGGAATTTCTATAGTTAATTTGAAATTAAAAATTTTTAACTTTTTAGGATTATATTTTTGTATACCCTTCTCTACATGGCAAAGCTGATAGCTAAGAAGCATTATCAAGTGTAAGTTGTAAATTATCTAAGAAGTAACTTTTATTTTTGATATGTTACAAAAACTATTTTTTATCTTTGCAGAACCGTTGGAGCAGGATTTTTTATTGGTGTTCTGATTGAATTGCATATTATTGTGACCATTCTTTCACTAATTGGGTAAGGACATCAACTGTGCTTTAAGCTTTGTGTCCTTGATTTTGAATTAATTAATTGAATTGATAATGTTGATAGATTTTTTAATATTGATTAATAAACCAGTGAGTCAGTGACTGAATTGATCAAATAGTCACTGATTCAGATTGATTAGTTTAGCAGTGAGTCAGTGACTAAATTGATCAAATAGTCACTGATTCAGATTGATTAGTTGAGCAGTGAGTCAGTGACTGAATTGATCAAATAGTCACTGATTCAGATTGATTAGTTGAGCAGTGAGTCAGTGACTGAATTGATCAAATAGTCACTGATTCAGATTGATTAGTTTAGCAGTGAGTCAGTGACTGAATTGATCAAATAGTCACTGATTCAGATTAATTAGTTGAGCAGAGTGAGTCAGTGACTGAATTGATCAAATATTCACTGATTCAGATTGATTAGTTGAGCAGAGTGAGTCAGTGACTGAATTGGTCAAATATTCACTGATTCAGATTGATTAGTTGAGCAGTGAGTCAGTGACTGAATTGATCAAATAGTCACTGATTCAGATTGATTAGTTGAGCAGTGAGTCAGTGACTGAATTGATCAAATAGTCACTGATTCAGATTGATTAGTTTAGCAGTGAGTCAGTGACTGAATTGATCAAATAGTCACTGATTCAGATTGATTAGTTGAGCAGTGAGTCAGTGACTGAATTGATCAAATAGTCACTGATTCAGATTAATTAGTTGAGCAGAGTGAGTCAGTGACTGAATTGATCAAATATTCACTGATTCAGATTGATTAGTTGAGCAGTGAGTCAGTGACTGAATTGATCAAATAGTCACTGATTCAGATTGATTAGTTGAGCAGTGAGTCAGTGACTGAATTGATCAAATAGTCACTGATTCAGATTGATTAGTTTAGCAGTGAGTCAGTGACTGAATTGATCAAATAGTCACTGATTCAGATTGATTAGTTGAGCAGTGAGTCAGTGACTGAATTGATCAAATAGTCACTGATTCAGATTGATTATTTGAGCAGTGAGTTAGTGACTGAATTGATCAAATAGTCACTGATTCAGATTGATTAGTTTAGCAGTGAGTCAGTGACTGAATTGATCAAATAGTCACTGATTCAGATTGATTAGTTGAGCAGAGTGAGTCAGTGACTGAATTGATCAAATAGTCACTGATTCAGATTAATTAGTTGAGCAGAGTGAGTCAGTGACTGAATTGATCAAATATTCACTGATTCAGATTGATTAGTTGAGCAGAGTGAGTCAGTGACTGAATTGATCAAATAGTCACTGATTCAGATTGATTAGTTTAGCAGTGAGTCAGTGACTGAATTGATCAAATATTCACTGATTCAGATTGATTAGTTGAGCAGAGTGAGTCAGTGACTGAATTGATCAAATATTCACTGATTCAGATTGATTAGTTGAGCAGAGTGAGTCAGTGACTGAATTGATCAAATATTCACTGATTCAGATTGATTAGTTGAGCAGAGTGAGTCAGTGACTGAATTGATCAAATAGTCACTGATTCAGATTGATTAGTTGAGCAGTGAGTCAGTGACTGAATTGATCAAATATTCACTGATTCAGATTGATTAGTTGAGCAGTGAGTCAGTGACTGAATTGATCAAATAGTCACTGATTCAGATTGATTAGTTTAGCAGTGAGTCAGTGACTGAATTGATCAAATAGTCACTGATTCAGATTGATTAGTTTAGCAGTGAGTCAGTGACTGAATTGATCAAATAGTCACTGATTCAGATTGATTAGTTGAGCAGTGAGTCAGTGACTGAATTGATCAAATAGTCACTGATTCAGATTGATTAGTTTAGCAGTGAGTCAGTGACTGAATTGATCAAATAGTCACTGATTCAGATTGATTAGTTTAGCAGTGAGTCAGTGACTGAATTGATCAAATAGTCACTGATTCAGATTGATTAGTTTAGCAGTGAGTCAGTGACTGAATTGATCAAATAGTCACTGATTCAGATTGATTAGTTTAGCAGTGAGTCAGTGACTAAATTGATCAAATAGTCACTGATTCAGATTAATTAGTTGAGCAGAGTGAGTCAGTGACTGAATTGATCAAATATTCACTGATTCAGATTGATTAGTTTAGCAGTGAGTTAGTGACTGAATTGATCAAATAGTCACTGATTCAGATTAATTAGTTGAGCAGAGTGAGTCAGTGACTGAATTGATCAAATAGTCACTGATTCAGATTGATTAGTTTAGCAGTGAGTTAGTGACTGAATTGATCAAATATTCACTGATTCAGATTGATTAGTTTAGCAGTGAGTCAGTGACTGAATTGATCAAATATTCACTGATTCAGATTGATTAGTTTAGCAGTGAGTTAGTGACTGAATTGATCAAATATTCACTGATTCAGATTGATTAGTTTAGCAGTGAGTCAGTGTCTGAATTGATCACTGATATTTGAGTAATTAGCTTTTACATGATTATGATTAGAATAATTTTAAGCGGTTTTATAACTTACTCTAAGTAGTATATTTTTCTATCCTCACAGGCAGTCATTGTTCTACATTCTATTGTTCATCTGTTTCCACTTCTTTGTCGTCGTGTCAGTCATGTGGGTTATACTTGACGAGTCTGTTGATTTGCAAGCATTAATTGGTCCAGGAGTATTGTTTGATGTAAGTTTTTATGTCAAATTTCTATTAATAGAAATTAGTGCTTTCCATTAATATTTGCAAGTTGTTAATTTCCCCCAGGAGGGTCTGAGGATATTTGGCTACTGCTTGCTGCCTGGCCTAGCAACCGGTATCTGCAGTTGGTTCCTAACTACCATATACGGAATTGAATATCTGCCTTATTATATACTTTGTATCAGGTAATTTTGCTAGGTAATTATTTTATAACTTAGTAGTTCCATTGTTTAAAAATCATGTATCTAACAAAAACACTCCAGTTTCGTTCAGTACCGTGTTTACATCACCGATCCCGAGATTCGGAACACTAAAGAGTCCAAGTATGCTGCCGAAGTTCACTGCATCATTGTTGCTATCGTTTTCGTTGCCACCGTGTTCGTTTTTCTTGTTAAACACGCCGTCATGAGCGCCTCCCTAATGTCTCTGCTTGATGGGGATAAACTGGTGTGCGCATGGTGTTTTTCATTTCATTTGTTCATTTAATGTAAATGGGATAGACAGGGAGAATCCCCTGTCTATACTCCACTCTACATACTAGGGTGTACATTGGATTCCCCCTGTCTATCCCCCACTCTATAGATTCGGGTGTACATTGGATTCTCCCTGTCTACCCTCCACTCTACAGACTCGGGTGTACATAGGATTCCCCCTGTCTATACCCCACTCTACATACTCAGAGTGTACATTGGATTCTCCCTGTCTATCCCCCACTCTACATACTAGAGTGTACATCGGATTCTCCCTGTCTATCCTCCACTCTATAGACTCGGGTGTACATTAGAATCCCCTTGTTTATCCTCTTCTCTATAGACTCGGGTGTACATTTGATTCCCCTTGTTTATCCTCTACTCTATAGACTCGGGTGTACATTTGATTCCCCTTGTTTATCCTCTACTCTATAGACTCGGGTGTACATTGAATTCCCCTATCTATCCTCCACTCTATAAACAGCATTGTTTGTGATCTACCTCATATTTTAATTATTTTAAAATATTTTCAGTTGGAACTATTCTTTTTAATCAGCCTCTGCGGACTGGCATCCAACTTTTTAGGACTTCAACAGCTGATTAAACACTATAGTAAGTTACAGATTTTACCTTTTTAAACGTTTTAATTTTATCAACCAAAAGATTTTTGATGTAGATTTTTAAGGACAGGATTTTGATAATTTGAGTATAAAACTTTGGCTTTTCTAGCAATATAAGAATTCCTTCGACTTTATATCTCCGTATATTTCCGACACTTCTTATCGCCGACATTTCATATCTCCCACATTTCATATCCTCACGTCACTTCTTATCTCCGACATTTCATATCTCCGACACTTCATCTATCCGACACTTCACATCTCCGACACTTCATATCCCCGACACTTCATATCCCCGACACTTCATATCTGCGACACTTCATATCCCCGACACTTCATATCCCCGACACTTCATATCCCCGACACTTCATATCTGCGACACTTATATCTCCGACACTTCATATCTCCGACGCTTCTTATCCCCGACACTTCATATCCCCGACACTTCATATCTCCGACACTTCATATTTCCGACACTTCATATCTCCGACACTTCATATCTCCGACACTTCATATCTCCGACACTTCATATTTCCGACACTTCATATCTCCGACACTTCATATCTCCGACGCTTCTTATCCCCGACACTTCATATCCCCGACACTTCATATCTCCGACACTTCATATCTCCGACACTTCATATCTCCGACACTTCATATCTCCGACACTTCATATTTCCGACACTTCATATCTCCGACACTTCATATCTCCGAGACTTAATATCTCTGACAGTTTATATCTCCGACACTTCATATCTCCGAAACTTCATATCTCCGACGCTTCTTATCCCCGACACTTCATATCTCCGACACTTCATATCTCCGACGCTTCATATCTGCGACACTTCATATCTCCGACACTTCATATCTCCGACAGTTTATATCTCCGACACTTCATATCCCCGACACTTCATATCTCCGACAGTTTATATCTCCGACACTTCATATCTTCATAAGTTTAGGATTAGGATTAGGGTTAATCTTTTCAAAAATATGAAATATCAGGGCAGGGAAACTGCATAAACAACATTATGTTTTATTACACTAACTGTTAACTCATCTCTAGTTGACGAAGCGGCCGTTGCTCTGCCCGCATCGATTAGAGATCCTGGCGGACTCATTCGCGATGTAAGTCTGATATCGGCTGCCCTTCTGCTGACCCCGGCAATGCAGGCTCACGGTATGAGGCTGCACTTTTATACGGGGCCTCCGGCTGCTCTGGCTGCTGTGTCTGCCGTGTTGCTAGGCAGGGAAGCCGGCGGTTCGATCGGTCTGTTTAGCCGGCTGGCTGGCTGGCTCTGCGGCATCATCGGCGCTCTGGCCTTCGCTGCTCAGGTGTTTCTGTTTCCCTGGAAGATTCAGTAAGCCTAAAGTTTGAGTCATGTACATTTTTGTATTTTTTACATAAAAGTATCGGGGGCTGTAGATAGTTAGATTTAGTCAAGATAGTTAGATTAAGTTAGATAGATAAGTAGATAGTTATGTTTATTTTAATGTAAATTAGAAAAATGTTGTTGTGATTTCAACTGTCTGCCGAATGGTCAGCAAAGCTGCTTATTAGCCAGCAATGGGGACTGTGGAACAGTCAATTTGAAGATTTAGGCGCACGATTAATTCTTTCTACAGTTGTATCTATCCACCATAGAAACTAGGCTTCATTAGATAGATATGGATATGACAGACGCAGAACTTAGCAAACAGATGATAATATTAGTAATTGATTACACCTGCCTTAATAGATAGATTTGCAACCGACAGCTCAGCCGCAGCTATTGCGCGGCGCATTTGAAGTTTTCCTACAGCTCAAGATGCAACATAAATAGTCAACAGAAATCAATTTGGTTGCTTTAAGGGTGGGAGGAGGGTTTGTGGGCATTTCTTGCGGGAGGCGGCAACGCGAAAAAATTCATTAAAAAAAGTCAATTATAAATGTTCTTTTTGTCAGTCGCGGCACAATATGCATTCATCCTACTGTAAATAGCTTGTAACGTGAGTTGTTGGAATGAAAGAGTTGGAATTCTGGACTGCAAGTGTGGCTAGAACGGGACTTGAGCCCCCCCCCCCCCGGTCGCACCCGCCCTGCAGGAAAGACGACCTTTCACAAAAGTGTACGGTAGAGCCCAGACGACCATTCACAAAAGTGTACGGTAGAGCCCAGACGACCATTCACAAAAGTGTACGGTAGAGCCCAGACGACCATTCACAAAGTGTACGGTAGAGCCCAGACGGCCATTCACAAAAGTGTACGGTAGAGCCCAGACGACCATTCACAAAAGTGTACGGTAGAGCCTAGTTGATGCCAGCCCTGAGGCTGAGCCCCAGGTTTAGGGTTCAGGTGCTCCTCCCATTTTTGTTTTATCCCCTTGTACTTTTAGCTTTGTGTTTTATCCCCGGCTTTGTAGCCATCCAATGTTCTGGAGTTATGAGCTCTGCCCTCCCTGCCTGGTCTATCTTGCTTTGTCTTGGTCCATCTGCTGGCTCCGCTGGTTGTCTCCCTGCTTATTATCGCTGACAGTGGATTGGAGTCCTGGGGAATGAGTTCGTCCCGAATTGGGGAATACCGGCTGAGTCCGGGTTCCTCTTGCTCCTTGTGCCCCTCTCCGAACCCTTGGCCTGGCCCCTTTCCGTGGACTAGGATAATTCCTCTCTCGGACCAAATGCATACCTGATAGGAGTCTCGCCCTTGGTAATAAGCTGCCCAGATTCGCTCCAAAATTGAGCCATTTCCGTAGACTTCGGGTCTCCCCGCTATCGGACCGCTTTCAGTAGTGTTTCGAAAATTTTCCAATCTTTTTTCGCGCACTCCCGGCCCCGGGATTTGTCTGCTGGGTGGGTGGCCTGCCTGAGTGGACTCGGTCCTAGCACCGTCCCTGATTCCACTGTTGGTCAGCGGTGTCTTAGTCCATAGGCTTGAGCTAGTAGCCCCAATTAGTTTTCTCTCTCTGGCCATGAAGTCAGGTCCCAATCTGGGCTGCTCGGGCTGTGACCCTGGTAGATGTGCCCCCTTATATTCAGCGGCAGAGCCCTTCCCTGGGCTGATCCGCGGGAGCCCCTGGCTACCCACCCTCGTTTAACAACAACAAATAGCTTGTAACGTAGCTTAATCTTGCATTCTCCGCAGGTATTCAATGTGGGATCCAACTTTAACTCAGCGGCAATTTGCCAGCATTCTATTTGCTACAGCCTTGGCTCCGTTGCTGTTTCTTCTGCTGTCAAAGAGGGACCGATCGTCCTTTGGACGAAGTTCGTCTCTAAAAAGTGGCTACCTGTTTGCCGTGGCATTTTCTGCATTTTTAATTGGTTAGTTGCCTTTTGTAGAATATTTAGCAGTTTGTTTACTTTTGTCTACTGTTAGTAGTTCGAAATATTGATACGCGCTTTTTGTTATTTTTTGTTAATTGCAGCATTTTTCTACTGCGAATGGAATTTCTATCTGTTGGGCTATTCGCCTTATCAAGTCGTATTGCTATTTTCGTGTTTGGTCAATGCGGCTCTATTAAAGTAAGTTGTAAAATTTAATTATCTATGTACTTTTGTTCTCAGGAGTAAATGCGTCTGACTCTCCCCCGCCACGAACCTCCTCGGGGTTAATGCGCGTCTATAATCATTTAGGGCTTGTAAATAGGGGGTTATAAATAGCCTTAAAAATAGTAGAAATATTAAACAATAGTTCATTGTTTGCAATGACTCTTTAACGATTCTTGTCACGATAACGTTTTCAACTGGGATGTGCATGTCTGACTACCCTCCCTCAGCCCGCAACTCATACCAATAATATTCTTTTATTGATATTATTTATAAAGCACCTCGCGCATCACAATAATAGTTCATCAAATATTCAATTTTTCAAGACTGCCGGAATCCAAGTTGCCTACGACGCTTAAATCTGTTCACTTAGCAACTGTTGCTACCCGCTGCTTGCTCCTAGCAACTCATCGTCTAGCTGGCGCTGAGGAGCGAGAAATTTTTCCTCACGTTTCCGTTGCTGGTCTGTGGCTTCTGTGCCTGCAGGCTGTCTGGCTGCTGTGGACACTCCCTTCGAACCATGGGTTCTTTGTTGATCAGCGAAAATTGGCTTTGGTGAGCCTCTGCGGACCTCTGTTCAATGAGAATCTGCCTCTCCGCTCCATCACTCCATCAGACTCATTAGAGAATCTGCCTCTCCGCTCCATCACTCCATCAGACTCCTTGGAGAATCTGCCTATCCGCTCCATCACTCCCTCAGACTCCTTGGAGAATCTGCCTCTCCGCTCCATCACTCCCTCAGACTCCTTGGAGAATCTGCCTATCCGCTCCATCACTCCCTCAGACTCCTTGGAGAATCTGCCTCTCCGCTCCATCACTCCCTCAGACTCCGAGGAGAATCAGCCTCTCCGCTCCATCACTCCCTCAGACTCCGAGGAGAATCAGCCTATCCGCTCCATCACTCCCTCAGACTCCTTGAAGGATCTGCCTCTCCGCTTCATCACTCCCTCAGACTCATTGAGAATCTGCCTCTCCGCTCCATCACTCCCTCAGACTCCTTGGAGAATCTGCCTCTCCGCTCCATCACTCCCTCAGACTCCGAGGAGAATCAGCCTATCCGCTCCATCACTCCCTCAGACTCCTTGGAGAATCTGCCTATCCGCTCCATCACTCCCTCAGACTCCTTGAAGGATCTGCCTCTCCGCTCCATCACTCCCTCAGACTCCTTGGAGAATCTGCCTATCCGCTCCATCACTCCCTCAGACTCCTTGAGAATCTGCCTCTCCGCTCCATCACTCCCTTTAGACTCCTTGAGAATCTGCCTCTCCGCTCCATCACTCCCTCAGACTCCTTGAAGAATCTGCCTCTCCGCTCCATCACTCCCTCAGACTCCTTAAAGAATCAGCCTCTCCGCTCCATTACTCCCTCAGACTCCTTGAGAATCTGCCTCTCCGCTCCATCACTCTCTCAGAATCCTTGAGAATCTGCCTCTCCGCTTCATCACTCCCTCAGACTCCTTGGAGAATCTGCCTCTCCGCTTCATCACTCCCTCAGAATCCTTGAGAATCTGCCTCTCCGCTCCATCACTCCCTCAGACTCCTTGGAGAATCAGCCTCTCCGCTCCATCACTCCCCAGACCCCAGGCTTCGAGAATCAAAATTTTAACAAATAAAGCTAAAATATTTATCATAGTACTCTACCGTTAAGTAGCATAGTAAGAATATTTAATATCATTTTTCACAACTTTTTTCAACAGCCAATTGCATCTTTTCTGTCGGTGGCTGTCCTATTAGTTTGCATACGCAATTCAATTCTAGCTTCGATAGCTAACAGCATCTTTGATAGGCAGCTGGATCTGGCTGAGTTAATAGGTGAGTAAAAGAGTAATCAATACTTTTAGCGTTTTTTCGATACATATCGTCTAATTCTATTTTGCAGTACTCTGTCTACTATTGTGCTCGGTATTGCATTGCAAAAGTCTGTTTGCACCGCATTGGACTGCGATAAAATTAATAACAATTTCATCTGGCACTGCTGCATTAGCGCTGGGATTAGTTCGTAACGATATAATCCCATTTGTTAGCTCCAATGTCAGGTAAAGAATTGAAACTGTTCTTAAACTGAAATAATTTTTACCTAATTAAGCCTTAATAACTTATTCTAATGCTCGTATTTTGTAGGCTAATCGTTTCGGCAGCTCAGCTTGTAGCTGTGGTGTCTGTTTATTTGTTAGCCTGGCTTAACAAATCCAAAATTTCCTCTAAAGTCAGCTGGAGTGTAATTCTCTGCATCGGTTTGACCTGTCAGCATCTGCTGCTCTACTTCACTGTGGTGAGTTGCCTGTTTAACTGTAGCTGTGCCAGCCTCCCAGATCCTCAGTTGCTGGGCCAGCCTTCCAGATCCTCAGTTGCTGGGCCAGCCTCCCAGATCCTCAGTTGCTGGGCCAGCCTTCCAGATCCTCAGTTGCTGGGCCAGCCTCCCAGATCCTCAGTTGCTGGGCTAGCCTCTCAGATCCTCAGTTGCTGGACCAACCTCTCAGATCCTCAGTTGCTGGGCCAACCTCCCAGATCCTCAGTTGCTGGGCCAGCCTCCCAGATCCTCAGTTGCTGGGCCAGCCTCCCAGATCCTCAGTTGCTGGGCCAGCCTCCCAGATCCTCAGTTGCTGGGCCAGCCTCCCAGATCTTCAGTTGCTGGGCCAGCCTTCCAGATCCTCAGTTGCTGGGCCAGCCTCCCAGATCCTCAGTTGCTGGGCCAGCCTTCCAGATCCTCAGTTGCTGGGCCAGCCTCCCAGATCCTCAGTTGCTGGGCCAGCCTCCCAGATCCTCAGTTGCTGGGCCAGCCTCCAAGATCCTCAGTTGCTGGACCAGCCTCTCAGATCCTCAGTTGCTGGGCCAGCCTCTCAGATCCTCAGTTGCTGGGCTAGCCTCTCAGATCCTCAGTTGCTGGGCCAGCCTCCCAGATCCTCAGTTGCTGGGCCAGCCTCCCAGATCCTCAGTTGCTGGGCCAGCCTCCCAGATCCTCAGTTGCTGGGCTACCAGCCTTCCAGATCCTCAGTTTCTAGGCCAGCCTCCCAGATCCTCAGCTCCTGGGCCAGCCTCCCAGATCCTCAGTCCGCTCAACTGTCATGTATTTTCATCAGACTCCTATCTATTCCCCTCGCTCAGTTCGACCCTTCGCTCGTGTCGTATCAAGCTGGCATCGCACTGGTTGGCTCCATCAGCATATCGTCAAGTTTCGCTCTGTCTCTGTGCGGAAACATCAGTGCCGATAAACTGTTTAAACCAGCAGTTGCTCTGTGAGTTTTGCTTTCTGTAATTCATACAATGTTTACCTCATCTGCATTGTGACATTTTTTGTCTGTCAAATTAAATTTTTCCAGCTTTGCCTGCGTGATACTACTAGCTGGATTGCACCAACTACTACTGCCAAGCTGGTCTTCGTTCACACTTTCTCTAATAGTAGTTTTGCACCAGTTAGCAGCCTGTAGGTGGCTTTACTACCTTGCGAAGGTAAAATATTTTAGTATAAATGGTAATATTATTGCTTTAATTATGATTTTTCATATCGATTTTTTCTCTATAATTTCGTTAACAGTCAAATCCGGATTTGGTTCAATTAACACAAAAATTGGCAATTGAAGAGCTGCTTTTCAATGGTTTGTTATCTATTGCCTACTGTCTGTTGCTGTTGGGCTGTTGGAATCCGTTGGAAAAAGCTATTGTAAGTTTTTCCTTGCGTTTTTGTTTTTTATGATACTATGTATGATACTACTCTGGCTTAAGTAGGTTGTATGCGTTTTGCTAGATTAATTTGCTGTATAAAATTAAAAAACTTGCCTAAATTTAGGCAAGTAATCCCTAAGCAATCCCTAACTGCGCTATTTTTTGTCGATGGTTGTGACATTTGCAGCTGGCAAAATGTCTGGCTGGGAGATGCCTAGCTGGCAAAATGTCTGGCTGGCAAATGCCTAGCTGGCAAAATGTCAGGCTGGTAGATGCCTAGCTGGCAAAATGTCTGGCTGGCAAATGCCTAGCTGGCAAAATGTCTGGCTGGCAAATGCCTAGCTGGAAAAATGTTGGAGTGTCAATAATACTTCAAATTATATTAAAAACAAAAAATGCATTTAATCTGCTCAGAGTGCTATTCAATGTTGTCACCTCACTACTTAAACAACTTCGTTGTAAAATGTTGATCTGATGAAGTTTTCACCTGTTTTTCTTTAAAAAAATTGCAGTCTCTGGCCCTGCCAGTGCTTTTACTGGCTTGGCTGGGCCCTCGCTCCCAGGCTCCGTTCCTCATTGCCCAGCTGCTCAGCTGCCAGCTGGCCGCCCTATATTCGGTAGATTTCTACGGAATTGACGACTTGGACAATTCAAATTGGTGGAACCGTTTGGTAGGCCTGCTGGAGTGCGCCCTCTGCTTGGGCCAGCTGCCGTTGCACTTCATCTTGTGCAGTCTGGCTCTGGACTGCGACAATGGCTCCTCTATGGAAGATGGAAGCGGCGATATTGCTTCCGTTGCGGAAATCCGTTGGCCTCTTGTCAGTCGGTATGGTAGAATCTTTGCTAACAATAAGAGCAGCAGTGGCAGCGGCCGTCTTTATTCCAGCCTGAGACTAAGAAACGATGACGACTTAACGCCATTGTTTATCGCCCTGATCATCCTGCCACTGCCTGTGTGTTTAATTGTCTTAATGGCGTCCAGTCTGCAGGCTGTCTGTCTGTCCGTTGCTACGCTGTTGTTGGGGTCGGATTTTCTAGCCGAGAATTATGCCGACTTTTTAATTGACATGCTTCGGGCGTCGTTTGCTTCGCTTAATGACTAAGTATACGACTGGGATTCCCCTCTCCATCTAGAGTGGGAATTCCCAAACTATGCAACTGGGATTCCCTCCTTATTTAAGGTGGGAAATCCCTAAGTATACGACTGGGATTCCCCTCTCCATCTAGAGTGGGAATTCCCAAACTATGCAACTGGGATTCCCTCCTTATTTAAGGTGGGAAATCCCTAAGTATACAACTGGGATTCCCCTCTCCATCTAGAGTGGGAATTCCCAAACTATGCAACTGGGATTCCCTCCTTATTTAATGTGGGAAATCCCTAAGTATACGACTGGGATTCCCCTCTCCATCTAGAGTGGGAATTCCCAAACTATGCAACTGGGATTCCCTCCTTATTTAATGTGGGAAATCCCTAAGTATACAACTGAGATTCCCCTCCAATCTAAAGTGGGAAATCCATAACTATGCAACAGGGATTCCCTGTACAATCTCTTGTAGAAAATCCGCTTTATATTATGATAAAAAATATCCCATTGCTTTGTTCTTTTGCTCTGGCGCTGTCACAAGTGATTTCTTTCCGTCCGACACAGCTGTAACAGTACGATTAATATTATTTGTCACTGACAAGCTGAACAATAAATAATTTAGCGCTTCTACTGACTAGCTCAAATTTTTCAAATTTCTTAAAAATTGAAAGCTCAATTTTTCACCTAAATATGTAGTGCTATGATGTACGTTAACCTAATCTGGGTAATTAACCTGGAAGTCTTAAGTGAGTTTTCGATTTTGTTTTATTTTTTGTCGGTTTTTTCATAACCGACAATCATAATAATATTTAATCACACCTGTCCTAATGGGCAGATGTGCAACCGACAGCTCAGCCGCAGCTATTTGCGCAGCGCATCTCTGAAGGCTGCGTACGGCTGTTATCGAACCTCCGACCTTCAAGTCGTGAGTCCGACACTCTAACCACTAGGCTGCAATTTCCCCAATCATCAATCAAAAATACGATAAAAAACTTTAGCTCGCTACTGCAAGTAGTCTTTCAAGTCATATACAAAAAATTGACCAACGCAACGCAAAAATTTTTGCAACGCAATTTAAGAATCATTGTGCTTCAATGGTTGCTAAGTGAAACTAGGGACAACAGCAATCAAGTTTTTGCCTCTGTCCCTGCTGCCTCTTCTGGCCCACTTAAGCAGCTGAGCCTGCCCAATAATTGCCACTTTACTTACGAGTTGGAAAAGCTGAAGAGAGAGCTCTGCCGTTGAGTGCAGATGTTTGTCTGCCTGACCATTATTTTTTTAGATGCCCCGTGTGTTCTCAAGTCACAGCGCTGTCTGAGCGAGCCTTAGGCAGCTGCTGCGGTTTTAGAAATTTACACCGAACCGAATATAATTAATAAATGCGATGTGTGGCTGCGACCTGCTGTCATTCGAAATAATTTTTAAACAGCTGCTATGAAAGTTACATGTACAATTGCAAAAATAATCGAAGCTTACATTTAGCTACTAAAAGTAGAAGTAAAGTCTAGATGTACATGTATAGCTTTATGGGATATCGCGTTCACATTCTCAGTCAGCTTTACAAGCTATAATAAAATTCGTAATTACCTGTACAAATAAATCAAATCTACTGAATAAAAATTAAAGGAAGTTTTTTTAGTCTGAAAAATTTACATGTATGCTTTTGCAAGTATTAAAAATATAAAATAATAAATTTGCATCGGCCGGGAATCGAACCCGGGCCGCCCGCGTGGCAGGCGAGCATTCTACCACTGAACCACCGATGCTTCGATTAGCAAGATAGTACAGGCTGTACCATAATGCTCTCGATGTTTACAAGCAGCCCTGTTCGCGGAAACAGTAAATTATGAGATCAAAAAGTCTAACAGTTTTGCAAACTGAGAGACAGTCGATGCAACCTTTTTAACGCAGAATTATACTGTAAACTTGTTTGCCTTTTCCCGTCTATTTCTGTCTACGAGTATGGGCAAGACTCCAAGCTACTGCCAAATGGAAATTCTCAACTTGGTTGGTTAAATTCTTATTAAATAAGACATGCATTACCTTGTTTTCGTACGATGGAGGGGGGCTGCTGCGGAGTCTGCAAAGTTGCTGCACGCGTGCGGTCAATGCTTTTTTTAACCCCCTACCTTACTCTCCACATTTTGCTGCGATACATTAACAATTGTTCTGACCAAAAATAAGCGCCGTATATAGGCTATATATATATATGTATATAGATAGATACATGGCTATTTTGAGCAAGCAGTGTGGTGTCTGTGTATTAAGTTTCGAGAAGATTCTAACAAAACTACTGTAGCTTCATCATACGTATACGACGCACATGGACTCGTCAAGAAGTCGTTCACCAGCTTCTAGCAGCTCGTCCCGGGCTTTTGTGTCCACTTCTGGGACTAGGAGCAGCGGGGCCAATGTCAGTTCCAGTAAGTGCACAGTTGTGCGGCCCTGCATGCCCCGGTTCTGGCACCGCTAATTATCCAGATTAGAGCCCTACTGACTCAGATTAGAGCCCTACTGACTCACAGATTAGAGCCCTACTGACTCACAGATTAGAGCCCTACTGACTCAAAGATTAGAGCCCTACTGACACAGATGAAAGCCCTACTGACTCAGATTAGAGCCCTACTGACTCACAGATTAGAGCACTACTGACTCACAGATTAGAGCCCTACTGACTCACAGATTAGAGCCCCATGACACCAGAGTTGAAGCACTCACTGACATCCAAACTGACATCTGACTGAACCGCCTCCAACAACCAATATATTAACAGGCCGAATTCTTGCGGACGTTCCATGCGAAGTTTGCGGCGATTTCAGCAGCGGAAAGCATTACGGAGTCTACGCCTGCGATGGGTAAATCTGAATCAATGTACTTTTAATCGATGTATCGATGTCAGGCTGACCTATTTTCTCTCTCTACCAATGTACTTTAAATCCTCGGTCAGTCTGACCCTCTTTCTCTCTTCTAATGTACTTTTAATCATCAGTCAGTCTGACCTTCCTTGTCTCTCTCCCAATGTACTTTTAATCCTCGTTCAGTCTGACTTTCTCTCTCTCTTAATGTACTTTTAATCCTCGGTCAGTCTGACCTTCTTTCTCTCTCTCCCAATGTACTTTTAATCCTCGTTCAGTCTGACTTTCTCTCTCTCCCAATGTACTTTTTATCCTCGGTCAACCTAACCGCCTTTCTCTCACACAATATAATTTTAATCCTCGGTCCACCGTACATTAAGAGCCTTTCTCTCTGTTTATGTACTCTCTCCAATTTAAAGTGCATTTTGTCTTTTAGATGCGCCGGCTTCTTCAAGCGATCGGTGCGCCGCCAGCACAAGTACGTGTGTAAAGCGAAAAATTTTTTAACAAACAAAGACGGAAGCGGTACAGAGGCTAATACTGGCGGATTAGTCATCAATCAGTGTCATATCGATCGCAATTTGCGAAATCAGTGCCGAGCGTGCCGGCTGAGCTCCTGCCTGCGGGTTGGCATGAGCAGGGAAGGTGAGTACATGATGTACTTGAACAAGTGCAAAAATTGTGCGTTCGGAAACCTGAAAACACTGAATTTTAACACCAAGGACTACTAGACTAGTGTGTTCTATAACGAAGTGTTCCTAGTGGTCCTTGCTTCACACCTGTGCATAACAGGATATTCAGTATTCACACCTGTGCATAACAGGGAAATCAGCATTCACACCTGTGCATAACAGGGAAATCAGCATTCCCACCTGTGCATAACAGGGAATTCATCATTCACACCTGTGCATAACAGGATCTATTCATCATTCACACCTGTGCATAACAGGATCTATTCATCATTCACACCTGTGCATAACAGGATCTATTCATCATTCACACCTGTGCATAACAGGATCTATTCATCATTCACACCTGTGCATAACAGGATCTATTCATCATTCACACCTGTGCATAACAGGATCTATTCATCATTCACACCTGTGCATAACAGGATCTATTCATCATTCACACCTGTGCATAACAGGATCTATTCATCATTCACACCTGTGCATAACAGGATCTATTCATCATTCACACCTGTGCATAACAGGATATATTCATCATTCACACCTGTGCATAACAGGATCTATTCATCATTCACACCTGTGCATAACAGGGAATTCATCATTCACACCTGTGCATAACAGGATCTATTCATCATTCACACCTGTGCATAACAGGATCTATTCATCATTCACACCTGTGCATAACAGGATCTATTCATCATTCACACCTGTGCATAACAGGATCTATTCATCATTCACACCTGTGCATAACAGGATCTATTCATCATTCACACCTGTGCATAACAGGATCTATTCATCATTCACACCTGTGCATAACAGGATCTATTCATCATTCACACCTGTGCATAACAGGATCTATTCATCATTCACACCTGTGCATAACAGGATCTATTCATCATTCACACCTGTGCATAACAGGATCTATTCATCATTCACACCTGTGCATAACAGGATCTATTCATCATTCACACCTGTGCATAACAGGGAATTCATCATTCACACCTGTGCATAACAGGATCTATTCATCATTCACACCTGTGCATAACAGGATCTATTCATCATTCACACCTGTGCATAACAGGATCTATTCAGCATTCACACCTGTGCATAACAGGATCTATTCATCATTCACACCTGTGCATAACAGGGAATTCATCATTCTCACCTGTGCATAACAGGATCTATTCAGCATTCACACCTGTGCATAACAGGATCTATTCATCATTCACACCTGTGCATAACAGGATCTATTCATCATTCACACCTGTGCATAACAGGATCTATTCATCATTCACACCTGTGCATAACAGGGAATTCATCATTCTCACCTGTGCATAACAGGATCTATTCAGCATTCACACCTGTGCATAACAGGATCTATTCATCATTCACACCTGTGCATAACAGGATCTATTCATCATTCACACCTGTGCATAACAGGATCTATTCATCATTCACACCTGTGCATAACAGGGAATTCATCATTCTCACCTGTGCATAACAGGATCTATTCAGCATTCACACCTGTGCATAACAGGATCTATTCATCATTCACACCTGTGCATAACAGGGAATTCAGCACAAGCTTCACACAGAGGCTAACATAGCCATAACTTCACCTGTAACCCGATATGAAACTAAAAAAACCCGGGGCAAACATCGTGACGCAGAGCTGCCAACGTGACTCAGTCAGTCAGCCTATGGTCAAGTCAGAATCAGCGCAGAACAAAACAAGCGAGAGAGTTTTGAGTCACACAGCGCCTTAGCTTTATCTCTACCAGTGCCCACAATTGCCCAATATACAATTGCCTCAGCAAAATGCCTTTTTCTTTAATTTCCAAGACCTCTCGCAACGGCTTGGCAACAACTTCTGACAATTTCTGGCAGGGAAAGAAGCAGGTAGATGAGAAAATAGAAATATCAAAATAAAAGCTCCATCTCTCTCTCTCTCTCACTCTCCAGATGCAGCAGTTCTATTTGAGCTATTCAATAAGATAAGATAGAAGTTAGGGTGCGACTTGAAAGAGCTTGCCAAATTGTATCGTGGGTTTGAATATGATAAGCCCTCTCCCCCCTTTAACTTCTGCTGCTTCTCATACGGCAATTCAGGACCCCTAGCCATTGTCCTGTCAGACCTGTCTGCTCTGACTGTCTCAGCAGTGCTTGTTGCTCAATGCTAGACCGTTATTGCACTGTACCTGTATGTGTTGCTTTTGTGCGATTGAAGTTTGCTGAAATTTCTGGGCCTTTGGGTCTAATTCCTTGTCATTTGATTCTCACACCGAGATATCTGAGTCAGTCAGCAGCTACTGAGATATCTGAGTCTCATTCCTTGTCATTTTATTCTCACTCCGAGATATCTGAGTCTCATTCCTTGTCATTTTATTCTCACTCCAAGATCTCTGAGTCTCACTCCTAGATCTCTGAGTCTCACTCCAAGATCTCTGAGTCTCATTCCTTGTCATTTTATTCTCACTCCAAGATCTCTGAGTTTCATTCCTTGTCATTTTATTCTCACACCGACATCTCTGAGTCTCATTCCGTCATTTTATTCTCACTCCGAGATCTGTGAGTCTCATTCCGTCATTTTATTCTCACACCGAGATCTCTGAGTCTCACTCCTAGTTCTCTGAGTCTCACTCCTAGTTCTCTGAGTCTCACTCCTAGATCTCTGAGTCTAACTCCTAGTTCTCTGAGTCTCATTCCTAGATCTCTGAGTCTCACTCCTAGTTCTCTGAGTCTCACTCCTAGATCTCTGAGTCTCACTCCTAGTTCTCTGAGTCTCATTCCTAGATCTCTGAGTCTCACTCCTAGTTCTCTGAGTCTCACTCCTAGATCTCTGAGTCTCACTCCTAGTTCTCTGAGTCTCACTCCTAGATCTCTGAGTCTCACTCCTAGATCTCTGAGTCTCACTCCTAGTTCTCTGAGTTTCACTCCTAGATCTCTGAGTCTCACTCCTAGTTCTCTGAGTCTCACTCCTAGATCTCTGAGTCTCACTCCTAGTTCTCTGAGTCTCACTCCTAGATCTCTGAGTCTCACTCCTAGTTCTCTGAGTCTCACTCCTAGATCTCTGAGTCTCACTCCTAGTTCTCTGAGTCTCACTCCTAGTTCTCTGAGTCTCACTCCTAGATCTCTGAGTCTCACTCCAAGATCTCTGAGTCTCACTCCTAGATCTCTGAGTCTCACTCCAAGATCTCTGAGTCTCATTCCTTGTCATTTTATTCTCACACCAAGATCTCTGAGTCTCATTCCGTCATTTTATTCTCACTCCGAGATCTGTGAGTCTCATTCCGTCATTTTATTCTCACACCGAGATCTCTGAGTCTCACTCCTAGTTCTCTGAGTCTCACTCCTAGATCTCTGAGTCTCACTCCTAGATCCTAAGCTCGCCAATCTCACCGATAACTGTACATCAACACTCCGCATTCCCGCAGCTGTACAGCAGGAGCGCGGGCCTCGCAAATCTTTAACTCAGCCGCAGCAGCCGCAACAGCAGCAACAACAGCGGACAGCCGTCCTTCCAATCCAGACTCCGTCATCAACAACGGTTTGGCCGTTCTTGTCGCTAACCTACAACCCACTGCCAGCACTGACTCCGGCTCCCATGCCGCAACAGCAACAGCAACAATGCGACGGCCTTCGACCAGCAACAACCAACGATCGCGATGAACTCGCCGCTCGGTTGCTGTTCCTGCTGTCACGTTGGGCCGCGGCCATGCCAGCCTATCAGGGTCTGCCGCAGGCTGACAGAGCCGCGTTGGCCAAGTCCATCTGGCGCAGCCTGTTCCTGCTGACCGCTGCCCACGCCCGACTGCCCGAGCTGACAATCGCTGCTCAGGATGACGTCATCGCTGCCATTACGGAGGAGGAGGAGAAACGGGCGGCGCTGGCGACCGCGGAACTGCTGACTGAACTCGCTGCAGAGTTTGACGCCCTGCAAGTCCGACCGGGAGAGCTGGCCTGCCTGCAGGCACTCGCCCTGTTCAGGACTGGTGAGCCAGCTGCCCCTTCATCTCTCCCTTCATCTCAACATTCATTTCTTTCTTTTTATTTGTACATCCGCCTCCCTCCCTTCATATCTCCCTTCATATCTCTCTTCATCTCTCCCTTCGTCTCTCTCCGTCCACATCTCCCTTCTTACTCCCTCTCACATCTCACATCCGTCCACATCTCTCTCCCTTTATCTCTCTCCCTTTATCTCTCTCCCTTCATCTCTCTCCCTTCATCTCTCTCCCTTCATCTCTCTCCCTTCATCTCTCCCTTCATCTCTCTCCCTTCATCTCTCTCCCTTCATATCTCCCTTCATATCTCTCCCTTCATCTCTCTCCCTTCATCTCAACATTCATTTCTTTCTTTTTATTTGTACATCCGCCTCCCTCCCTTCATATCTCCCTTCATATCTCTCTTCATCTCTCCCTTCGTCTCTCTCCGTCCACATCTCCCTTCTTACTCCCTCTCACATCTCACATCCGTCCACATCTCTCTCCCTTTATCTCTCTCCCTTTATCTCTCTCCCTTCATCTCTCTCCCTTCATCTCTCTCCCTTCATCTCTCTCCCTTCATCTCTCCCATCATCTCTCTCCCTTCATCTCTCTCCCTTCATCTCTCCCATCATCTCTCTCCCTTCATCTCTCTCCCTTCATATCTCCCTTCATATCTCCCTTCAAATCTCCGTTCAACTCACTTCATCTCTCTCCCTTCATCTTTCTCCCTTCATCTCTCTCCCTTCGTCTCTCTGCCTTCATATCTCCCTTCATCTCTCTTCCTTCATGTTTCCCTTCTTCTCTCTCCTTTTATCTTCTCTAAATTCATCTCAATCTATTCATATCTCCCTTCATCTCTCTCCCTTCAACTCTCTGTTTACCTCTCTCCCTCCATCTCGCTGCCTTTATCTCTTTCCTCCTTTTCGTCCATTCATCTCTCAGTTCACCCTCCCTTCGTATATCTGTCTAATTAATGTGTCTGCTTAACTTAGTATAGATTTCTCACTTTCAGTCATCTTTAATCTCACCTTTCATCTCTTCCTTCATCTGCCTTTTCATCTTTTTTTCAATATCAATTTGTATTCATGAAAATTTTCTGATAAAAACTGAAAAACTAAGTGATGACTTATTAATTCGTCGAAATTTCATAATGTATTTCAAACTGTGTTTTATAATTTTAAGAAACTGTCCCAGGTACACTACTGCCAAATCTGTCGGCAGTAGCAAGTAAAACATTTTTCTTTATCTCGTTAAAAATTCTACAGTTCGATCGCCATCGTCGGCAGCTTCGGCCCAGACCATAGCCGACCTGAGGGACCGGATGTTGACCGCCTTGAACTCTGAGGTCCTGAGCTCGATGCCCGCTGCCCAGCAGGCGACAAGCTTCAATCACAATCGTTTCGGCCGCCTGCTGTTGCTGCTTCAAGCTGCTTCAGCCGTGTCGCCTGTCGGCCTGCACACTGTTTTCTTTCGCCAATTGGACAGCCCGACAGCTCTGGACAGCCTGGTGGTGGACATGTTCCTGGGCGTCTGACCGGCTGCCCCGGGCTGCCTCGCTAATGAAACTTCTTTTTGTAGTTGTTGCTAACTGCTTTACTGCAGAATTACAATTCTGTTGGCTTTTTGTTTCTAAGGACACCGTTAGATTCCTGGCCTCTACCCCTCTCTCCGCCCTCTACCCCTCTCTCCGCCCTCTACCCCTCTCTCCGCCCTCTACCCATCTCTCCGCCCTCTACCCCTCTCTCCGCCCTCTACCCCTCTCTCCGCCCTCTACCCCTCTCTCCGCCCTCTACCCCTCTCTCTACGATCTACCCCTCTCTCCGCTCTAACCGTATATCCTTACTCCAACTATTCTGTCTCTTCACTCTCCCTTCCCCGCAGGTAAAAATTAAGCCATGCCGACAGATTTATAAATTTCCATGCTCAATGACCAACACAACATCAACATTCCTTAGTATCTGTAGAATGAAGCCACTACTTATCTGAAATTACAGGATTTGTTTTAGAAATCAGTGCCGATCGTAGTTGGCTATTTAGCTGATGTTTTTTACTAGTAGTAGGAGTCGTTCGTTTGCCTATAAATCTGGTTTAATTGCACAAAAATTTATCAAATAAATCTGCGAAACTCGCTGGTCTGCGTCACCGAAAATTGCGTTTAAAGTTTGGCAAGGGGAAATTAATTAGAAATTTAGTTGAGGCAAACAAAGAAATGAATGGGGAATGGGGAATGGGAATGAGGAATGAGGAATGGGGAATTGAGGAATTGGGAATTGGGGAATTGGGAATCGGGGAATAGGGAATGGGGGATTGGGGAATGTGGGATGGGGAATGGGGAATCGGGAATCGGGAATCGGTGGATAGGGATTGGGGGATGGGGAATGGGGAATGGGGAATGGGGAATCGGTGGATAGGGAATGGAGAATGGGGAATGGGGAATGGGCGAATGGGGAATAGGGGAATGGGAAATGGGGAATGGGGAATAGAGAATGGGGAATCAGTGGATGGGGAATGAGGAATGGGGACTGGGTCTTATTGAAAAATCTAGAATCATGGATTGCTCAATTCAATTAAAAAATTACAAAAACATTGTCATGAAGCCTTTCATGAAGCCGTGAAATGAAAATAAAAATTTAGTATGCAAGACAATCCCAGATCGCAAAAGTATACATCCTCACTAATCGCGTTAATCCCCAGTTGCTGGGCGTCGTTAGGGGCAGCCCAGTTTTTTTCACAAACCGTACGTACTTGCGGAATTTTGAATGCAGCTATTCACTTTCTACTCAGCTAGCTGTCATTGAACTGCAGGTCGTCAGAGAGATAGCAAGATTACAGGAGGTTTAGCAAGGCGGAATGGGCTTCCTTGCATATCGCCATACAAATGTAATTTGAGTTAGAGCAGCTGACGGAAGGTTTTGCATCAGCATTGAAGCTTGAACAGTAGCCCCCGAGTCTGTCCCAGGTAGGAAGAAACTGCTACAGTTGATGCGGTGTAGTACCTCCCCACTACCGCTTCACCCGTTGTTTCAGCCAGGGACAATGGAGGGATGAAGAGCGAGAGAGAGAGAGAGAGACTGGCAGCGAGGTCTCAGGCCGCGGCATGAATGCCATTGTACACGCGCTTGTAGTTAGAGAGAGCGAGAGACGAGACGAGACGAGATGAAACGAATTTTGTTGGATTAGCTCTGAAACAATATCTGGGATTAGTTGTACGCGCACTACAAGTACAAGGGCACTCAGCAACCTGCTGGCAGCTCTCTGAAGGGTAGGCGATGAGGGAGAAAATAGACAGGGATGCGGACTGAGGGCAGAGAGGGGAGAGAGACGTAGGGAATCGGTAGAACAATGGTTGGAGTGGATAGAACGTTCAAAACTTTTCTGTCCCTAATTCTCTCTCGTCTCAAAACTGCACTTAAATGGCATTTTCTACTCAGGGCCCTGACTACACTGTGCTTGTTCTGCCGCATACCAGCCGAGATAAAACAATACACGGCTGTAGTGTTTGTCTGTCCTGCGCAATCGAAGTTGATGCGACATGGCAGAGAATGAAACGGACTCTGGAGAACTGCTGACTGACTCGCCGATAGCGTTGCTTGGCGACAGCGAAGGCGCCAGCACAGCCGTTGTAGCCATTCGAACCGGCGTCCTGTCGCTCATACTTCTCGTTTCATTTGCCGGAAACAGCCTGGTGTTGGCCACCCTGATCTATAGTCGAACCCTGCGACGTCGTTCGGCGAATCGGTTGCTTAGCAACGCATGCGTAGCCAATCTGTTCGACTTGCTGTGCAACTGCACCGTCGCGATTGGAGCGTCCGTGTCAGCGACCATGTCTCGGCAGCGTCAGGCGCCCTGGTCGCAGGCGGCCTGTCAGTTCACGGCGTTCACGCTGCTGTTTGGCGACAACCTGCCGCTGTTCTGCCTGCTGTGTCTCGCCAGCGACCGTCTGTGGGCCGTGGCGGACCCCGATAGCCACCGGAGACGGTGCCGCGTCGCTGCCGTCTCCCTAGCTGGGGCCGCCGTGTGGCTGGCAGCTCTAGCGATCAGCCTGCCGGCCTGGGCATCGTCCAGCTCGGTGCCGGCTGCCTTCTACCCCGGCAGGCTGACCTGCAGCCCCGCGCCGGGAACGGCTCTGGCCTACGCAGCCGCAGTTCTTTGCCTCGGCTTCATCTTGCCAGTGCTCAGCATCGCTCTTGTCCTGCTCTTCTCGCTCCGACTTGTCGTTAACTCGTCAACTAATTCCTCGTCGTTTTCTGGGACGTCGAACTCAACAACTTCAGCGTCGCATCTGGCTCTGGCATCGGCGTCTGGCGTGTCGGCGGCGTCCTCCGGGATTGGCGTTGCTTCCACGACGACGTCTGCGGCTACTGCAGCTGGCGGTATTGCTGCACCGGGGATGACTAATGGAACTTCAAATGGGTCTGGTCGGATCCCTGAGGTAATCACGGGTTTGAACTGTGCTGTGGTATAAGCCTGTCTAATAAGATACTGAGAAGCATTTAGTTTTTTTGAAGGGGGCTCTGGGCACAGCCTTAAATCAAGGACGAGGCATCAATCCGACGTTGTTATATGCCGTCGTTATCCGTCGATGTAATATAAAAGTACATATTTGTCAGCTACGTCGGATTGCTGTGCGGGCAGCGAGGAGGCAAGCAGCCATGCCCGTTCTCACTGACCCCTGTGCACGAGCAAGCACTGCCATGATGCCCATTGATTTTCCATTTCCAGCATGGCCCAAGCCGTACACGGAACCTTATAACCAATTTTCTCCTCAACCTTCAGATGCGACGCCATCAGAGACTAAGCCGCCAGAACTCCTTGATCTCGTCGACAACTGGGCCGCTAACTGCGCAGACTGGCTGGTTGACGGCCGCCTGGCTTCTCCTAGTTGGTCCCTACATCGTTTTAATTTCAGCAGACCGAGTCAAAGTGGCCTCGTCCGCCACCACCGTGCCTGTAGTCCCCGCTACTAGTGGCAACGCACCGGTAGCCGACTCAACCCTGGCCGAAGCGTTAGAGACCGCATTTTTAACACTGCGGTTCACCTACGGCCCGGCCGTGCCAGCACTAGTGCTGCTGCTGCGGCCCGATGTTCGACGAAAACTTGTCGGAATGATCAACGCGGTGTTCCGATCTAGCGGCTCTAACAACGGAGCCGTCTGTAACGGCGGCAAGGCAGCCGCTGTGAACAGCAGTAGAGGTGACCAGCAGCAGAAGCCTCAACCTAGCCAGCAGCAGCGTCAGAGGCAGCCGAACAATCCAGCTGCCAGCGCGTCTTCTGCTTCGGCAAGTCAAGCTAGAAATTCGCAGGAAGCCAATATCAATCCGCAGGCACGCAAAGCCAAGCTGTTGACATCGGCGCCCGTGCTGTTCGCCACAAAGGACGGCTTGCACCAGCAGTTGGCCAACAGTCCGCAACCGGTTCGCTGCGATGTAGCCATTGAAGATGCCAACAAACAGCAGCAGCAGCAGCAGCAGAGAAAAGCAGTTCGGTTTGCTCGTCAGTTGGACCCTCTTCCGCCGCCGGCTGCTCAGCAGCAACAGCAGCAGCCCCAGCCGAAAAGACATCATAGACGACGTCGGGAAGAACGACGTGCTGCTGCTGCTGCCGCCGCCGCCGCCGCCGCTGCTGCAGCCAAGCAGACGTCGAAGCAACCGCCGCCGCAGCTGCCGCCTTCGATGCTTCAACTTCGCAGACCCCAAACAGCCGCTTCTACCAGTGGCAGAGCAGCTGGAGCAGCTGCAACCGCTAACTCAGCACCGAACGGTGCTGCTACTGAGGCACCTTCAACTTCTGGCGCAAGACGAACCAAGTCGGCTGTACGAAAGTTGAGACAGAACTCCGTGGAGCCACCGCCTCCGCCGTCGCAGCCAGCTCCGCAGCTGCAACAACAGCAACAAGCTAACACTTCTCAAGCTTAAACAATCGATTATTGTAATTCTATTTCGCTTTTCACGACTCACGATCGAGTGAAACTTTTTTCTAATCCCGTTTATTGTTCGCTTTTGTTAATTGAAGGCGGATTCTCTCTAGACGAGCCGGTCCTTTTTTAATCACGCACTTGGCCTCCTCGGCGGGAAAGATGCAGGTGTAAAAAACCACGAGCTAGTGTCGTGATTACCAAATGACCTTGAGAGAACTGTCACTACGTCAGCACCCCAACCCACCCCAGTGTGCCACAAACGTATTGAAAAGTCACACATTGGAATATATACATACATGCGTACATTTAGTAGGACCCCAAAATGGGGGTTGGTGCACGGGCGATGTGACTTGTTAGAATGTACAGTCAAGAAATTAGATAAGAAATACTTGTTTTTCTAATATACTATGTAAATCTGTTTTAAATATTTTATTTTTCACTTAGATGTAAAATGGGCATGTATATTGCTACCATAGATATTGATAAATTTATAACATAGTTTTGAACAATCTCTACCTATAAAAGTCAAAACTCTGTCTGTGTGTGGACAATTTTGATCGCTATGGACTCCCAAACCGCTCAACCAAATGACACCAAATTTTACACCCACCCTAAACTCACTACGGAGAATGTCTTAGGCTACCTTTCAATTTCCTAAATTTGAGTCTTCCTACCTAAAAGTGCAAAAAACTGCTCAAAATGCGCGATTTTTTTACTAAAGCCTCCTTAGCGCCGCTCCACTTCTACCGATTCTCTTCAAATTTGACACAGATAATCTTAAACTATTTTGGAACAATCATGTAAAATTTCGAGTTTCAAAGTTAATCCTGAACGGCGCTGTGCACTTTTAAAGTTAGGCTCTTTTTTTCAGCGTAGCAACCACCCCAACCTCCGCCCGCCTGCCTCTCTTTCCCGATACCGATCTGAGCCCAGATGTGTAAAATGGTTTCAAAATTGACTAGCTTTCAGCTGCCATAAGTTTGCTCCACGTAAAGCGATTGACTTTAAACTTGACACAATTCTTCATTGACTCATTCTCTATCTAAATGTAAAGTTTCAACTCTGTAACTCAACCGAAAAAGAAACTGTAAGCATGTGAAGTTTGTCTGCTTTTTCTGTTGTTTGTGCCACTCACTCACTCCACTCATTCCCCCAGAGCCAGACGAAGGGTCAGGCGATAGGGCTCAATGTACATAGCGAATGTACAGTGTTTTGGAATAACTTTTTAATAGCCTTCTCTGTACCCCCGCGAGTGGAGAGGCGTGGAGAGGAGAGAGTTTAGCGAGAGATTCAACCACTGTCCTCACTCCTGTATAAGACAAGTCTGCAGGAGTTAAACAAGGATGGCAAATCAAGGCGATGTGGGATGGTTTGTAAAAATAGCGAAAAATTAATGATTACAATGAACTGATTACAATGCAATCCTACTAAATTGCTTACACCATGAAAATTTTAAAATTAAGATACGAATAAGGTACTTGAAAATTTAAATAACCTCCTAAGAAATGCGTATTTCCTTGGTTGTTAGACTGCTGCAGACTGTGGTGGTGGAGCTAGAGAATGGAGATACACAAATTCCTCTCAGGACTGCTAATTGGCCAGAAAGAGCACGAGAAATTATAACAACCATGATAGTACTACGTCCCACAAACTGGCTTTCGAAGCAGGGATCGGCAGATTTTTATCTCAAAGGCCAGATAAAGAATCAAGCTTATGGCTGCGGGGCAGATGAGAGTGAAAAGGAAAAGGAATAGACTATTAGAAAGGGAGGAGGGGCGAGAGGGGATAAGAGAATAGATAAAAGATATCAGGAGAGACGAGAGGGGTCGAGGGCAGCGGCAGAGCAGAGAATATGGGAGTCGGGAGGAAGAAGCGAGAGGAGGGAAGAGAGAAGGGAGATGGAATTAGAGGTGAGAAGATGGAGAGAGAAGAGGGGAGAGATGAGACAGAGGATCAATGAGAGAGGAGAGTAGAGAAGAGTGAGAAGAGATGAGAGATGAGAGAACAGAGAGGCAGATGAGAGAGGATCGAGAGGAGAGATTAGAAAGGATAGAGAAGAGAGGATATAAGAGGGGGATAGAGGGGAGAGAGAGGAGTGAGAAGAGGAGATAAGAGATGAGAGAGGGAAGAGTGAGAAGCTGAGATAAGATATAAGATATAAGAGATAAGAGAGAGAGTTGAGAAAGAAGAGAGGAGAAAGGAGAGATGATAGAGTAAAGGGAAGAGGAGGAGAGAGGAAAGAGATGAGATCGTGGAGATGAGAGAGATGAAAAAAAGATGATCGAGAGAGTCGAGATAAGAGATGAAGGAAGAGAGAACAGAGTGCAGAGAGACGAGAGAAGAGAATAGAGGGGAGAGAGTATAGAAGAGGGAAGAGAAGAGAGGAGTAAGGAAAGAGGGGTGTCAGAAGAGGGGAAAGAGAAGAGTACACAGTAGAGAGGAGAGTAGAGATGACAGAAGAGAGAGGGGAATGATAGAGCGAAGATGAGAGTGAACAGACGATATAAGAGAGGAGAGAGGAGAGTGAGAAAGAAGAGAGAAGACAAGAGAGGGAGAGAGTATAGAAGAGAGAAGTGAAGAAACAAGAAGAAAGAAGAAAGGATCGAGTCCTCCTGAGTCAAAAAAGGGGAAAGAGAGGAGTACAAGTGGAGAGAGGTGAGAGAACATATGAGAGTAAAGATGACAGAACAGAGAGGGGAGATGAGAGATCAGAACAGACGAGAGATGGGAGAGTAGAGAGAAAAGAGGAGAGATAAGAAATAAGAGATGAGAGGTGCAGACAGGGGGGAAATGAGAAGTGAGTGAGGAGAGAGGAGGGGAAGGGAGAGAATCGAGAGGACAGGGGAAATTGGTGAAAAGGACGAGAGAGGAGAGGAAAGAGGGGAGAGATTAGAGAGAAGAGAGATAGGACAGGAGATAGCAGAGAGATGAGAGGAGAGAGGGGGGAGAGGAGAGAGAAGATAAAAGAAGAAAAATGAGAGATAAGATAGCAAAGACGAGAGAGAAAGGAGGTGAGGGATAGAAGACATGAGAGGAGAGAGTTGAGAGAAGAGAGGAAAAAGGAGAGAGTAGAGATAAGGAAAAAGTTAAGAGAGGGTATAGTAAGGAGTGAGAAGAGAGGTGAGGAAAGAGAGAGCAGAGAGCAGAGGGAAACAAGAAGAGATAAAAGAGGAGAAAGGAGATATGAGAGACCAGAGACCAGAGAGAAAAGAGGAGAAGAGAGAGAAAAGAATAGAGGGGAGATGGAAGAGACGAGAGAAGAGACGAGAGAGGAGAGAGGACAGAGGAGAGAAGAAAGAAGAGATAAGAGGAGAGAGAGAGAGAAGAGACAAGAGAGAAGATAGGAAACAGAAAAGAAGATGGAAGTTTCAAAGGATGCAAAGGACATAGGGAGAGGCAGAGGTAGAGGCCAGAGTTTGCCTGACATTCTGCGCAGCACCCCAGCCAACAATAGCAATGTTTGCCTCCAATCCTAATTTTACATGAATGTACACTATTTAACTCTAATCCTAACTATTAACAAGTTTTTGTTTGAGTTTGACCTCAGATTTTAGAATACATGCAAAAAAATCCAGGGAATGGAGTTCCCCGGGTTCAAAATCCGCGGGTTTCAACAGCTTGTCTTCTCCTAATACTAAAACCGACGCGATGTTTGTCTGTCTGTATGTCTGTCTGTCTGTATGTAGCAAGTGAACTCCTACAATTCTGCCAAGTCAACGTCGAAACTTATATGGGAAAACTGCAAATTTTCCGGAGCAGGCTTTAGGCTTTTTCTACATATAAAAATCAAAACTCTGTGTGTCTGTGTGTGTGTCTGTGTGTGTGTGTGGACATTTTTGATCGCTATGGACTCCCAAACCGCTCAACCAAATGACACCAAATTTTACACCCACCCTAAACTCACTACGGAGAATGTCTTAGGCTACCTTTCAATTTCCTAAATTTGAGTCTTCCTACCTAAAAGTGCAAAAAACTGCTCAAAATGCGCGATTTTTTTACTAAAGCCTCCTTAGCGCCGCTCCACTTCTACCGATTCTCTTCAAATTTGACACAGATAATCTTTAACTATTTTGGAACAATCATGTAAAATTTCGAGTTTCAAAGTTAATCCTGAACGGCGCTGTGCACTTTTAAAGTTAGGCTGCTTTTTTCAGCGTAGCAACCACCCCAATCTCCGCCCGCCTGCCTCTCTTTCTCGATCCCGATCTGGGCCCAGATGTGTAAAAGGGTTTCAAAATTAACTAACTTTCAGCTGCCATAAGTTTGCTCCAAATAAATCGATTGACTTCAAACTTGACACAATTCTTCATTGACTCATTCTCTATCTAAATGTAAAGTTTCAACTCTGTAACTCAACCGAAAAAGAAACTGTAAGCATGTGAAGTTTGTCTGCTTTTTCTGTTGTTTCTGCCACTCACTCACTCCACTCATTCCCCCAGAGCCAGACGAAGGGTCAGGCGATAGGACTGAATGTACATAGCAAATGTACAGTGTTTTGGAATAACTTTATTTATAGCCTTCTCGCAAGTGGAGAGGCTACGTTTAGCCATAACAGTTTAGTGAGAAATTCTAACCACTGCCCTCCCCTCTTCTGTATTGGCAAACTCTGCAGCAGTTTAACAGTGGATGGCAATTGGCAAATCGAGGCAATCCAGCATGGTTTGTAAAAGCGAAATATTTATGAAAAGGCGATGCGATGCAATGAAATACAACCCTACTAAATTAGGCACACCATGGAAATTTTAAGTTTCTCTTAAAAGTACTTTGAAATTTAAATGGCCTAAGAAATGCGTATTTCCTTGGTTGTTAGACTGATGCAGACTGCAGTGGAGCTGAAGATACACAAATTCCTTTTAGGGCTGCAAATTGGCAAGAAAGATGACGTGATCAAAGCATGAGAATAACGATGAGAGTAGTACGTCCCACAAACTGGCTTTCGAAGCAGGGATCGGCAGACTTTTACTTCAAAAGCCAGATAAAAAATCCAGCTTATGTGCGGGCCAGATGAGAGTGGAAAGGAGAAGGAGTAGACTATTAGAAGAGAGGAGAGGCGAGACGGGGATAAGAGAAAACATGGAAGATAAGAGGAGAGACAAGTGGTGAGGAGAGAGCAGAGAAGAAGGGAGGAAGAAGCGAGAGGAGGGGAGAAAGGAGGGAGAGGAAAGAGTAAAGCTGAGAAGAGGGGAGAGATGAGACAGAGGATCGATGAGAGGAGAGTAGAGAAGAGTGAGAAGAGAGTAGAGATGAGAGAGCAGAAAGAAGATGACAGAGGGTCAAGAGGAGAGGAGAGAGTAGAAAGGATATAGAAGAGAGGAGATAAGAGGGGGAGAGAGGAGTGAGAAGAGAAGAGATAGAGATAAGAGAGGGGTGTAAGAAGAGGGGAGAAAGGAGAGATGAGATTGTAGAGATGAGACAAATGAAAGGAGAGATGAGAGAGTAAAGATGAGAGATGAAAAAGGTGAGAGGAGAGTGCAGAGAGACGAGAGAAGATAATAGAGGAGAGAGAGTATAGAAGAGGGAAGAGAAAAGAAGAGAGGAGTAAGGAAAGAGAGGAGTCAGAAGAGGTGAAAGAGAAGAGTACAGAGGAGATAAGTGAGAGAACGTATGAGAGAGTAAAGATGACAGATGAGAGAGCAGAGATGAGGGTGAACAGACGAGAGATGGGAGAGTAGAGAGAACAGAAGAGAGATAAGAGAGAAAAGATTACAGTGACTAGAGGAGAGAGGAGAGACAGGGAGAGAGAAGAGGAAATAGGAGAGTGAAGAGGGGAGAGAGTAGAGAGGAGAAGAGAGATGGGAGAGGAGAGATGAGAGAGAGAGAGAGAGAGAGAGAGAGAAAGAGAGAGAGAGAGAGAGCGCAGAGCAGAGAGAAACTAGAAGAGATAAGAGAGAAAAGATAAAAGAAGAGAAAGGAGAGATAAAAACGCAGACAAGAGAGAAGAGAGGTGAGGGAAGAGACGAGTGACGAGGGGAGAGAGAAGATATAAAACAAGAAAAGAGATGAGAGGAAAGAGGTGAGAGAAGAGGGGAGAGAGGAGAGAGAGAGGAAAGAGGAGAGAGGAGAGAGTTAAGAGAAGAGAGAAAAGAATAGAGAGGAGAAGGAAGAGACGAGAGAAGAGAGAGAGGAGAGAGAGGAGAAGAGAGAAAACGAAAAAGTAGAGAGAGAGAGGAGAGGAGAGAGAAAAGAAAAGGGAAGAGATGAGATAAGAGATATGAAAGAGAAGAGAGATGAGGGAAGATACGAAAGAAGATAGGAGAGAGGAGAGGAGAGAGAAAACGAAAGAGTAGAGAGGAGAGAGGAGAGGAGAGAGAAAACGAAAAGTAGAGAGGAGACAGGAGAGAGGAGAGAAGAGAGAAGAGATAAGAGAGATGAAAGAGAAGAGAGATGAGGGAAGATATGAGAGAAGAGAGGAGAGACGAGGGACGAGAGAGAAGAGAGGAAACAGAAGAAACGATAGAAATTTTAAAGGATCCAAGGGACATAGGGAGAGTCAGGGAGAGGCCAGAGTTTGCCAATACATGTTTTAGAGTCAGACAGACATTGCCTTACATTCTGTGAAATAACCCAGCCAACAATATCAATGTTTGCTTCAAATCAAAACACTAATGTGTTCATTTTATGTCTACCTCTATCCTACTAACTATTAACAAGTTTTTGTTTGTGTATGACCTTAGATTTCAGAATACATGCAAAAGTAGTTCCGGGGATTGGAATTCCCCGGTTCAAAATCCGCGGGTTTCAACAGCTTGTATACTAACAAGACAAGGTTTGGTTTTGCATTTTTACTCACAAGTACTTACTAAACTATACGATTTAATATTCAGATAGTTAACTGTTGTTTCCAAGTTCAATTTGACTGCATTAAAACAAATAACGATAAATGCTGAATTATTTTTTCTAAAAACAATTGTAATTTGTATCTTTATGTCGATCTTACATACTGCTGTTATCAGATTGAATCTCTCGTGTCAAATACACTCAGCAACAGTCAAAACCGCCACCCTACCGAGAGAGGCGACTTCTCTCTCACCTCAACTGCAAGTGACGTAACATGCGCCACGGCGTGGCTAAAGCTGGGTGTGAGTGAATTCTAGGGTGAGAGTACAAAAGGGACTGGGGTTGGGGTTGGGGGTGCAACAGTACACGTGACAATGGTCAGGCATATGACAGACGCTGAACGATGGCGCGCTGTTGGCATGCTAGAAGCTGGTGCATCCATCAGCGCAGTTGCTCGCCAATTTGGCCGATCACGTTTAACAATTTCAACTGGCATGCACAACGGGGGCCGTTGCCGGGGCCAACGGGGGACAAGTGTTGTTAGAAATGACAAGCTAAGGCGAGCAATTGCTTTGAGACGAGAAAACGATAGCTCTGAGCCAATGCTCCGTGCGAAACTATTTATTATCAACGATAAAGCACGAACCCGCGACAACCCCCCAACCCAGGACTAAAACTCACCGCACTGCACATCAGAGCACGATGACAATAATAACTTGATACGTACACTCAGACTGAACAAAAGTACAAGCACCAGTGAAATAAGCAATCAAATAATAAACAGTGCGAAGCCCCGCCCAAGCCTAACACTGCTCCCACAAAAGCAAACAAAATTCAAAGACAGTCACTTGAAATCCCCACAGTCAATTTCACTCATCAGTCTTGTAGCAAACAGGCTGCCGAGGGCGAAACTCGTACGGCTCCCGGTGGCAAATGTTTCCGGGCTCCTGACGCTCCAGGTCGAGCCGCGCGGTCGTCTTCAACACGGCAACCACCGGGTCTGTCAGCGCACATCGGTTCAGGTGTCTCAAGCCGCTTAGGAGAGTCCGGCCGGCCGGTCCCTGATTTGAGTGCGCCAGCCGCAGACCACCGCCAGGCTGATTGGCCGGAGTGACCAGCGCCGTGTTCAGGCCGTGCTGCACCACGAACTTGGCTGGCACCGGAGGAGTTCCAGGTCGCATCCTCAGCCAGATTGGATCGCCAGCTTGCTCCGTCATTGTCAGCGGGTGTCGAAGCCGACGGCCCCACATGAGGATGTCTGGAGAGGCTGCGCGATTGCCGCTTGGCCGGCTGGTCCTTATCGTCAGCAACAGCTTTTGGCAGAAAATGGTCGAACGGCACCACCTTAGTCCACGCTCTGAGACCATCCTTAATGATTCGCACCAGTCTCTCAGCTTGACCATTCGAGGCGGGATGATACGGCGGGGTGTGCAGTTCACGACAACAATGCTGCGCAGCCACTGCGAAGTTCTCCGACTTAAACTCCGGCGCATTGTCCGAACACCAGCGTCTGAGGCACTCCATTCCTCGCAAAAACCGCTCTTAGAACACGCAGTACACTTTCTGCAGATCGATCAGGCACCTGAATCGCCTCAGGCCAACCTGATAGGAGTCGACAACAGCAGGAGCAGCCCAATACCAGAGATCTCACAGTGGTCCATGTGAATCGCGCCCATGGCTCACTCTCGCTGGCCAGATGTC
>NIVC01001642.1:2500-71213 GCA_002269645.1 Macrostomum lignano | reverse complement strand
TTGGTCGGTCTGGCTGGCCCAGATCGGCGCAGGGCCACCGACCCACTGCTGTGCCGGGAAGGCTAATAGTTGCCGGTCAGACGAGGGGCACAGTGCTATTAAACCGTGGGGATTCGGGCTCGATTCGAACACGTGTAACAGGCTGGGCGGCTGGGTGAATGTGAACACTTTCACGGCTGTGTGCAGACCGATAACGATCCTGTGGGTGAGAGATAGTGAGATTGGATCACTCTGTAGATAATCTGTAGGTTTAGATGGGATCAATCGTAGGTTTAGAGATGGGATCAATCTGTAGGTTTAGAGATGGAATCAATCTGTAGGTTTAGAGATGGGATCAATCTGTAGGTTTAGAGATGGAATCAATCTGTAGGTTTAGAGATAGGATCAATCTGTAGATTCAGAGATGGGATCAATCTGTAGGTTTAGAGATGGGATCAATCTGTAGGTTTAGAGATGGATCAATCTGTAGATTCAGAGATGGGATCAATCTGTAGGTTTAGAGATGGGATCAATCTGTAGGTTTAGAGATGGGATCAATCTGTAGGTTTAGAGATGGGATCAATCTGTAGGTTTAGAGATGGGATCAATCTGTAGGTTTAGAGATGGGATCAATCTGTAGGTTTAGAGATGGGATCAATCTGTAGATTCAGAGATGGGATCAATCTGTAGGTTTAGAGATGGGATCAATCTGTAGGTTTAGAGATGGGATCAATCTGTAGGTTTAGAGATGGGATCAATCTGTAGATTCAGAAATGGGATCAATCTGTAGGTTTAGACCCATCATCAATCTGTAGGTTTAGAGATGGGATCAATCTGTAGATTCAGAGATGGGATCAATCTGTAGATTCAGAGATGGGATCAATCTGTAGGTTTAGACCCATCATCAATCTGTAGGTTTAGAGATGGGATCAATCTGTAGATTCAGAGATGGGATCAATCTGTAGGTTTAGAGATGGGATCAATCTGTAGGTTTAGAGATGGGATCAATCTGTAGGTTTAGAGATGGATCAATCTGTAGATTCAGAGATGGGATCAATCTGTAGATTCAGAGATGGGATCAATCTGTAGGTTTAGACCCATCATCAATCTGTAGGTTTAGAGATGGGATCAATCTGTAGATTCAGAGATGGGATCAATCTGTAGGTTTAGACCCATCATCAATCTGTAGGTTTAGAGATGGGATCAATCTGTAGGTTTAGAGATGGGATCAATCTGTAGATTCAGAGATGGGATCAATCTGTAGGTTTAGACCCATCATCAATCTGTAGGTTTAGAGATGGGATCAATCTGTAGATTCAGAGATGGGATCAATCTGTAGATTCAGAGATGGGATCAATCTGTAGGTTTAGAGATGGGATCAATCTGTAGGTTTAGAGATGGGATCAATCTGTAGGTTTAGAGATGGGATCAATCTGTAGGTTTAGAGATGGGATCAATCTGTAGGTTTAGAGATGGGATCAATCTGTAGATTCAGAGATGGGATCAATCTGTAGATTCAGAGATGGGATCAATCTGTAGGTTTAGACCCATCATCAATCTGTAGGTTTAGAGATGGGATCAATCTGTAGATTCAGAGATGGGATCAATCTGTAGATTCAGAGATGGGATCAATCTGTAGGTTTAGAGATGGGATCAATCTGTAGGTTTAGAGATGGGATCAATCTGTAGATTCAGAGATGGGATCAATCTGTAGGTTTAGACCCATCATCAATCTGTAGGTTTAGAGATGGGATCAATCTGTAGATTCAGAGATGGGATCAATCTGTAGATTCAGAGATGGGATCAATCTGTAGGTTTAGAGATGGGATCAATCTGTAGGTTTAGAGATGGGATCAATCTGTAGATTCAGAGATGGGATCAATCTGTAGGTTTAGAGATGGGATCAATCTGTAGGTTTAGAAATGGGATCAATCTGTACATAAAAATTCACTCACTTCTCCCTTCTTAGTCTAATAGCCAGCACTTCGCTAGCAAATTCCATTTCAATGACAAACTTTTTCTTCACATCATCCCAGATGACGGCCTTGTTAGGCGGATATTTGGGATTGTTAGAAAATGCCAGGCCAACGTAATTGCACCTGTAGAGCATCTCAATGAGACGAACGCCGCCCATTGCACCGCCACTGCCAGATTCCCCTGGGAAATCTTGGCGCTCTTTCTCTTTTAGCGGCTCGGTGTTGTAAATACGAAATCCGTTGCACATGCCGCAGGCGAAACAGCCTAGTAATGGCAATGGTGTTTGGTCAATTTCTGTAGGATTATTCTATCACATAGTTGCTTTATAAATTGAATTCAACATAGACTTGCAGTTTCTCAGTGTAACTATGACAATGCTCATTGCCAGAAAAGAGTTAATAAGGCTCCCTGGTTAAATTTGTAATCATCATTAAGATTTCAAGATTTGTGATTTTCAATGCACTACATTTTCTTGTGTATATATGGCTCAAGTGAAAATTCTAGTATACAAAAAGTGTACCATAAAAACTGCTATGTAAATAAAAGTACATATATTTATCCTGATTAAGTTGCTTATAAAGATGGCATATTTGTTAAAATTATAAAAATGTCCATGCACTCTGATATTGGACCTGAAATAGGAGATAACAAGCAAGGGGACAATTAGGGACTATTATGTGAACTTAAGCTTATAAGGTGGAGTTACATAAGGTTAATTCATTTGCCATACATGAGCCACCACCCTTTAAGTCAAATTTCCCTTTTGTTTTCTATGCATGTTGGCAAGTCAAAGGACCAGTGGATCCAGGGGGGGGGGGGGGGCAAAGGGGCCAGGCCCACATTTTTCAGCCAAGGTAAAAATGGGCCATATTTTTTGGCTTGCAACAATGCAAGGTCCATTTTCCAATATTGGGTTATAGTGCTTGATATAGTAGCATAGCTTGTCCCTCCCCACAAAAATTTTCTGGATCCATAACTGCATAGGACCCTTACTAAAGTCCCTATTTTAGCTATTTATATTTTTTACTAGACTTTATACATATTTATTTATTATATTTGTAATTTTTATTACATATGTAAACTTAAAAAAATTTGAACCTCCATTACTTTATTTTTTTTTCACTTTGAGAATCTTTCAATAGGACAAGAGATAGTAGAGTTTCTTGTTCAAAACAAGCTACTAAACTTGACAAGTTTGCAACCTTAAGTTTAAAACATGTAATTTTATAGTTCCCAAAGACAAATATACACAGTGGAGTTATTTGTGTAAATTCTTGTTTTCTTAGTCATATTGATAAGGCTACAAAAATGGAATTTAAGGAGCATTTAAAAATCCAACTTTAAAGATCAAAATGGATTTCATGATGCTGTTATTGTCAAGCTTGGCTCTTATGCTACCATTAAAATTGCTGAATGAACTATTGAATACCTTTCTGAAGATACTTATAATATTGAAGCTACATTTGAGAATCTTGACAAGGAGATATCTATTGACTAAAATTCTAAGTGTTCTAAAGAACTGTTATACAGATAGTGATGCTAATGAAGCAGATAATGAAGAAAAAGATGAGGACAATGAACCATCCAATAATAATGGCCAAAGGCCCAAACTATAATTCTAAAGTATTCTTTGACAGTTTCTAACCAAATTGTATCACTGGAAAAGAAGAAAGAAGCAGATTTGTACAAGACATACTGCAAGAGTATTGAGCCACCACTTAAGAAATTCAAGATTTCTAATATTAACCAATTTGAAAAAAAGTGGTACTTGTGTTTCTAGGTCAGTGCCTAGGTCAACACCACTAAGAAAGCTATAAAACCTTGTCTCAACTGCTTTTTAAAAAACAAGATAGTTCTTTTAAGGTTATAGAGGTAGTAGCAATGCCAACAATAGTAGCAAGCCAAGTTACCCAAGGTTTTACATTTTGGTTTTAAGATCCTAAACCTAAAGTATAAGTTACTTTTTGATAACTCCAGTTTTCATGCACTTGAAAAAGAAACTTTAGGTGCCAAAATAGCCAATTTAGCACTTAATATTTTCCAAAAGTGCAAAACTTTTACCAAAATACTTATAATACAATTATAAAAAGGTAAAAGAGAGGTGATCTTATTACTAGATTATTATTTATTATAATTTTGTTACCATTGACAAAACCTAGTTACCACACTACAACCTTGAAACTAAACAGCATTCCAAAGTTTGGATGGCCCTTGGAGAGCCCTCCCCAACCAAGGCCAAGGCAGTACCAGCTATCACTAAAACAATGGTAACAATTTTCTAGGACTGTGAAGGAGTCATCTTTATTGACTACCTAAAGAAAGGCCAGACCTTAACTCTAAGTGCTATATGGCATCCCTGGCTGGTTTATAGTTGCAGCTAGTCAAATGCCAACCTAGGAAACTGCATGTTGGCATTTTTCTGCTATATGACAATGTGCAGTCCCACACATCCCAAGCTACACTGGTAGAAATATGCAGAAAAAACTGGTGAATTCTGCCACATCCACTATATAGCCCTGATCAGGCACCTAGCAATTACTACCTCTTTAATTTGATGAAGGATGCCCTCCATGGTGGAAAAGGAGCTAAGGTGTGACCTTGAGAAGTGGTTTGGAGGTCAACCTAGAGTGGTTTGCAGCTAGGATCAAGAAGTTGCCAAAGCACTAGGATTGCTGCATTAATGCTAATGGAGATTACTAGTGTTTTGCCGTAATTACGGCTACAGCTACGGCAAATTATGGCTACGACACTTTTGAAGCCGTATTTTCATTACGGATTACGGTTACGGACATATTTTGAGCTTACGGTTACGGTTACGGATTACGGAGATTTTTCTAGACTTGCCGTAATTGGTAGCCGTAACAAAAATTATTTATTTTTAACTGTTTAGTGTTATAAAAGAATTTTTTTATATCAACTTCAACCAGTTTTCATTTTGTTTTACTAGTTATTATTATTTTTTACATTTGTTAAGTTTCTAAATATCTACGAAACTTCTTGAAAATGAAAAACGAATTTTTTCACGAATTTTCTCATTAGGCATACGGCATAGCATAGCATAGCAATAGCATGATAGCAGCGAGACAGAGAGAGCCAGTCAAAGCCTACAAGAGACTAAGAATCTGGCATTCTTATTTCTTAGCCATATGTAGCATTTAGCTCCTTAGCATAAAAATAGGATATTAGATTTAGATTATGAGGATAAGGATGAAAGAATATTAATAAGGAAATACTAAATAAATACTAATAGGATAAGAATATGAATTATGATTGAAAATTGATTGAAACCAAAGAAGACAATACAATAGACAATGCAATAAAATGAAAATGAAAAATGTAACATGCAATTTCTTAGTCATCGGAAATTTTGAAGCAGTTTTATTTGAACAAATTCATATATTTATTTAATGATATTAAACATACACATTGACCTTGGCACGTCAGTCATATATTCATATTGTAGCGAAACAAAACAGAATCACGACACAGAAAACTGAAAAAGGCACCAAGCACACAATTGCATACAGCAATGCTATAGAATACTTCGATAAAGATATTATATTTACGAAAAAATAAATGAATATTAATGCATGAACGAACAACAAGTAGGTTTTATTGCTATCCTTTTATCCTTTTTATCTGTCCTTTTCTGTCTGCCCTACTTTTCATGCAAAAATATCAATTTTTGTTATACATTACGGCTACGGTTACGGCAAATTACGGTTACGGACTTTTTTAGCCCGTAATGACGGCAAAATTTGGCTACGGAAGTTGCTTCTTTCTTACGGCTATGGTTACGGTTACAGAGGTCAAAACTCGCGGCGGCGGAACACTAGAGATTACTTTGAAAAATTCTAAAAATTAAAATTGACTAGACTTCTTTTGGTTTTATGAAGCAAAGTCCAAGAACTTTTTGACTACCCCTTGTAGGTTTTGGGGGCACAATATGTTTTGTCAAGCTATTTTGGGATAAAAAAGGCAGCTGCCCCTCCCCCTATGTCCCTCTAAATCTGCCCTTGTTTTTCTATAACTTTAGAGTCAAAATAAACATTTGAAAATTTGTCTTTGAATTTCTTCCTATAAATCACATGTGTAGCATCTTTATATATTAGATACTACTAATCCTCTTTATTGGAATAAGTGGACAAAAGCATTAGATTGTCTGTTGAAATTTTGGAACTTTTTAGTGTTGCATTATAGTTGAAGTCAAGGTAGATAGTGTCCCAGTACTAGCATAATGCAATTTTTAGGTAAACAGCAAGAATAACTATGATTGTCTTATTAGGGCTAGATTCCTCATCAGCTAATTAGTGTTACACCTGTATTCAGTGCAAAAGTTATTATGTTCTATGTCATGTCATGCTTTTGAGCTACAATTTGACCTATGTCACCTGTTTGCAGATTTTTTATATTTATTTTAAATTTCTAATAAGGCTAGGCCTAATTCTTGTTTTATAAAGGTTTTATTTATTCACTCAAATTTTGAATGTGATAATAATAATAAATATTATAAAGCATCTTTATGGAAGAATAATAGCATGTTTAACTCCAGACTAGGGCTAGTATATACTTTTTTCATAAAGACATGTTTGAGAACTTTTTAATAGGCAGTTCTTTAAAATTAGGACTGGTAATAGAAGTAATAGAAGTTACTTTTTATAGTAAATACTGGTATTGGAACAAGTGCCAAAAGTTAATTACCTTAGATCTTGGAACTGGAAGTTACTTTAAAAAACATTGTTAAAAGTAATTTTTTACAACTTTAGCATCAGCATACCATTACAGCTATGCTATATGAGCTGGTGCAATGGTGCACAAATTTACTAGTGTCATAGGCTTATATAATAGGGCATGCCTATTTAGCAAAGTTATTTAAATAACATAGCCTTATATGCCCTTATTAGTAGACTTAGGACTAGCCCATATATGCCCAACCTCAAAATTTCACCTATCTAGTCTAGTGTGACTTAGTTAATAGTTTTGTATAGATTTGCAACTTAGTTCCTGCTAATTGCAACTTAATTTTTACTTTGTATGACTTTTCCTGCTTTTTTCTCTTTTCTTCTCTCTCTCTCCTTTTTTCTTCTTTCTTTCTTCCCCCAATTTTTTATTTTTTGCATTTACAATTTTGTGACTTGCCTTGGCTGGCAGCCATTTCACCCATCTGGTTCGGACAGGTTGGATAGGTGTTGGGCATCTATGGGCCAGCCTGTTACCAAAAAATCCAATTCACAACTATACCAAAAATGATATACCTTCCTACCAAGCTCTAATATCATTTTTAAGAATGACAATGACATGAATGCAACTTTATATAAATTTATATACTAGCCTAACAATATTACGCAATACAAATATAATCAAAACTAGGTCAGGCTGTATGTAGGCCTATGTCTTACCAAAATCTTGGTTAAAAGTAGCATACAATAGCCCATTGCGTTGTGAGTTATTGCAGATCATGGCATATTCTTGAAATGAGTATTCTGCAGAATAGATCAACTTAGTGTTAAACTATTGTATTATAGTAGAAGAATCTACTAGACTTGTTCTGCGACTGTAAAAGCAGGAGATATCCTTTATGCATGCATAAAGCAGGCTAACCATGGCCATGCGGCGATTTTTAACAAACAGAATACCGTTTTAAATTTGCGCAATACGAAACAGTAAAAACAAAGGTACATAATCTTAAACAGAAATTATAAAATATAGCAGTTGCTAGGTAAAACTAAAAAACTGAACAAATAATTTCACTAAGGCATGTCGCCTGGGATTAGCAAACTGGACAGCAATGCCTCCTCGCTGCATCCGGATGCCTGGACCCCCTGCAGCTATAAGTCATGCAAGTAATTGTACATGTACTGCAGTTACATGTGCATCGAATTCAAGTTACTATGTAACCAGTGTTGGCAAAATCCTGCCGGCGGGCCACGGGTGGCCCGCTTAGCTTCGATCTTTACACGCGGCCCTATATATATACTGTATTAGTCGTTTTGAAACTTCATATACATGTACTTCACAATTGCAATGCGGCCAGCTGAAGGCTTGTGTCTTTGCAGCTTTTCTCTCTAATATCTTCTCTCTCCTCTTTCTCTCTGATCTTCTCTCCCTTCTATACTCCTCTTCTTTTTATCGATCCCCGATCCTCTCGTATCTCTTCTCGATCCCCCCATCTCAGCTCCGATCTCCCTCTCTCCCAGCTCTCTTCTCCTCTTCTCTCATCGATCCTCTTGTCTCTCATCTTCGAATTTTGTCTCTCCTCAGTTCTTTACTCCCTTTCCACTCCTTGCTCCCTTGCTATCCCTCTTCTCTTTTTCTGCATAGCCTGATCTTCTCTCTCTTATGTAGTGATCCGCTAGTTGATGTTAGGCGTCCCACTTTGTCAGCAGTCTCCCTCGCCCTCGCCCTGGGTTGCTGTCTGCCGCTGGTCAGCTTCCCGCCCCCTTGGCCCGTCTGTTGCTGCCCTTGGCCTGTTCTGCCCTTCGGCGTCTCTGTTCTCAGCCCTCAGCTTCTCTGCTGTGGGCTGTCTCTGTTTCGTTCCCGTCCCGTTTTCCTCTGTCATGTGAGCAAGTCACATGACAGACTCTGCGTTCTTCGAGTCCTAAAGTGCAGTAAACATGTTTACTGCACTCGTTGGCCCTGTTTACCGGGAGAATCACGTGCTTTCGGACCCCTCCCTTCTCTAAGGAGAGGAGTGACTCATGTTGCTAAAAATAGCAACTGAGTCACAGCCGCGTGTACTCTGGCCGGAGACCTCAAGTGACGTCAGTTCTAAAAATAGAACGAGTCACGAGGTCTTGCGCGCACTGAGACCCTGCCTCGAGATCTCAAGTGACGTCAGTTCTAAAAATAGAACAAGTCACGAGGTCTTGTGCGTGGGTGTTTCCCGCTAATAAATAGGACCCCTCTCCCCTTGTTTCCGTCAAGGAGTTGGCTTCTTATCTGCGGAGAATTCACTAAGATCCCGTGTGCGTCAGTGTCTAACTAAGTGCCCTTTGCGTACTGAATCCGTTTGTACTGGTCTGACTGAGACCCCACTAAAGCCCAAGCCTAAGGGAGGCTAACACTGCCTTCCCAGTCACCCCTGAGCCCGGCGGGGATCTGCTGATCAGGACGCCTTGTTCATTAATCTGCAAATCTGCACGCTGTGCTGAGTTCGTTGACTTGTTTATTTCGTTCCGACGGGAAGCTCACCTCACCGAAGGCCGAGACCTGAAGGAACTGGTGGCAGCATTACCTACGCTACTGAGATTTGAGAGAACTTCCCTCTGAAGAGGCTCGAGACTTAAGGTAATCCGCAGGGGCCTAAACCGGGAAGAAACCCCACTGTACTTCACTGGTGGCAGCGGTGGGATTCAAAGACCTACCAGGCCACCCCGAGAAAAACCATTGTATTTCACTGGTGGCAGCGGTGGGATTCAAAGACCTACCAGGCCACCCCGAGAAAAACCATTGTATTTCACTTAACTCTGGCCTGTAGCTATAGATTACTCGGTGATTACCGTAAAAAAAGTTTGCCGACCCCTAAATTGTACATGAACATGGAATTATAAAAATGCAGTGTTCGGTTGCATGTAAATGTAAAACTGCATGCAATATCCGGGATGTACATGTATATCTGAAGGCAAAACTCCATGTGCTGAACGCTGCGGAGCATACATGCAAAGTGGGGTGATGTATTTTCTTTTCTTTTATAAAAATTTCTCTATTTATCCCAAATTTTTCAAGCAGGCCAATGCATGCACTATCACTTTGCTGCGTATAATTCATCTAGTCGATAAAGATCGCAATTATAATTCCCAGGTTCCCGCGCCGTATCTAGCTAGCTCGATCTCGTTCCGTTTTCATTGTAAATTATCGGGGTGAAGTGTGTTTGCACAGGCTCTAAGAAAAACGTCTATATATGCATGCAATTACATTCAGTACAAAAACAATTAGCAGCACTTCACGATCGTTTATCAGTTAAATTGGGTATCGATCCAGGTGTGACGTTGTCAGTTTAAGTAGCCCCGCCAAGAGCCGTTTTGACATACGGTACCAATCTACAATATTATTAGTTTCGTTCTCTCACGTCTGCTTAAAGTAGTGCCCAAAGAATTTTAATCAGCTGCGTACATTTTTAAAGCCTGCGTACAGCGCGCGATCGATAATTTCTGTTTTCTGTTTTTCCCAGCCGGCCAATGGAAAAGCCGCGCATTAATTATACTAAGTTCTCCTCGCGCACCCACCCCCAGCCCGCTCCTTATCAGTTCTGTCTGGCCGTGCGCTCGGGGTTTTCTTGGATCCTGGCTTTACGTCCCCGCCGGTAAACCCTTGCCGCCCGGCACTCTTAATTGTTTGGTTGCCTTCTCTTCCTGCCTTACTACGCCACGGCCCTAGGCCACGCCTCTGCCACTCTCAGTCACGCCACTTCTACTACCTAAGCTATCTATTCATTGTTGTGTAGCCGCCAGTGCATCGTTACGAATCCAACTTGTATTTTGACCTGTCTCTGTTGACAATAACAACTGTTCCAAAAAACCAAGTCTGCGGCCATTGATCGCATTAACTGATATTATTGCCAATTAAGTGCTACCGCTACAAAATTGCCTCTGCCGTATTCATTTGCCTTTGCTGATTATTCTCGAGGCCGCCACATTAATACGTCACACAGGCTAACCTAACACTTTATAGAATTGTCTTCCTTTATGCAGCCTGTTTACTCAAACACGTACAGCAATCTGACGTCGAGGACAAAAATGCATGTGCTTTGTACATTACATCAACGGATAACGACGTCATACATCGGCTGATCTCGTCGGTGCAATGTTAAAGTACATATCTTGTCATCGACGTCCGTAGACTATTTATAAAAAGGACATATTATTGAAAAGTTTGCGTCTTTGCTTGCTACGTTGACTTTTCGTAGATTAAGTTATAGTGTGTAAAATGTTCAGTAAGACTCTATTCGGTTCAATTTAGAAGTCCCTGCATAGCGATCTACCACAAAAAACGCAAACAGCCTCGATTGATTTATAAGTTTTCATCTAGCCCAGATGGCTAAGTATTCGGCATCCGTAGCACCTTCGTTCCACAAGCCGCTGTCTGACGGATTGTAGACAATCCGGGGCTCCGGTCTGATCGAGTAAAGCCAAGGGCATCCTGAGGAACTTCTGTCGAATACGAGCAGGAATCCGGTCTCTGTTTCACAGGATTGGAAGCGGTAACTCAAGAAAAATCTCCGCTCGTAACCGTCATGACCTTTAATGCTGAATATATCAAACGACCGGTTGCTCAGGTCGGGCACGGGCCAGCTGTAGACGAGGTGGCGCCAGTGGAACCAGTTCTCCCTGTCGATGGAGTCGCCCAGACCGGACACGTCGAACACCAGCTTCACCGCCAGCTCCCCGCCAGGCCTGTACAAGCACACAATGAGCTGCTTGAAGGCCAGGGCTCGCAGCAGACTCGGCATCCTGTCCAGCAGGTCGGACCTGAACCTGTCCGGCAGCAGAGGGGAATCCATCGACTGCAGCAGCAGCCGCTCGCTGCTGGACGCCGCGACGCCGCCTGTGAACAGCTGCCATGACTTCACTCCGCTGCCGGCCTTGATTGAGAACACAAGGAACGCCTTCGAGTCAGCTGACCTCACCAGAACAAGCACGGGAGTCGGTCGCCGAGCTGATTCCGACTTGTTGATCAGCTTGAAGCGCTGGCACGAAGCAGAGACGATGCGGCACTCGCTGATGGAGTTGTGGGTCAGAGAGCTCATCATGACGAGTGCAGCTGGAGCAGCGGCATTCTGGCTGGCAATGAGTGCACAGGTGAGTGGGCTTGAGGTGGCCACCGTGACAGAGTCGCCTGCTTCATCAGCTGTGCTGTTGGAGTCGCTGCAGTCCGGCTGCAGGCTGTAGTTTTGGTAGCGACGGAGACCGCCTGTGCACTGCTGCGTCTGGCCGGAGGCTGAGCAAGGGCTGCTCAGAAGCGATGCGAGCAGTAGTAGAGCTATCATTTTGGATTGTCGTGATATGGAATATATTGTTGGGACTTGCGCCTCTCTGAGCCTTATACTCGTATTTATCACAAACTTCTCTCACACCAGAGAATTTCTTATTGGCCGTGTGTCGCTGACACCTGCTACCGTTCCACTTAAGATTCTGGTTATATTTCTGCTCCTAGGTGGTGTTGGCGAGGCTGGCTGGTTGACTTCACACATCTCGCATTCAAGATTGGCTTGCATGGTTGAGAAAAGTATCGCTGCGAGGAAAATGACTCAAAATGTGCCACTCTTAAAAAGTAGCTAGCACAGCTCTTTAACGAGAAATGCGGAAGATGCTGAAACCCTTCAGAGCTAGAATATCTGCAATTTTTCGGCGTCAACACCCAACCATGGGGCGCCTTCAGGGGCTGGGCTTGGGTTTCCTTCATTTTTTTGTCTGCTAACTACTTAAATTGACAGGCAGGCCTGAAGGCTCATTGATTGACAATGAAATTATAGCGTTGGAGCGTTGTGATTACGAGATAAAATACTGTCTGCATTTAAGCAATCATATCGACAAATATCATAAGAAATTCCTACAGTCCAATTAATGCACAAGATGTGGAAAAATAAATATCAAAAACGCTGTAACGCTTTCGGTGAGATAATCGCTTTTGCACTCCTATACCGACAGGTGTCACGTCTTAAAAAAATTCTGCGTTGTTTTATTCGGCTGAATGAAATAAGACGACAAACGTATTTGGCCAAATACTTTTCATTTATCCAAACTCATTCGGCCATCTTGAATTCTCTCACTCCCTGAGCAGAAACTATCGTATGCCTTATTTTATTCGTCTTAAAATATTCCGACAACTTTGCAAGTAGACAATAAATTATTACTGTAAAGTGCATATTGCTACAAAAAAGACAAGAGCAATCCAAAACTAAATAAATTATGTAAATTATAAAACTTTATAATACGCTCGTATTGTAAGGCTATGAAATATGAAAGGTTATGAATTATGAAAAATAATTTATCCGTAAATTGCTAATTTAGACAGTCCTGCACAAATCCTGCACATTTTCAAATATGCGCAAAGAAATTACGAGCATATGTTGAATTATCAAACTTTCTTATCGTTTAAGTCCTACTTTCTAGATCTTCCATTAAGTGTACATTGCTTTAAAGCTCAAAGTTTCTACTGAGTCAAGTTAGAAACTTTTTAGTTTTTCGTTCATATCAAGCATTTTGATCTTGTGCAACGATTATTTTATTTAGGAGCCTAAAGCTACTTTCAAATATTAGAAATTCAAATTCTGTAAATCACCTATTCGTGGTATTTTTTCAGGTGGCGGCCATTGATCGCTGTAGATCTCCCCTCGAGTCGGTACAGGTTGTTGCTTAGGACACGTTCGACCGTGTAAACCTTGGCGCACCATGGTGTCTTCAATTTGCCGCCTTTCCGATCGTCACGGTCGAAGTTCCGCAGCAGCACCTTGTCTCCGACTTTGAAGCTGAGGCTGCTGGCAGACGCCAGACGCTGCTGATGGTACTGCTGCATAGCTTGCTGCGCCCGACGGATGCGTCGACGCATCAACTCAATGGTCCGCCCACGTGCTTCGGACTTTCTCTCTACATGACGAATCGTGACGTCACCGACCATGGCAGCGTCTGCTGGTCCGATGCTGTCATGGGGAAGTCGTGGTTCGTTGCCGAACACGGCCTTGTAAGGCGAGACGCCAGTTGTCGAGTGCACGCGACTGTTGTACGCCAGAACTGCGCCATCGACATAATCATCCCATGCCGCAGAGTCAGAGTCCTGGTCGCACATTTTGCGCAGAGCTGCGACTAAGCTCTGTTTGAGGCGCTCGCACTGACCGTTGGTCTGAAAGAGCATTGTCAGTTCTTTAATATCGAATATGAACTTATTCGAATTAAGACTTATTACTGAGAGCATGGAAGGCAAAAAAATATTAACTTTACTAACCTGGGGGTGATAAGCAGAGGTTCGTCTCTTGTCAATAAAAATGAATTAAAATGAATGAGAGTATGCTACTTAGATTTGATACACGTAGCCACAAAAGCTATTAATCGATTAAACAATCACCTTTCGAAGATGGCTCGAACCTGACGTAGTCAACGCAGACAAAACCGAATACTCGTTCGGCCATCGAAGGAATCAAAATTGGCGTCAACTGGGGTTCGTTCGCCACGGCCCTCTTGTTGTTGCGCTGGCAGACGGCGCACTTCTGAACGTAATCTTGCACAGATTTCGTCATGCCGTCCCAATGAAATCGTCCCTGCAGCTTCGATAGGGTGGACTTTATCCCCTGATGAGCTCCTCCAGTCGCAGAGGTGTGATACTCTTGAATTAATCGACTCCGTTCTTCTTGTTCTTCAACCTCCAGGCGACGCTCCCTTGACCGATGGCGCTTCTTCTGATTATCATCCCGAGCTGAGAGCTGATAGAACAGCTGCTGGCCCTCGTACTTGAAGTTGCGCGCCTTTTGCCGAACCTTGCTTTTGAAATTATTCTTCTCCTTAGTTGTTGTTAAAGACACAGGGACGTCGTATGCGCCACTAAGCAAATAGAGTTTTATGTCGGAATACGCAACAGACATGTTTATGTATTAGTAAGCCAAGTGCACGAAGTCCAGTGTAGTTGATATTTAAACTTTCAGTTATTTATAGGCAACGTATTGCGTAACAACATGTACAATTGTACGTATACTGCATAGATTTCGGTGTACTGAAAGTCAGAGGACTTTAAAATCTTGTCAACAGACTTGCAGACGAGAATGCGCGGCTTTAAAAACTTTGACAGTGTTCATGTAGACGTAGGTGATATCCGATCACAGCTTAAACTGATTATTCACAGGTTTTTAATCTCGTAAACCCCAGAGAGAAATCAGCCTAGGAGTGCGCTTGGCGTACCGGTACGGGTGTGAATCGCGCTCACCAATTTTCGTGCACGCACAAGACCAAATGACTGCGACCACAGAATCACAGAATAGAACCAGGAGTCTATACCAACTCAAGGACGACTAAAGTAACGTATTTATGTAGTGTAGTCCTTGTACCAACTCTGACTTGCATGTACTCTTATTTATCATCTGCGTAGAATTGCCGTATGGGTATGGCTAATTAAGTTGAATTTTAGAACTCCAGCTTTTCTAAATTTTTTCAAAATCGTAATTTAAATAGACTTAATTAAAGAACTGCACCAGCTAGCAGAACAATTGAGACAACCAAAGAAAGTCAAAACCAGCTTGATAACTGCACAAGACTTGCTACCTTCAACGCACGAACGCTCACTGCCCCCTGGAGACTGCACGAGCTAACCAAGCTGGCAAAGAGCATGAACATCTCCATTCTGGCTGTCCAAGAACACCGCAGGAGCACCGAAGAGTGCGCTGATCCAGGCCTTGGCTGGCAGTTCCGAGCCGCCCCAGCCTCAGCCCAGGGCTCTGGAGGCATCGGGTTTCTGCTGTCACCTAGTGCCTCAAGGGCCCTTCTGAATGCCAGCTTCCCAACCGACCGCCTTGACATTACCTCTTTTGCCAAGAAGGACAGGCGCCTTCATGTAATCTGCGTCTACGCCCCCACAGCCCCACGCACAGCTACTGACCCTACCGAGACTGAGTCAATGTATGACCACCTGGGATTGCTCATCGACTCGGTCCCTGGTCGCGACCTGCTTTTTGTGGCTGGAGACTTCAACGCGCCACTGTCCCCTGATGGCCGCCTGGTGAAGAAAAACTGCGGCTCCACCAACACCAACTCGGACTTCCTGTCAACTTTCATTCACTCTCAAGACCTGATTGCAGCCAATGGTGTCATGCGGCAGCGGTACAACAAGCTGCCCACCTTCTTCGGCCCAAATGGACGGACCACCAGGCTGGACTGGATTTTGTGCCCTTCGGCCATCAGTTCTCGACTGCGCAAAGTGGTCAAATCCGCCCCAGATGCGTGAGGTCCGACCATTCTCTGCTGGCCTGCGACATCGACTGCCGATGGAAAAAGTTCAAGGCTGGCCCACCGCACCCCCCTCTGAGCAGATCTGAGAAACCCAGACACGCACAGTGCGTTCATTGAAAAACTGCAAAATGCTACTCCGGCCCTGAATGAATCGGCGGACGCCTTCACCAGAGCTGTTGAGAAAGCTGCCTCGATCCTACCAAAACGAACACCGCACCAGCCAAAAGCCGCCTGGGACTCCGACGAGGAGATCTCCATCGCTAGGCGCGACGTGCAAAGAACAACCGCAGTCTTTGGCCAAGACAGTGAGCAGGCTGAAACAGCCCGGGCCCAACTACGCGACACGCATGCCCGGAGGACCGAAGCCTTTGTCCAGGAGGCTGTTGCTGAAATTCAACTAGCGACAGACAACTGCCGGCACACAGCGGCCTGGCGCGCCATCAACCGCCTGACTGGCAGGAAGCAGAGGGCCAATGCCGCTGTAGGTGCTGAGTCCATACACAATCGCAAAGCCCTGCTGGCCACTCACTACCACAATGAGCTCAACGCTCCACCGCTCTCTGCTGCTTTGCTGCCGATCGAAAACTTTACCCCGGCTGAGCCCTCGACTTTCAACTCCGGCCCGCTGACTGCCTACTTGGTGAACCGAGTGCTCAAGACCATGCGCCCCGACGCTGCCGCCGGAGTAGATGGCATTCCACCCAGGGTGCTCAAGCTGCCGGAGCTGACACAGGACATCACGACTGTGCTCAACAAGCACTGTCCGCTTGGAGGCAACCCAGATGCTACTGCTGCTGACAACTGGCGCACCTTTAAGATCGTCTCCATCCCCAAGAAGGGCGCATCCACCAGTCTGGACAACCAACGCGACGTTGCTCTGGAATGCACTCTGGCTAAGCTGCTCAATGCTATACTGCGTAATCGGCTGCTGTCTGGCCTCAAACAAATGATCCTGAGCCTCCAAAGTGGCTTCAGGCCCGGCCGCTCGACAACAGAGCAGATTGCAGCCCTTCGAGCAGTCGTCGAGGCCTGTAAAACTCACCAAAGAGCTGCGTCAATTGTCTTTGTGGACTTCCGCAAAGCTTTTTACTCAGTGTGCCGGCGCGCGATCGCGTGGCTGCTCGAGCACTATGGCGTGTCCCCCCCGGCTCTTATCTCTGCAGTGATGGACCTCTACAACAACAGCAAAGCCTTTGTCTAAACCAGCGATGGTCCAACTGAGGACTTCTGCACCAGCTCCGGAGTCCTCCATGGTGACACGTTGGCCCCTCTGCTCTTCATCCTTGTCGTCGACTACGTGCTGCGCCGAAGCCTCACAGAGGACAGTTACCTGCTGGCGTCACGACGGAGCTGCCGCGGTGCTGCCCCTTTGCCCGCCCTCGCGTACGCCGACGACATCGCCCTGCTGTGCCGCAGTCCGACTGCCGCCCAGAGAGCGCTCTCGAGACTCTATGAGGAGAGCGCCCGAGTCCGACTCCAAATCAACGCACGCAAGACGAAGGTGCTGCACGTGGGCACCGATGCAGCACCAATCCTGACCCTACCAGATGGGCAAGTCATATTTCAGTCTGCAGAGACTTCCGGTACCTGTGCTCCCTCGTGATGAGCCCTGACTCCATCATCGCTGACCGGAGGTCACAGGCCTGGCGTGCGGCTCATCTCCTCAGGGAGGTCTTCAGCTCAGCTGCCAACGACGACCTGAAGATGCGCCTGTTCCGCGCTGCCGTAGAGCCAATCTTCCTGTACGGACTGGAGGCAGTGCCAATGACCGACTCGAGGTCTCGAGCCCTGGACGCTGCCTACCGATCGCTGCTGCGGTTCGCCCTTGGCATCCATTACCCCGAGCGGCTGCCGACGGACCTGCTGATGGCGAGAGCCCGCGTGCCTCAGCTCAGTGCCACCCTCCAGCGGCGCCGGCTAATGCTCGTCGGCCACTGCTTCCTCAGCTATGGCAGAGGGGAGCAAAACCCGCTGGCGCTCACCCTGCTGCATCAGCCAACCGAGCGTCTCCGACGGGGCCAAGGCCGGACCACCACGCTGACCGCCACGCTAGAGTCTGACCTACAAGCCTGACCCCACAATCTGTCAAAAACTGTCTTTCTCGTCTCTTCTGCGAGCGCGTGCGCGCAAGACGCCTACCATAATCTTTGCGTCCCTATACTTTGTATAATATATAATTAAAGCAGTTTGTAGCAGGAATTCCGCGATGTGTGTACGAGAACGGGTTGTTTGATTTTACCTATATAATATTTTTAAAGAACACATCATTATTAACTTCCTAAGCTCATTTCGGCTTATAATGTCACATTTAAAACTCAGAAGGCACTAGATTGAAGCTTTTTGAACGATGGTGTGAAACGGTAGCTATTTAAATTTGTTTAGTTATACTTTATTAAAACAAAACTCGTGTTTAACTGAGACGAACTACTAAAAGTAGCGGTAGCTAGCAACAAAATGGTATCCAAATCAGCACTTGAAAAGAGAAAATTTTTTTGGTTCTTTTAAACAAATCTATTTTTGATCCATGCGAAAGCAGAATTTAATAAAAATCATAGTTTCGAATTTTTAGACATAAATATTCGCTTGAAGCAGCTCTTGGTCCAACCATACATGCTATAGCTAGTTAAAATGTTAGTATAGTAGTATTTATGCAAGTATAACATTACGAGTACACTGTGATCATTAAGCTTATAAACAAATGGGATAATACATGTATTTGTTTTGAAATTAGTTTACTGTTTAAATTATTTGTTGTAACTCGATGCCGTATTTTGTTTAAATAAGTAAGGACGAGTTCTTGTGTTTTGTGTGATTACGGCGCCTTCAGAAATAACCAGATAATGTGGGTATTTAGCGAGGCGGACTTAAACCGGATGAATTACCAGCAGCTGCAGTCTCATAGGAACAATATCAATTGGTAAAACATGATGATAAAGGCCTCAATGAACTCTTACTGTTACTGAACTTCACTGAAGTCCTTCATTCAAAGAAGTTATATTCTATAGCTCTATTTTCTACTCAAAGAAACATACAAGAGACTTCTGTTCAAATTGAACTTGAGTAGCTATAGCAAATAAAATAAGAAATGTTACTAAAATATTACGACAGACAAACAATATTCTCGTCTGAGTGTTATGATCTTTTCCAGCTTCTATAGGGCTGCAATTAAGTTTTACAGGACTAAAAATCTCCAGATTTTGTCAATCCATTTCAAAGCGCACTACTAGCTGTTGACCCTGAAAGTCACCTACTAGCACATGTACCTGCCAGTACAGTCCATGAAATCAACATGAACAATCTTTTTTCTACGAATGCCAGCTCGAGTCCAGTGTTTGTTTCACGAGTTTGAAATTTAGCAACCCGTATTTAATAACTAAAACAAATATCATGCCACTTTCGCAAGCCCGATAGGGGATTTTAATTTAAGCTTGGGATCAAAACGACTGCAACTGCTGACTGGAAACGCCCTTCAAACATCCTATCCCAGACCCACTGTTGCACACCCCTTTCATGTTGGAGCTCATGTTTCGAGCTTGTAAAACTCGAACCCGTCTACAGAGCTCAGATTAGCGGTGACTCCTCGATGTCAATTTCCACATCGACGTTGCAGTCGGCGCTGATTGCCTTCTGAGTAGCGGCATCCTGCGCCACCACGCGCAGCCCGTCGCTGCTAAACACGAATGTCGCGTCGATCATCCTCCGGTGCGCGACGTTGCCGGCTCCGTCGTTGTTGGCCTTCCTGACTGTCGATTGGCCTCGATTCGACTCCTCAGCATTAGCCGCCGACGCCAAGTTGAATTGCACGGTGCCGCAGGCCACCACACCGGGGTCGGTGGTGAATCGGGCGGCTACGTCCTCCGAGGTCGTTCGGAACACGGTGACGGTCAGGTGGTCCTGCTGCTGACCGCCGCTGGCGGTGAACTGCCGTGTGATGCGAGTCTCCTCGCCCAGCTCCTGATTGGCCAGGACTAGCGGGTCGAACACGTCGAGGCACCAGTCGCGACCGTTCCTGGTGATCCGCTTCTCCATCGGGTGAATCTCGGGATCGTGGCGGCGCAGAACGGACAGACCGTAGGTGTATTTGGTCTTGTGGCTGAGCACGTTGAGTGGGTGCCAGCCGCGGATTACGGCGCCTGGCGTTGCGGATTTGATTGGCGGGGTTAAAACACGGACAATGATTAAAAATAGGACAGATAGAGAGGCAGGAATGACTAACACAGGCTGACACTGGCATTAATGACCTCCAGTTGTGATAGTTTCACTAACCAAGAAACCGACGAAAAAATAAGTTAAAGCTAATACGCTAGGACAAAGACTAGCTAGAAAAGAAGACAGACAGACAGACAAACAGACAGACAGACAGACAGACAGACAGACAGACAGACAGACAGACAGACAGACAGACAGACAGACAGACAGACAGACAGATACAATCAGACAGACAGACAGACAGACAGACAGACAGACAGACAGACAGACAGACAGACAGACAGACAGACAGACAGACAGACAGACAGACAGACAGACAGACAGACAGACAGACAGACAGACAGACAGACAGACAGACAGACAGACAGACAGACAGACAGACAGACAGACAGACAGACAGACAGACAGACAGACAGACAGACAGACAGACAAACAGAGACAGACAAACAGACAGACAGACAGACAGACAGACAGACAGTTAGCTACCGCTACTCACCCTTGAGAATGGCGGTATCAGGATTATGCGGTATGAGTATCCGCAGCTTCTTCTCAAACGCCAGCACCAGTTCGTGGCGAAGGATCTCGGACTTTGAGAAGCCGCCAACCAGTAGCAGCACTTGGATGCCGCGATGAGCCTCCAGCAGCTCACCAATCTGTCGGAGAATCCGGTTGACGGTGGGGCAGAAAAGCTGCGCCATTCGTTCTCGGCTGATCTTCAGCATGCCCTGGCTGGTCCACAGGATCTCCGGATCCGCGAAGTCGCGTATCGCCTGATCGACTCCGTAAGACTGTTGGCGGGGTTGGGGCAGGAGGATGAGCAGCTTAATTATTAATAATTTTTATTAGAGGCAGGGGCTGAGTGCACTACTGCCAGAGGCATTACTGCCCATTCCGCCGACTCCCCTGAGCAGGCACACAAATGTGTGGATACGTACGCAGTCATACGCACAGGCACACACACACAGGAGTGTACAGCGAAATTATTTATCGTTAAGCATGCACACTTCACTGTGCCTTGGGGGTTGGCCCTCAAGGCCGTTAATTGCACGAGCAGAGCCAAGCCGAGATTCCAATTTAGCCAAAAATTAATGTGACTGCACTTGGAATCGAGTCTGGACCGCTGGTAGATAAGAGCGCCGTGCTGGGCCACTAGGTACGGCCTCTTATGAGCAGGTTAGTTTTCTTACAGTCTCCATTTTTCCCAAGCCAAAGTCCGGGGCGTCAACTTCAAAGAGGTGTCCTTTCTGATATGGGCAGTGACAAGTAATCCCAAGATTACTTAATAAGTCAATTGTTAAACAACCTACTCACTTTGAATTCCTTGTGAAAGCTGATCATTGAGAATGGCAGCGGTATGTTGAGAAAAGCGGCTGAATCCCTGGACAGTGAGCAGATCTGCTTGCGCGATTCGAACGCATTGAGCAGCTCCAGGTAGCCGAGGGGGCACTGCGATCGGAATGCGAACACGAACTCGCTGTCGAAGATGTCGTTGAGAAGCTTCGCGAACGCGTCGTCAACTTCTGTGAGGTTTTCGGATTTTAGGTTTTAGAGCAGCTAGATATGCAATACTGCCCAGGAAAATGAAGCTTAAACACTGTAAAACGCTCAAGAATCTTGAGAATAGTGACTATGCCCCAGCAACTGAGGATCTAAGGAGGTTTTAGGTCCAATCAAAGGTTTTGAAGAGGTTTCAAAATCATTTTCATGCGAGAGACTCAAAAACCTCACCAGTACTTCCGCTGGACATGCCCCGCTGGGCAATGAACTTGTATTCGCCCTTTCGGTCCCACCGCTGCACCGCCAGGTTCGTCGTTGCTCCACCGCAGTCCACTATGAGCTCGAGGACGCCTTCGAATCCTGTGATGAATTAAAAAGTTACTATCCAATCATGTACAACTGAAGTTGAAAGACGTGAAATTCGATTTTCTTAGAAATGAAGTAACTTGCGTACGGTAAATTTTCGCATTGCTGCGGTAAAATTTCGTACCTTCGTCTCCATTTTCCCTGTTCGCTTCATTGTCATTTGAGTTTGAAGTTGCACTCGTTAGCGATCTGGCTTCCTGGCGATTCTTGCGCACCCACTCGACCACCTGGGGCTGGCAGCTCCACCACAGGCCGTTGCCGCCGCCAACGCCACCACCGCTTCCAATAAGCAGCTCGGCTGAGCAAAACGCTGCCGCCGCTTCGGCCTCGCTGATGAGTCGAGTTTTCTGCTCGGCAAAGCCGGTCTCTAACGCTGCTCGCCTCACCAAGTCCAGCCCGCCAACCGGCCAGTGCGACGGCACCGGCAGCACCCAGTGAATGTCGCGCGATCGCAGTTGAAATCCCGCCGGTAGCAGGACGCGCAGTTCCGATAGGGCGCGCTCGCGAAAGAATGCGAAGCAGTGCCGCATGACCTCCAGCAGGGGGATGCTGACCCCGTTAGCAGCCGTGACCATGCACGAGTGACTGAGTTTCTGTGCGATTTCGATTTTTTTAAGGCTTGGTTGGTTTTTTGCGTCAAGACGCTCTTACGTCAAGATCACGTCTTCTAAATGCATCAATGCCATGTTTTACTCACCGAATTCGGGCCCACCCTGGGCTTGAATCCCTCGAAGAACAGCCAGTCACGCGTCTCCCGTCGAGCCAACTGATAATAAAACTCTCTGGCTCGATAGCCGAACGAATGAAAATTATGCCTAGAATCTAGCAGCAGAGCGGAAGGAATCTTGTGCGACTTGACTCCTGTGTAGCCTTTCTCAATCAAGTGCATCGTGCGCACGCTCTCCGGATCCGGGTGCAGACTGTAAGCGTAACCGCTGCACGTGGAGCCAATGTCTATGGCCACGACTATTCCCAATATTCGATTACCCTCGGGTAGCAACGGCTCGAATAGGTAAGGCGTTAGAGCCTTCTTATAAGCGTAGGTGGTCAGCGAGGAGGCCGAAAATGTTGCTGGACGCTCGCCTTCGCCGCCAACTCCGCCACAGGTGTCAATTCCGACAGAGATGAGAGCTCCCGACTGCAATGTTGACATCATAAAACTGAACAGTGTACAGGATAGCTGTGTACAGTGTATTGTGACATACACTTGTAGTGACCATGTATAGCACCGTTTTCAAACCTGTCTACATCCGTTTCTCGTGTCGTCATCCTCTCCTTCGGATCGATAATCGATTGATTTTGCTGAGGCCGGAAATCCAGACAATCCAGAAGCTGCCGAGCTGCTGAGAGCAGCTGAATCAGGGGCCGTTGCTGTTGCCGCTGTTGTTGCTGCGGCTCTCTGCACCAGCACAGATTTGGCTTTGCGACTGACGCACGGACTCCCAGATGATGGGAGCGGCTTCGGAGGCGGCAGCTGATACGGCTGAGTCGACAACGGATGCGGCGCCGACAAGTCGAGAAACTTCTCCGATCGATAGATTGGCTTTGGAAGATAGGTGATGGGAGACTTTGAAGACTGCGTCTGCTGCTGCTGCTGCTGCTGCTGCTGCTGCTGATCTTGCGAAGGCAGTTTAACGAACGACAACTGACGCGGTGGGTGCACCTCGGTTTGTTCAGTGGACATTGGAAACACAGGCAGCGTTTCGCTCTTCTGGTTCGATAGTTTCGACTGTGAAATGATTAGAAATGACTGTTAGATGGGCGCTGCTAATGAAAACCTTCACTCACTGAGTGTGACCACACTGAGCAAACCTGGCTATCACATTATCTGATATGCATGTATTTCAAAAAGATAATAACTTTTTGATTTTAAGGCAGACAGTTTTTCTTGATCGCTTCAGTGTGTTATTTCGATTATGTAATCAAATATTATATTGTAAAATAATACAAAACGGCAGTATTTCTCAGGATAGAATCTCATCATTTTCAGACAGTGCTCACCTGATAATCATCTTCAAAATTTTTCTGCGGCGGCGGAAGAGGCAGCTGGGCGCTGCCGTCCGCTCTGCGCAGAGTTGACGTCGATGACCTCACCGAACCACTGGAAGACGAGCAGCCAAGATCGTCGATAAACGCGATTGCTTCCATCGCCTCGTGATACGAGTGTCGAGTCGTTGGAGACATCACGGTGCCTCGACTGCCCGCGGCAACGACTGGCTTCGGTAGTGGCTTTGGTGGTGGAGAGATGGGCGGCTGATGCTGCTGCTGCTGCTGCTCCGGCTGTGGCAGTTGCCGAGGCAGTGGTGGTGACGGAGAGGGTGGTTTTGTTGTGAGAACTTCTGCCGAATTTTTATTAGACATCCCGGCTGCAATGACGGCTGGTAGAATGTCATCCTCTGTGTCGGCTTCCTCTGTAAGATCTGGCAGCTCTTGGTGAGCAGTGGTTGGTCCTGGCAATGGAATATTCAGCAGAAAAAAACCAATTCAGCTCCAGGGGTTACTGTAACTTTATTTTTAAGTCGCTAGAGCCTTAAGGGATCCCTACAGCTTCAAATGAGATCACTTCAGGGTCGATAATGACTCTAACTCCTTGCTGAGGTCACAAGGTCACACTTCAGATTCTGATTTATGAGCAGGGGGGGGGGAGGGTTACTTCAGGTCGAGGGTGCCATTCACTCACTCACGTGTCTTGTCACTCAAAAACTTAACCAATGAATAAAAAGAAGCGCAGCGCACCATTCATCTGAGCTTCAACCAGCACTTGATGCGGCTGCTGATGATTTATCGCCACCTCTTGATCGCCGGTCTCTGTCGCCAGTGATGACTCATCCTTGGGTGCCTCAGCTTCCGCAAGGGAAGCTACAAAGGCTTCAATACCTGAGCCGTGCCTCCTAGACGACACTCGAACCGAACTACGTCCGAACTGGTCTCGTGACAGCCTTCGCCGACAAGCCGCCGACTGAGGCGACATTAGGAACTGTTTCAATGTCTCCTGATTCTCCATCGACGGTGGCAGGAAGTTGATAGCGGTGGCTTGAACTCTGCCGTGACTCCGCCTACCCCTGTAGGTGGCGTAGCCATATGCGTCCTGCAGTTTCAGTCGTTCCACATCGGACGCCGCATAGATCGGCGTTGTGTCCATAACTTTGTCCAGGCGCTAGGCTTTTTTGTCTGCAGAGTTTTCCTAACTTTCGAGAAGTTGCTCGTGGCAGAAAGAGAGCGGCCGTAGGCGTTTTTTATTAATTAGGATTCTACGCAATTTCTAGGGCTAAAATGGCAACATTTCATTCTTTATAGTGTTGGCCTGAGCCTGTTCGACTCCTGGGCGACCGGCTTGCTTTTTTAACCTAATTGCTTAGCCAAGAGCTTCTCCGATTCGACCACAGGTGAAAAAGCTAATAATATAATTGGATTGTATGACTCCAGAAGCTGGTAGCAACAGCAGGCATGCGGGGGAACACTGTCAGAGAAAACCACTTTCTTTTGGCACCCGCGGAGTTACACCGCATGCATGCAGAGCCTGTCACAGCACTCCGCCAATGCTGCACATGTATAATACTGCGAATGGAACGGATCAAGTTTCCATGGCTTGGCATTAATTCGCGTCTTTATAAACCCGAATTTTCGGCAATTCTGACTGCATGTTTACATGTGTAGACATGTATGCATATAAGCTTGCGTTTACCGGCATGAGTCATTCATTATTCGAGCTGCAGCTCTTTCCAGAACCGAGAGCTCGGCTGTGTTTGGGAATTCTGAATGAGTTCAAAAAAATTAGTGACTTAACGTGTAATTTTATTCTGAATATTTTCACAGTTTCTAAGTGTTTTGTACTGTGTCTAACTTTCGCACCTTTTTTACAGTGCATAAGTGATACATATGATAGAGTGCACACACACACGACTGTTTCACAGGACCGTGTCACACATCTGTTAGACAGGATAGTGTCACACACCTGTTAGACAGGATAGTGTCACACACCTGTTAGACAGGATAGTGTCACACACCTGTTAGACAGGCTAGTGTCACACACCTGTTAGACAGGATAGTGTCACACACCTGTTAGACAGGACAGTGTCACACACCTGTTAGACAGGATAGTGTCACACACCTGTTAGACAGGATAGTGTCACACACCTGTTAGACAGGATAGTGTCACACACCTGTTTCACAGGACCGTGTCACACATCTGTTAGACAGGATAGTGTCACACACCTGTTAGACAGGATAGTGTCACACACCTGTTAGACAGGATAGTGTCACACACCTGTTAGACAGGATAGTGTCACACACCTGTTTCACAGGACCGTGTCACACATCTGTTAGACAGGATAGTGTCACACACCTGTTAGACAGGATAGTGTCACACACCTGTTAGACAGGATAGTGTCACACACCTGTTAGACAGGACAGTGTCACACACCTGTTAGACAGGATAGTGTCACACACCTGTTAGACAGGACAGTGTCACACACCTGTTAGACAGGACAGTGTCACACACCTGTTAGAGAGGATAGTGTCACACACCTGTTAGACAGGATAGTGTCACACACCTGTTAGACAGGATAGTGTCACACATCTGTTAGACAGGATAGTGTCACACATCTGTTAGACAAGATAATCCCTCACACACCGGCTAGGCAGAATGGTAGACACCTGTTAGATAGTACTGGTATTTCAGACAGAATATTTCATTTTTGTTAGACAGAGTTGCGACCTACATGTAGCTCTAAGCTAAGACCGAACCAGTTTGGAAATAACTACGCGCTCTCATCCTTTCTGTTCTTGCAAAATCATTGCAAATTTAAACCTGCATTCGCTTCCACGACAATTTGAATCCTGAATACAAAATACACTCGAAATTTTTGCAGTCTCTTACAAGGCATACCTGTTTAAGGTTGTAATTTAACACCTTCACCTTGCACGCAACAGCACAAATAGCTAAAAGTTCACGTCGCTTTCACTTGCAGCAAAGATTACTCTCCTTATGCATGCGGTTTAAACTTTCTGTAAACTTGGCTGCTGAAAAGATCGCAAGGAACCTCCAACTTGGCGAGTATCACAAATCAAAGTGCTTGTCGAGTAGCTTAAATTAAATGTCTTCAAAACTTTTTTGTTCGTTTTTGACTCGCAAAAACCACAAAATTTGCTGAGAAGAAATAAACAAACTCAGTGGGTGTTGCAGCTACCCGAGGCGTCTAGCGTGACGGAATGCCTGCTTTTTAGATTTGCGCATATAATTTCTGTTTTGGGTTTGCGTCGTTAGAAAGTTAGCAAAACAATACAGTCACAGGGCGAGCGGTCAGAGAGAAGCAACGAAGCTTAAAGAAGCTTATTTTTCGGCCAAAACGAATCGATTAGGCTATTATTATTCATTAACTTTTCGTTATTCATTTTATACCAATGCAACTAGGTACAAGGTAGGTATTTTTACACAGTTGTTGCATTACAAACTGCGATGCTTTTAATAGCTAAAGCAACAGATAAAACGGGGACGCTGTATGATGCGCAAATTTCGGAAAACAGACCGCATTCTGCGTTTTCTCTTCTGACGCTATTCTGGGATAAATGGTCAGTTTAGCTGTTCTCCCGGGTGATTGTGTACAATTCTATTCTATTGTCAATGGGTCGATCTACTCGTCAATAGAGTTGACTCAGCTGCAGGGGGCAACGCTAGGCGGAGGAGGCGCGCCGCCCATTTCGCTGGCCACTGGCGACCAATGTTTTCCATCAAAGTGATGTCTCTCAGGGGGACCCGTCGATTTCGCCTGCCGCGCGGTCCTCCTCACCGGCGGTGGAGAAGAACTCAGCTCGTCCCGTGTCCCTGAGGTACCGGGCGAGCAGCGGTATGCTCTCGAACCTGCAAACGTCAGGGAAAACCAGGTTTGGCCCGAGTTGAGTGAGCCTGGCCCTGGTGAAGACCGGGGGCAGTGGCAGATAAAGTGCTCAGCGTTTTCACTGCCTGAGCGACAAAAGAAGCATCGCTCTACCCTGCCCTGAAGGAAGCGGTAGCGAGAAAAGCAGTCATGCCCTGAGGGTACCATGCTGACGGCTCTAAGATCCCTGCATGTTTAAACTAAGAACAAGTTAGGTCGAACAACAGGTAAGAGTTGAGAATGTAGGACAAGGTAAACGAGGTAGGACAAAGTTAACGAACGTAGGGCTGCTTTGGAGGTCATTCAGAGTGGCTGGGCGGCCGATGAACAGTTTCATCCAGTCGTGAAGAGCAGAGCAGCTGGTACCTTCCGTTCACTGCCTGCAGCCGCGGTAGTTCACGTTGCCCGACCTTAACATCGGTTCAACAGCATCTTGCACTGTCCGCTCTTCATCGCTTTGGAGCGTCAGCATCACTCGATTGACGGCCTTTGAAACATGATTGTCTCGACTCCTCAGTTGTAGAACCCGAGCTGTGACTTCTGAGTTGTAAGCTGATGGCATGTTGCCAAGCGTTTTTTAAACATACCGACGTTTCTGTTACCACTAGGATGAAACGGTGAAGTTTGCTGGAGAATTATTCGCAGCAACCAAGGACAATTTTACATCTAGCTTGTGGCGTCAATTATACTGACTTGAAGCGGCTGTTTGATTATGCTCGGTAAACTGAAAAATGAATCTTAATATTGTAGCTACTGACAAACTTAGCATTTTGTTTTAGTACTTTAGCTCATTGCTCATCTCATTGCCAGGCACCTTGTGTTTGAAGATTGACTGGTATACTGGTACGTTTTTGTTCGCAAACTGCAGAATCGAACCCGGGACCTTAGCGAGCGCCAGTTAAATGTGATACTCGTATTTCCATAGACTAAATTTTGATAAAAGCTTGTTGTCTATTCATTCTTATCTCGTAGTCTTATCGAGGTAGATACGACAGTATGTTTGACTAAACCAACTCTACTGAAAAAATGAAGAGACTTTTCAAAGCGTTTAAAAAGCTGAAACCCGGAGAAAAGCCGCTTAAAGATTCGGAATTTCCAGCCGATTACAGTTCTGTACATGCTGGACAGGATGATGAGCATCAGGCCCATTCGACATCAGGAAGATACCATTCTAAACCTTTAGTCTGGCTAAGGCCGCACGAAATGACCGGAAATGGCACAGCACTACTGTTCGAGGTCGGAGACGTTAACGTCGGGTCGGGATTCAACGCGAACGTCAGAGGTCAAAGTGCCAACTATTGCTTATTACTATGTCTAGCCCAAATCGGAAATCGGCAGGACCTCTTACACAGCGTTATTCCACCGGGTCAGACACTGCACGGCAAGAACTATGACGGCTCTGTTCGCTTCATCTTTCGCCAATTTGGCCAAGAATTTGAGCTCACTATTGACGATCGGCTCCCTACTATAAACGGGGAACTAGCGTTTTCCGGAACTCACCGTGGCCAGTTCTGGCTGTGCCTACTCGAGAAGGCTTTTGCTAAGCTGTTCGGCTCATACGAAGATGTACCAACTTGCGCATCGTTAGAGCTATTGCCACTACTCACTGGTGGAGTTTGCGAAGAGATCTATGTAAGAGAAATCAAGGTGGACGATTTACTGAAAATATTGCAGTCAGCTTTAAAACGGGAACTGATCGTTGAAGCGTTCTGTGCACGCAATGAAAGCAGCGATGACGCTGAAAAATGCATGAAAAAATTGCCCGATCTGCCGCCAGGAGGCCATTATATTATTAGCGGCACTGCTCAGGTTCCACGGGACGGCAGTTCAATCGATGTTGTGAAGATTTTGGATTATAGAAGAGCTTTGCTAGATCAAGAATATACCCGCTTGTCATCCGACTGGTACCAGTTGCAAGCCAATGCTACAGAAGGTGAAACTACAATTGAGTTGTCTGATTTCGTGCGAATGTTTGAGTCCGTTCAAATTCTTCATTTGGCCAGAAATTTAGACTGCGGCGTGACCGGGTCAGAGTGGACTGGCAAGAAGGTCTACGGAGCGTGGACAATGAACCAGGGTCCAGATGAGTTCTATCATGACGACCGCTTCAGCTTTACCGTTTCCGGTGCGTCAGCAAATCCGGATGGGTCGGCGTACGTCATTATCAGTTTGGAAGAGGGCGAACGACGCCATCTGTACCCTGATGGCTCGGAATTCGCCAAGAAAATCATTGAAATTTATCCGGGAAAGTTGCCCGAAGGCGAACCTTTGATGCGATTCACGGGAACGGAGTTGGAAAGACAATTTGTTTCAAGAGCAAGTCTGCGACCTGGCGATTATGTTGTCATTCCTCGCATTGAGACCCTGATTGAAGGCAACAGGGTGGAGTTTTTGCTTCGAGTGTTCACGTGATCCTTGGTATTGTTGGCAAGGATTGAATTTTAACTTGCTTTTACGTTCCCTCAGTTGTTCCTTCATTTACAAAATAAAGTTTTCGCCTTTTGTTAAATTATAGTTTCATTTTCAATTATAATTTAAATTAGACTTTTGATTGAAATTTAAAGGAATCACCTGCCATGTAGCAGATTAGAGTAGATTGGAAAAACGCGCTGAAGTTACATGTTCTATGGGTAAACTTCTAAAAGAAACCAACGCTAAGGAATCAGCAATGCTTAGGCTTTTTAGACACACCCAGGGTCAGTGCCGCTGTTTGCGATGGTAAGTTTTCTCTTCTGTCTGTTGCAGAATAATAGAAATTCAGAACAAAGTCTAACAAGTATTAACGATTCAACAACATGCCATAGTCTACCATAAGCCTGAAACTCGACAATAAACGCATGCCGATGTACTAAAATAGCCTGACATTACCTCAAAGCTTCACGCGCATAGGCAATAAGCCACCCATTGTTTTACCAATCCACCCAGATGTCGTCGCCCATGATCACAATACTCCGTATACTGGTGGCAATCATTGTATCTCAGTCCATCTTGCTGCCGGCTAGTTATGTTCTGGGGCACGAGATCTGTGAGGATGGTACCGAATATTGGATGCTCGTTGCGCATGTTCTCTACGTTAAATCCAAAATTTCCTATACGGATGCAGCTTACGTGGAGTTTTATGAAGTTTCAAATCAGAACGACGACAGGCACTCCACACTGACGTTGGTGCGCTACACCAAGCAGCGAATGCGTCTGGAACAAAAGCGCTCTTTCAATGGTTGGACACTTATGAACGGCAAGAAAAATATTTTCTTTGTTCTGGCGTACAGTTACGCGCGAATCTCGCTGATTGATTGGTCCGGTCAAGTGGTCAGAATGAAAGTGAAGATATTTCTTGGTTATCACACTGTAAGCATTAAGAATATGTCCTACACATACCATACAAGAAAAGGTGGCTTGTGTCCAATCTGCTTGAAATAACTGCGCTAACAGGTAAATAACTAACTGTTTCAATGAAAACTATTTTATTGACGGTAGCTTTCGACTTTTTCTTTGTCATTTTGGCACTTTGCCACCCCAATGCTCCATTACGAGTATATGGCGTAATGGTAAAAAGTCCAGATACTTTTTATCTGAGTGTCCCAATGCTATAGAGCTCATGGTTCAAAGAAATTGATTTTCCTAAAATCTGCATACGAACTACTCCATGTCAGATCCTCATGTGTTGCTCAATATCTCAAAAAGCGCGGATAAATGTCGAATATCTACCGGTGGAAATGCTGGCAAAAGTGTTTTTTTCACTCTGGATTTGCATTGGGACTTGCACTGCTCCTTGCACTACTTGCTTTTGACACGATAAGTGCTGGGGAACTAAAGTGCTGGGGAACTAAAGTGCTGGTGAACTAAAGTGCTGGTGAACTAAAGTGCTGGGGAACTAAGTGCTGGTGAACTAAAGTGCTGGTGAACTAAAGTGCTGGTGAACTAAAGTGCTGGGGAACTAAAGTGCTGGGGAACTAAAGTGCTGGTGAACTAAAGTGGGGAACTAAAGTGTTGGTGAACTAAACTAAAGTGAACTAAAGTGCTGGGAACTAAAGTGCTGGGGAACTAAAGTGCTGGGGAACTAAAGTGCTGGGGAACTAAAGTGCTGGGGAACTAAAGTGTTGGTGAACTTTTGTTATAGTGCTGTTGTCTTGTTTATCTGTTGAAGATTCTGCTATTGTACTAAACCTTTATTGCTAACCTAAGGGTAACGCAGCGCTTAACTGCATACGGCATCACAAAACTGGTAAAGGTATAGTTAAATGTTTAAAGTTATTAATGATATTCACTTAATATTGCTTATTGACTGTGTAACTGTAGTGACCTTCGCGAAAGTTCTATACCGTATGATGTTTACTTCCCGAAATTTCTGCAATACAGTACCAGTTAAATTCTAGAATATTCTTTATCTAGCTATTTCTAATCTCGTAGTAAATATTTCTACTCAATAAATATTTATTTACTGTAATTCATCATCATACAAAATATGAATACCGTACGTACGATACTTACTATACAGTTTGTTTTACCGCACTAAAATGATTCTAGAAATTTCCGGAAGGTCAATTAAGTATAAATATACAGTAGCTAAACCAGCATCTGCTCCAAGCCTCTTTGGATATTCGAGAAACTCAAGTGCCAAACAAAGAAGCAAACAAGGGCGAACCACCGCCTAGCTCTACCTTTTTCATTTTACAGTCGCTACAACTGGTCCGGTGAGTCGTCATGGCCGACGAAAGCGATCCGCAGCTATCGCAGCAGGCCGCAGCAGCCGCCGACAACAACCAGGCCCCGGTGCTCAACCCCACTGGGCAGCTACCTGTTCAACATACACCACCGATACTTGAGCCAAGCGTGTCCGCCGTGTCCGTTAAGGTTCCGCCGCTGTACCGGAACAATTCGGAAGCTTGGTTCCGGACCCTAGAGTCGCAATTCCACCTAGCGCGCATAACTTCGGACGAGACCAAGTACCACTACTTGGTTGCGCACCTGCCGGAGGATATCTCGTCGATGCTGATCACGACATCAACGCCTCGACAGTACGAGCCGCTTAAAGCCGCCATCTCCAACCTTCTGCAGAAGAGTCAGCAGGAGAAGATCAACGAGATCCTGGCCACGTCCGATCTAGGTGGCGACAAGCCCTCAATCTTCGTCAAGAAGCTCAGCGCCAAGATGGCTCAGTGCGGCATGGGCTCCTGCTCCGACATGCTCAAGGCGACTCTCATCCGCTGCCTGCCCAGTGAGCTACGAGTCGCACTATCAGGCTTCCAGCAGGAATCGCCAGATAAGCTCGCTGAAATCGCTGATTTCATGGTCAGCTACCAGAGCTCGGCGAGCTCAGTCAGCGCTGTACAGCCGACGCCACCGCCGACTATCAACTCCAGACGGGACGAACCGCCACGCCGACAACTGCAGCCACAGACAAGCGTCACCCCGTTCAAGCCAGGACAGCGTCCGGTCGTCTGCCGGGCCCACATCTACTACGGTGAACGCGCGCTTACCTGCCGACCGTGGTGTCGTTTCCCGTCCGCCTTGGGTGGTAGGCGGCCGCGAATTCTGAGTACTCACGAAAAGACACCTGCACAGTCCAGGTCAGCCTCTCCGACACGTCAGCCGTCAAACTAGAGGGCACTGCCCAACCTGCCGCAGTGAGCAGTGCATCATCCCCGGCGGCGAGCAAGAAATTCCTGGTGGTGGATATCAAGATAGACAGCAAGTACTACCCGTTCCTGCTCGATACCGGCGCAGCAGTGTCGATAATTCCGCAGAAGCAATTCCACCGGGACCTTCAGGAGACCGGATTTCGCCTGACCACCGCCACCGGTGCATCGATACCGGTCGCTGGAGAGATCTCGCTCGACGTCAACATCCGAGGACTCCGTCGTGAATTCCGCTGGACGTTCCTGGTCGCATCCGTCGTGCAACCTATCCTGGGGTACGACTTCCTCAGTCATTTCGAATTGATCGTCGACTGCAAGGGGCGTCGACTAGTTGACCCTACAACGAGACTACATACGCCATCTCTGCCGGTTACCGCAGTGGACCTCGATGAACTCGCCGTGTCGCTGGCGTATCCAGACCACTGCGATCCTCGTGTACGCGCACTCATCGATCGTTACCGCAGCACCTTCACGTACGTCGAAGGAGGGCGGCTACCTCCGGCCACCAAAGTTAAACATGACACAAAGCACCACATCATCACGAGCGATAGACCACAGAAATGACATCAGAAAATGGATTTTTAACTAGAACAATGGGGAGCATCACAAACCCGAAAAATCACAACTTCGAATACCGATTTACATGTAGCAACGCCCATCACAAACCCGAAATACCATAAACCTCAAATATCATAAACCCGAAAAATCATAACTCCGGCAGTGTTAGCAACGCAAACCGCTATTTTGGTTTTCGGAGTTATGATATTTCGGGTTTGTGATGGCGACCCGCTACAATATTTCAAGCATTCAGACAAATAAGACAATGGCTAAACTTTATGAGGACATTGCTAATCTACTATTAAGTTATTTAGAAATTCTTCAGAACTTGGCAGCTTATTTAATGAACGTTTTGTGAATTTCTTTTGGTGCCCCCCAGAGGGTTGAAATGACTTGTAACATATATCTGATATATCTGACTATACGATTGTATGTTTACAGATTGCAGCAAAGAAGTCATATACTTTAAGTAGCACTCGGGATGGAGCGCGTTAACCCAAAAAAATTAACAGAGAGGACAAACACCGCCAAATGCCGAAAAGTACATAATTGAAATCCAGTAATTTTGAAATCTTTGACTGCCGATTTCGATCGGGAACTCCAGGTAACGATTCACCTGCCCAGACATCGAATTGTAACTGACGGTCAAGTTGGCGAGACTTCTTCTGACCGATCTGTATTGTCGTTGGTTCAGCTTAAAATAGTACACTCCGTTGATCTCGGCTGGATCTGGCAGTGGGAGGTGTTCCAATTTCAGGTAGGTCTTGTCGTCAAGGCTGCTCCATTTGAATAATGTTGTATAGGTCAGGCTCGCCTTTGGCGCCGAGATTGATGCCGGATCGGGCCAAAGCTCCAGGCTGATGAGGTTAAATCTCAACCAGTGCGAATTCGTTCTGCAATGCCTGACTGAGGTGTCAGTGGGCCAAGCAAAACTGAATGTTTGACTGAGCAGCAGCAATGCTCGCAGCAAACTGCTTGATCGCAGTGCCATGTTTCTAAAAGCTACTAAGATTAATTATGACGACAATAGTCTCCTAATATTTAAACTTCCGATTTGATCTAACTAAGCAAATAACTTCAACCGATTGCTTCATCTTGCTTGTAGGGAAATGCCATAAACAAATAGTTTGAGTTGAATGCTCTCACTGCTATAACATTATTTCAGTTTCTTGCAACAACTTCTGACCATCACAGCATTTTTTCGAAAGACCCGTACTTTATTCTAGTTTGCAAGTTTCTAATTTTAAAATCTCGAAAAATATGCTACTTTTTCATTGTTTATCTAACGAGTGTCTGAAGATAACTTATTTAAAGTGTTCATGCTGGGGAGGGCAACAATCGCCTGGGGGTTTTCGTGCATTTTATAACAATGAGGGCCAGTCTCCACAGAGAGTATAGTGTACATTCCTGACGATTAGAAGGTCAGGGCCGCTGAACACACCGTGTGATCGTCTACTCAGCAGTCAGCGGAATGAGCAAAAATTTCTTCAGTGCTATTGTTGAATGAATTCGCCGAAGGCTTTGTGTCAGGGTACCGCAGACCTCGATCCTGCACAAATTTAATGAAGCAGTACATGTAAGAATATGTGGCAGTAAGAAAATTGACTCCCTTGTGAGAAAAAAAAGATTTTCTCGAACAAAATGCACAATCTGCAACATGTTAACCAAGGAATTCTAAATCTAAATCAATTAAAAAACATTTGAAATAATGACCAGACCAATTTAACATGAAAAATCGATTAATGCGTCGTTAGAGCAGCATGTGGGGCACAAAATAGTGTGATTAGAACTTTCTCTGACACTGTTAAGAGACCCAATCTCTGTTTTAGTGTTGAAAATCGTGAAATTTCTTATCTCCGTAGTGTATTTTTCCGGTGAAAGCTGCCTTTAAAACTATTTCTGAACGAAAAGCTTTATGAATATCGATAGAGCAATAAGAAAGGCACAACATATCAAAGGATGAACACTGGATCTGCCTCCTATCAAAAGCAATATGTTTGTGCTGAAAAAATTAAAACCTCCTATCTCTGCAGTGTAGCAGAGATTTCGAGGGCCTATGTTACTTAGAGTAGTCCTTGCGTTCGCCGCATTGAGATTGCAACTGCAATTAGAGGCTGGAATTTCCGCTTTGAATTTACAGAGAATCTTAAAAAACGTTCGACTAAGTCATAAACGGGGTCTTATTTCTATAATAAGATTATAAGTACTAAATGTAACACTTAATGAATCTCTACAAATATCAGCAAAAGTCTGACACAACTAGTAGCTACAAAATCGAAGTGTCTCCAAACTGATCCGTTTTTTATCAAATGAAAATTAACAATCAAAACCCAAAAATGAGTTAATAAAATTGAAAGTTTTGAATTTTCATATACTAAATGTATTTTTTGCGAATAACTCAAAGCGCACTCAAGAAAGACTCCCAGAAGAAATTTAGACAGTACGAGCTGGTCTGAGCTCTTCAATCTCTAGAGAACTAAGTGAATGTGTCGCCACAGCTGCCACCGTCTACGGTAGTGTATTCGTACCTCATGTAGTGGTACATGTGAACGTGACTACCAAGCAGCAGGTGACCATTGATCTCGTTGAATGAGCCTTTACGAAGCCTGGCCATTCGACGCAGTCGATAGTAGCTATAAGCTGGCACTATGTAGTGATTTTTATCCAGGAACACCACATCTGCGCCCATATTTGGAGCAACATGGCGTCTCATTTCATAACTGTGCCATTGTAGTAAGCCACTGGGAGGCAAAATCCTGTTGAAATATATGTAAGCTTTGGCGCCGCCGAAGTTGCTAGCGAACAGTGTCACCCTCTGTCTGACTATGACCCACCAGCGCATTTTGCCTTTGCAGTAGGTCAACTCTTCTTGATCTCTTCGTCTTCCTAAGGCTTTGTTTGATGGCGTAATTATCAAGTATAGATGAATGACGATGACAGCAAATATTGTTGATCTCTTCAGCAACTTGTGCTGAGCCTGAAACTGAAACTGATTGCGTCAATGAAGGAAGACATACGACAAGCATCAATACAGTTTAGTCACAGGAGCGCTAAGCGCTTACCATTATTGGTCTTTTTAACGAAAAACGACAAAGTCGAGGAATGAAAGATCTTGATTCTAAACACAAGTTTTGGGTTCGTTAATTAAGACTAACAAGTTTCGCTTCCCATTGGCATTCTGGCTTTACATCAAAGACTATATGGAATTTCGCGTGTTAAACAAAAAATAAAAATAAAAATGTACATACTCGTAGCTACGGTCATGGATGAAGGAATACTGTGAATTGCTCATCTGTCAGCCTGTCCGGGTAGAAGCCGCTTTGGGAGCTCAGCAGCAGCTGGTTGAGGCTGGGCACGAGGCGGCCTCGTTGCCTCCAAGGCTGCAGTGCTTGTTCAGCAGGTTGGTGAAGATTGGGGTGAGCTCGGGCAGCTTCAGGACCCTGGGAGGGACGGCGTCCACCCCAGCGGGCAGCATCAGCTCGCATGGTCCTCAGTGCTCGGTCAACTTCGCCTACAGTAATGGGGCCGGTGTTGAAGGGCCTGGCTGAGCTGGAGCGAAGTAGCTGGGATCGGCAGAAGAGGCGCAGTTGGAGCGGGCGCGTTGAGCACCTCGCGGTAGTGGGTGGCCAGCGGGGCCTTGCGGTGCTCGGTGGAATCAGCGCCAACGATGGTGTTAGGCCTGGGCTTCCTGCCAGTCAGCTGGTTGATGGCTCTCCAGGCAGCACTATGGCGGCAGTTGTCAGTGGCGAGTTGGATTTCGCTCACAGCTTCTTTGATGCAGGCAGGCTTCAGTCCGCTGGGCGTAGATGCACTGCAGCTCGTCCCTGGCAGCGCACTGGCCTGGTTGCTGTCACGGCCGTGGAGTGCAGCAGTGCTCTGCACATGCCGCCTTGCCTGGGAGATGATGCAATTGCGGTCCCACAGGGCCTTTGGAGGGTTTGCCTGTCTCCGTGGGAGAAGCGCTGCAGCATCCTCGACGGCGTGATGGAAAGACTCGAAGGACTGGGCTAGAGCAGGAGTAGTGGTAAGCAGTAGGAAGGCCTGCCGCGTGTCCGGGTTTCTCATGTCGGCCCAGAGCGGGTGAGGTGGCGCAGGCGGGAGTCTCTGCCAGTGCAGATCAGGCCATCAGGCGGTGATCAGATTGAACGCAGTCGGGGCGGATGTTGAGGACTCTGCGCACCCTCAGGGCAGTTGGGCAGAAAATCCAGTTCAGCCGAGTGGTTCGCCCGTTGGGGCCAAATAAAGTTGGAAGCTTGCTGAAGCGCTGTCGCATGGTGCCATTGACAGCCATCAGATCTCTGGCCTGGATAAAACTGGATGGCGAGTTGAAGTCACCAGCAACAATGATAGATCGTCACGAGCAGGGATGGAATCAAGCATGCAGCCCAGAGTGTCGTAAAGGGCTTCTGTCACGGATGGATCTTCGCTGGTCCGGGAAGCCGTTGGAGCATAGACGCAGATGAAGTGAAGCCGCCTGTCTTTTCCGGCAAAGGAGGCGTGTCCCAGGCGCTCAGATGGCGCTTAGATCGCAAGGCGTTTGACTCGGTGTCCAGGCGTGGCTTCTATCTCATTATGGCGCACATGCTGCGCTGGTGAGCGCGGTGAGCGCGGTGATTGACCTCTACCACGACTCCAGGGCTTTTGTCATGTCGAGCGATGGCCCCACAGAAGAATTCGGCACCAGCCCAGGCGTCCTTCAGGGTGACACGCTGGCTACTCTGCTCTTCCCCGTGGTTATGCACTACGTGCTTCGTCGGTCCCTCCGCGAGGATGACAGCTACTTGCTGGGCCCACGCCGAAGCTCCAGACACCCTGCTGTTTCGCTTCCCTCTCTCGCGTATCGCACTGCTCTGCCGCGTTCCAGCGGCTGCCCAGCGAGCTCTCACAAGGCTCTGCGACGAGGGCGCCCGTGTTGGGCTGCTGGTAATTGCTCACAAGACGGAGGCGCTGCACGTGGGCATGAATACCGTCCCAACCCTTAAGCTGCCCAATGGAGACCGCATCGAGGTGTGCGAGGACTTCCGCGGTATCTCGGCGCCCTGGTAATGAATCCCAATGCGATTGTCTCCTACAGAAGAAATCAGGCTATGGCGCGCCGCGCACCTCCTCAGGAACGTCTTCAATTCAGCTGCCAGAGACGACCTGAAGGTGCGCCTGTTCCGCGCGGCCGTCGAGCCGATCCTCCTGTACGGCATGGAGGCTGTGCCGCTGACCGAGTTGCGAAAGCGAGCCCTGGACCCGGAGCGCCTGCCGACCAACGCTCTGATGGCCCGCGCAGGAAGTCCCTGAGAGATACCCTGCGCCGTCGCCGTCAGATGCTGCTGGGCCACTGCCTTTAGGACTGCCTCATCGCTGACCTGCAGGCGCTTGAGCTGATCCTTCAGGCTGCTGCTGCCTGCCCCTCCCACCTAGCTGTTCTGCGAACGCGTGCGCGCTAGGGGCCTTCCCTTTGCGTCCTAATACATATTGTTTATACACGACTATATGCACGCCTTTTGTTTAAATCGTTCAATCTAACTTCGTAGAATCAAAATCGGTTTCGTTTGTTTGGCAGGTTTTTCGAAACTGCGTTTTTTGTCACAGTCTCCACAGTCTGTGAATTGCAAAGGTTAAAATATAAAGTTGCCCTTTAACATTAGAGCTAATTTATCCAGTAACAGATATACTCGTAGCTGGTAAACTATACAATGTAGCCAATTATACAATGTAGGTCGTACTATTGTACCTGGTGTATTCTGCAATATCAATAAATCTATACTCGCATTAATCTGGGATGTGATCAATTCACAATATCTAAACTTGATTTGCTCTGCGTTTGTTTTATGTTCATATTTTGTGTTTTTTGCTATTTTTAAAATGGTTTAGACGTGTGTTCTACTGCATAGAATTGATTGACTTTTCCATAGACTATACGGTTTCCCAGTGAAAAATCTATTTTTTACCCATTTAAATGTGCAAATAACTTGGAACTCGGGTTCAAGAAGACCCGGCCCTGATTCAAAAGAGAATAGAGATAATCTTCTCTTTTTCTAATCTTTGTACAGATTTTATTAGTAGTTTTGCTGGCAAACGTCATGCAGCAAGAGGCGTTTTGGAGACCTTCTACTGCAAGCTGCTCTCAATTTCGAGTGTCAACGACTAATTTTATAACTCTGAACGTTGAAAAGAACAATGAGATAATCCGGGAGCTTCGAGCTAGCAAAAGGCTGTTTGAAGATCCGGAATTTCCGGCCGACGACACTTCTCTAACTTATGCTCACAAGAAGCTCAATTACAAGTGGCTGCGACCTAAAGAACTCGACGCTGACCCGGAGTTCGTCAAAGATGGTTTCTCTCGATTTGATATAAATCAAGGCGAACTGGAGAACTGCTGGATCTTGGCTGCTGTTGCTGCCATCACGCAGAGACCGGACCTACTGTCCCAGGTCATCCTTCCTGACCAGACACTGAGCGGTGCAGGTTACTGCGGCGCCTTCCGGTTCCGCTTCCGACCATTTGGACGCGAAGTGGAGATCATGGTGGACGATAGACTGCCGACCAAGGACGGCCAGCTTGTGTACGCCGCGGCGCACGAGGGCGAGTACTGGGTCTGCCTGTTGGAGAAGGCGCTAGCTAAGCTGCACGGATGCTATGAGTCTCTAATTGGCGGGCTCGAGCTGGAGGCCATGGCCGACCTCACTGGTGGAGTGTGCGAGTTGATCCCATTCAAGCGGGAGGACGGGGCAAAGGTGCTGGAGAACATTAAGTATTGCCTATCAAAAAAACTGTCCGCTGGTGCGGCTACCCACACCGAAATTCTGGGCGAAAACCTCGAGAGCCTCGGATTGACGTCCGGTCACGAATACATCGTCACAGGCACAGTGCAGATCCCACACAATGGCAAGCTGGTGGATCTGATCCGGATTTGCAATCCCTGGGGGCCGCTAAGCGAATTTGAATGGCGCGGCAAATGGAACGACAATGATCCCAGGTGGACGCCCGAGCAGATGAAGCTAGCTGGATTAGTGAAGCAGGACGACGGTGAGAACTGGATGGAGCTGTCCGACTTTATGAAGTTCTTCGAGTTCCTGACAGTTTTGCATTTGGCTAGAAATTTGGACAACGGCGTGACGGGAGCCGAGTGGAACGGCAAGTACATCTACGGAGAGTGGTATCCAGGTCAAAAAATTGACGAATTCTTCGAGGACAACACGTTCCTGACAAATTTTTGCGATGGAAGCAATCAGGACGGAGTTGCCACCGTTGTGATCAGTCTGGAAGAGCCGGGGCAGCGCAACATTCCGCTAGAAAAGCGACGATTCTCTGTCAAAGCTGTTGACATCTATAAAGGGGCTAACTGTCTGAGGCGACCCGTGTACCAGGTGGCTCAACACCCCGAAGACAACCAGCGCTCGGTAGTGTTCCGCGTGTCCCTGCCGCCAGGTGATTACACGGTGGTGCCACAGACTGAATCGCCGCTGAATGGCAAGCGATTGGAATTTCTTCTTCGCATTTACACGGAATCCTAGTCCTTCGAGACTTTGCTTTTTTGCTTCTAAATTTTTGTTTTATAAGCTGTGTTGCGAACTAAGTTGAAGTCTAACATAAACTGATTACATTTACTTTCTGTTTCTTTCGAAACGACTTTGAAAGAAGAGAGAACAAGAGAAAGGGGATGTCAACTTTAGCACCAGAATGGAGCCCGAAGTTTAGCTCCGGACCAAACCGACTGCAATTGATAACTTGTCGGCCCAGACGACTAGAATCGCCGAAACATCCCATCCGGGTCCCTTCCTTGGGGTCCCAGGGGATAAAGGGGATAAAATGGGGATCTCATGTCAACTTAAGGCTCTAGAATGGAGCCCGAAGTTCAGCTCCGGACACTCTGCATCAGGGTCACTCTGCCGTTAGAGACTTGAACTTCCAGCGCACTATCAGCTGCATAGTTGGTGTTAGTGCATGGGACGTGCTTTGGTGACGTAAAAGCAGCGTACAGACAGTCTAGAGTTAACAGTGCGGTTGAAAACTCCTGCAAGGAGATTCTGAGGATACGATTATCCAGAACTCCTCCGTGCTAATCAGGCAACTACCGCACGTACGGTTAGTGTAAATTCGCTTAGGCAATGACGCTGCAGCTGCAACTCTGACAGAATGCACTGTAGCACCTCGTTCATGGAGTGTTGCTGTCTTGGCGACAACTGCTGTGGATATCGGCGTCGGATAGCTTTGACAAGTTGATCTACGCTTGCTGGTCCAGTCGCCATAGACGTCATCAGGTTGGTCATTGCGGTGTTCACTGCTCTACCTCTGACCGGCTGAAAGAGCTGGAATTTGCTGCTGATGCAGTGAAACAGTTGTGCAACAACAATTGCGTATAGCACTGCTGACCATGGTTTTGAAGACCAAATAGTCTTGAAGGCTGAGGCTTGGATCGTGAGCTGCTGCTGGCTGACTGAAACTCCTTATGCTGTCTGCTAGACTGTTGCTCAGTAGGCTTTCGCTGCTGTGGTAAAGCATTTTCTCTGGTATAAATTCTGGCAACAAGCCTGCGTTGCGTGGAAGAGCGGAATCAACAAAGCGAAGGCTAGCACCAGACCTTCGATAGCTATCTTGGTGGTTAAGCGTAGCAGCCCAGGAGTTTGAGCACTGCCATTACATGACAATCGCAGCCTGCAGTCGTATTTCCAGCTTTTGCAGACGAATAGTAGCCATGAAGGAAGTTGCAATCCTGGATCTCTAAAACCAAAGCGATTGTCCGCTGCTGTCACACACTCTAAGAATCACGTGGTAAGATTTCGAATTATGGCGCGAGAAAACGACAGCTAGAAAAATCCAAGACGGATGCCACCGACCGAATAGGTTGTTTCAGTTTTCTGACTGGGACGACTCTTGCCGAAAATTCCAACACTTCAGGTGGCTCAGATGTTCGGATGTGAGCGACTGAAAGTCTCTTCAGGAGTGACCTTCGTATAGCTACCGAGAACCTTTTTGACACGAATGTTTTGATCATCGGCTTGATTTAGTTGATGACGGACCCACCAAAACTCTCTGTCAAATTCTCTTGTGTGAATTCGAATGTTTTGAATGTAATCATCGGCTTACATTCAGTTGCTTACAGTTGATACGGACCCACCGAAACCTCCGTCAAATTGTCTGTGTGAATTCGGGGGAACCCCCAGCTTTTTGGATCCAGCGGATTGACGGAAATCCATGCCCTTGTGTTAGCAGAGGAGTTAGTTAGCCCTCGCGTCAGATCACCGTTGAGTTGCAGCTGCTCAATTTCGTCCAGTTCGTTGGACAAGAACACTCAGCGCATGAAATTCTAACGGAATTCGAACAACGATAGCCCTGTCCATGACGGTGGCAGCTGTTTCAATGATTCAAAACCTGGATGTGCCCGATTGTACTTTGCCATTGAGTTCTCGATAACAATGTCTAATCTGCTGATTCCAGTCGGTTTGGTCGAGAGCCTTGTTTTGGGCTCCATTCTAGAGCCTTAAGTTGACATGAGATCCCCATTTTATCCCCTTTATCCCCTGGTATCCCAAGGAAGGGACCCGGATGGGATGTCTCGGCGATTCTAGTCGTCTGGGTCGACAAGTTATCGATTCCAGTCGGTTTGGTCTGGAGCTAAACTTCGGGCTCCATTCTGGTGCTTAAGTTGACATCCCCTTTTTTCGAGATAACTTTTTACAACAACACTTTCAGTGGAACTTTAGTGGTCAAATTCGCTATTTTTAGACGCACAGATGACAAGTACATTCGATACAATGTACAAAAGCCATAGACAATCGCTTAAACAAATTTTATTTTTGAATTTGACATCGCTCTAGTGTATACCACTCCACCTTTATCAGCACATATATATAATATTATACTATAGAGCGTAAAATTGAAAAGGATTTTTTTCATAGACGCAAGTTTTCCATTGCCACTTCAAAGCTTTGCCGTTTGATATGGTAAGTATTGCGTTTTAGGTGCTGATTTTGTGGGTAGAATTCAAATATATATATTTATGGACCAATATATAACAATGACAACATTTCAGCCTACTAAAATCGTGCAGCTTGCATTGTGCAGCTCGTGTTCATTGCTGGTGTTGCTGGGCTGTCTTCAATTACTTCCAGCTGTAGCAGTTGCTGACTTTCTGTGCCCAGACAACATCGAATGGTGGTGGCTAACTATTCATAAAGTCACCATCGCAGCTACAGAGTATAGTCGCATTACTGTCCAGTTGTACATCGGCGAATTGATGTTTATCATCGACAACGGCACACGGATAGGCCACATACAGACGGACAAAGAACTTGGCGGCTTGATTAACTGTCTCAAAGCTGGCGAGAGAACCATGGAGTTCGACGAGCTGCCGCCACGACGAGTAATTGCGGACAGCTCCATCAGGATTGTCAAGACTGAGTGGCCGCGACAGATAACTGAGATTAACCATCCTCTACAGCTGGGCAGGCACTTGAACAGTGGCGGCGGGATGGAATATGAGCTGTCGTTGAGTCTTGGAGGCATTTGTTAGACTCTTCATTGTAGTGTACATGCAACATATTGGCGCAATTTTTTGACATTTACCATAAATGATAATATATAATGTAATGAAAACGAGTTCAATATATATTATAAAGCATGATCATAACTTATAAGCTTTAAAAAAGGTTTCATCATAATTTGTGACAACCAATTACCAAGAATTGCAATTGGACACCACGAAAATCTCGCGATTCTTGCAAGCGAATTGTTTCTCAAATTTTTAGAAGCTTCGTGTTGAATATGAATATTGAATTGCCTTTTTGTAGCAATTTCAGAACAGAACACGCTAGCGCCGTTCCTCTTCGTGCTGCTTCTGGACTGGGTGCTTCGGACCGCTCTCCCCTCGGCTGATGACGGCTTCCTGCTGCGCAGACGCATCGGTCACCGCCACGGCGAAAAGCGCCTAAGCGTGCTTGGCTACGCCGACGACCTCGCCCTCCTGTCCTCGTCCGTTGAAGGCGCCCAGCGCCAGATCGACAGGCTGGTCGAGGTGGCATCGAGCGTCGGTCTGATCGTCAACACGCTGAAGACCGAGGTGCTGACTGTGCCGGCCGACATTCCCAGCGGACCTGACGTGCCGCGGCGCAGACGGGCAGACGACCAGGCTCGCACGCTGCCAGCGGTTCACCTACCTCGGCGGTCTGGTGCCCCACGTGGAAGAGGACCTCCGGCGGCGCAGAGGACTTGCCTGGGCGGCCTTTCGTTCGATCCGAGCCGTCCCCCAGTCCGAAGCGCTGCCCGACCGCCAGAGGGCTCGGCTGTGGCAGGCGGGGGTCGAAACCGTCCTGCTCTACAACGCCGAGACGTGGACGCTGACGGCTACGCTTGAGCGGCAGCTGGACTCGGCGCACTCAGGGCTGCTCCGTGCGGCTTTCCAGCTGACGAGAGCGTCGGGATCGAGGTCCTGTACGATCGGGCCAAGCTGCAGCGCCCGTCCATCATTTTGCGCCGGCGGCGACCTCAACTGGCGGGTCACGTGATCCGGGCCGAGGGCTACTGCCCCCAACCTGTTCAGGACGTCCTGCTGCTTACCTTGCAGGGTCCGTTCAGGCGGGGTCAGGCCCGAACCCGTCGATACGTGGACTGCCTGCTGTGCGACGCTGGGGCGCCCGACACTGCCAACGGAGCTGACTTTGTTCGCTCCCAGGCTCTGCGGCGCGCCATCGACTGACGCGCCCTGCTCTAACTGTGACTGTATTTTCTTGTTGTTGTTGTTGTTTTGTTGTAGCAATTTTGGTAGGGATATTTTCTTGAAAGTGTATTGCTCGAAAGTTTTTTTTTAAATTTTGCACGGGGATTGCAATATGCATCCTGCAAATCGCAATTGAACTTTAATTATCACACGTACATGTACGTTATTATTGTGATACTTAGACTGAGTGAATAGCTAAGCGCTGATCGTTGCTTTAATTTTTATCTTTTACTACGTTAGGAGTAAAAAAGTTTGCAAAGCGTAGCATGGGTATAGATACAGTTAAACAGTTAAAATGAGAGAGCCTTATGGACTTCCAATACGAGTATCAAGAAGCTTCTCAGTGACGCCAGAAGAATAACTAACAAACGAAGAACACTACATTTTAGAGTTACTTTTAATACTTTCAATAAAGTATTACAATACTTTACAATACAATACTTTCGAACTAGTTTAGGAAATTAGACAGTGTCTTACCGCTCAGACACTCACAGCTACCACGAGATTTCTAAGAAATCGAGTGAACTTAGGAATTTTCCAAGAAAGAGTCATAGCTTAGAGACAGACAGAACAAATAAGTAAAATCATACCTGCTACAACATTAACATAGAACATTGAACACTAAGCACAGCTACACCTGCTACACAACCTTTTACGCAGTTTTAAAGTTAAACTTTATTTGCACATTTTGCCTGCCAGAAACTTAGCCGCTTCTTCAATAGAATCACAGCTGAATTCACCGGTAGACCCTTTGCACGTCTCAAAGGAGCCTTTAATGTTTTTGGCTTTCCACGAGTTATAATTATCCGCAGCTTGAGCCGACTCAATTTGAAACTTATTAGCGCAGGAAAGACTGCACACATTAACAGTTACTTCTGTTTCATTTGCTAGAAATGTGGAGTTATTAAAACTCTGAATTTCACTACCAATCGTACCCGCCACTGAGCACACGTGTGAGTAATTGAGCCAAAATGGATAGTGGTCAGTCAACAGCGGTGGCATTTTTGTTCTATCCGGAGATCGAATGTTTGTCACCCGAGCTAAAATGGATGTATATCCGTGATGGTGAACGGCAGCAATCCTATGGATTCCATCAGTTAGATCATACTGTCCCGGATGCTCATCAGAAGGAGATAGTAAAACAGGCGAGATTTCTTTCTGTTCATCAACCTGCTTTTTTAAGTATTGGAAACTGTCAGGCTTCCATACTCGCCTTGCTGGATCTGGTTTTACTTTTCGGTTTTTATCATTGAAGTGGTATATTTTTGACACGTCAACCCATTGGTAGGAATCATAAGTGTAGTAACCTTCTCTTTCTAATTCCAAAATTGCTTCCAACCAATCGACAGAAGTCATATCCCAATCCAAATCCGAAAATGGGTACATTGTATATGCCCCCAGAGGAGGGTGTTCACGAACATCTTCTGACTGCCGCAGCCAATTACGCAGTTTTTTAATTTGATCATGGAGTTCAGTTTCACACGATTCGGAAGCTGCAGCAGCCATTTTCTCTGGAAATTATCGTAGGAATGATAATATTTGGATTGCTGCTTGAAAAAGTACAAAATTTATGCATACCCATTAAATATGTGAACTATAAGCAATAAAGTAATGCTTTTAATTACCAGGTGGTCAAAAAGGAGGGAGCATCATATCTAAATCAGATCGTAATGCTTTTAAAGTCAACTTAATGACAATATAAATTAGTTTACATAATTACATATTCACTAACTATATTAGTAGTCATGGGTATATGCGTTTATAAACTATTTCAGTCACTATGTAGGTTTTTTCATAAAAAATGGAATGGGATGGGGTCGGGGAACAAGGACAACTTAAATAACGTAACTTCAGTTGTCCTTGTCGGGGAATTGGGGATTTGCAGACGGGATGGTGGGGATCTGAAGATAGGATGGTGGGGATCTGCAGATGGGATGGTGGGGATCTGCAGATGGGATGGTGGGGATCTGCAGATGGGATGGTGGGGATCTGCAGATGGGATGGTGGGGATCTGCAGATGTGATGGTGGGGATCTGCAGATGGGATGGTGGGGATCTGCAGATGGGATGGTGGGGATCTGCAGATGGGATGGTGGGGATCTGCAGATGGGATGGTGGGGATCTGCAGATGGGATGGTGGGGATCTGCAGATGGAATGGTGGGGATCTGCAGATGGGTTAATGGGGATCTGCAGATGGAATGGTGGGGATCTGCAGATGGGTTAGTAGGGATCTGCAGATGGGTTGGTGGGGATCTGCAGATGGGTTAATGGGATCTGCAGATGGAATGGTGGGGATCTGCAGATGGGTTAATGGGGATCTGCAGATGGAATGGTGGGGATCTGCAGATCGAATGGTGGGGATCTGCAGATGGAATGATGGGGATCTGCAGATGGGTTAATGGGGATCTGCAGATGGGTTGGTGGGGATCTGCAGATGGGTTAATGGGGATCTGCAGATGGGTTTGTGGGATCTGCAGATGGGTTGGTGGGGATCTGCAGATGGAATGGTGGGGATCTGCAGATCGAATGGTGGGGATCTGCAGATGGAATGATGGGGATCTGCAGATGGGTTAATGGGGATCTGCAGACGGCGGATTCAAGCTACTCTTTGAGGGAGCTGTTATCAGTCTTTAAAAATGAACTCGCGTTAGTTAATTACAACACAGAATCCTTAACGTCGTTAAAAAATCTTGGAAACTGGGAGCCACCGTCATTGACAGCCTACAAGCAAAATCTTTCGGAATAAATAATAAATCAAAGAAATGATAAAGCCAAGTCAACTAAACCAAGAGATGTAACCAATAACAATAAATGCTTATGTGTTTGGAAACGTTTGATTAAAAAAAATAAAACGAAATTAACTGACAACTAGAACAACTCTAATGACTACATTATTCAAAAGAGCACACAGGGATAGTAAGAAAGTTTATCAAGACAGTTAACAATAGAAAGACTAGAAGAATGGTCCTGCACCATGTTCAACATGGTGGGGTGCCAGCTTGTCAGGCCCTCGTGGTGGCACTCCATTGAATGTCCCGAAGGTCGTCCAGTGTACCAGTGCTGAACATGGTGCAGGACCATTGCATAATGTGCAGACATGCCGCGCCTGGTTTGGTGCCTTGATAGAAAAATCACCATGCTGGCGGTGTCAGCTCGTCGGGGCACGTGGCGCGTGGTGGCACTGTTGAAGGTCCCGAAGGTCGCCTGTATGTCTACAGGTCAGCCTAGAGGGTCACCATCGTCCATTTCATTCACTGATTATGTCTACTGACTGAATGCTGCATGCAGAAGAGGATTCTTCCATTTCAGTTTTGGGAACGCAGCCGTCTCTGAGATGCCAATCGGGTGCTTTTGTTGAAGGTCCCGACGGTCGCCGCCGATGCTCCAGATGGAGATGAAGGGGGCCCTGGTGCCTGGTATGCTGAGAACAAAGGCCTCTACGCTCTAAGACAGATGAACCCAGATTATTGAGCCAATATGGATTCACAATAAAGGTTTATACAGTGTAGTGTTGGTTGTCCTTGCCACCAGTGTCTTCGACAAGAATCGTTGAATATCTCGACGGATGTGACGTTGGATGACTTTGAAAGTTAAGAGGGCCGAAAATTTTGATTTTAAAAGGTGGAATTTTACGAAAATCGGTAATTCGGTTTGCGAGCTATCGTGAAATGGGTCGTGTGCATTTGTAATACACCCCGTGGTCTTTCCCGATGGGGAAAAACAGTGTGATCTTTCTACTGTTAAATACAACCCGAGTTAAGGACGCAAAATCAACTCTAAGTTCAAAACCGGTAGCACATATCTTATTGATAAGTGAATTTAAACTTGAGAACAACCAAATAACCTACCCAGACATTTGTGGCTCAACAACAATCCCTAGTTGACAATGACTTGAGCAAACTTGACAGATCTTACTTAAAATTTCCTATGATTTTTGCTAAAAAAATATAAGATCTGACTTGAAGTTTTTTTTGCAGATCTGATAAGATCTGACAAGATTTCGCAAGAAAGTTTTAAGGATCTTATAAGATTTCACACGTGTTTCTCAAGATCTTGCAAGATATTTCAAGTTGTTGCCTGATGTATGGGCTGGCGACTTTTTGGCCTTCATCTGGCCTACAGATGACTGCACAAATCGTCTCCCGCATGCCACAACTGCTTCTGAATGGCTGCTTCTGTGCTGAGTCCTGACAGGCTAAAACATAAATTAGCTAAACAACTAAACTTGTCTCTGGAAAAGTCCTTGAAGTTTAAAGAATGAAGAAAAATTATTTCAAGTCATTCAGATAGCTAATTTAAATTTATATAGCTTGCCTATTAAAATCACTTCACGGCATAATTTAAAGCTTCATTTTAAAAAGTATTTTAATACTTTATACGTATTTATGAGCACCAGTAAAATTTGACAACGATTCAATCGAAACATAATATTTAAATTTATAGACCCAGGCCCAGCCGAGCCTATCTGATTCCGTAGGTCTAGTGATATAAACGAAGATTGACTGACGTACAGACAAAGCTAGATGGTAAGGTTAATATCGTATTAAATTTAACACTAGCAGTAGGCTGACATTAATTTTTAATAAACATTGTACCTACATATGTAGGCTTAAAAGTGACATACAAAAAATTTAAAATTGACACCATTGATCATTGATTAGATCAGGGTTAAATAATTCAGTTCACTTCATTTCAGCCATGCACATGTGTATAGTGCGTTCCAAAAAATAGTTAATTAAATATTTGCGTGCCTTAAATTAAATATCAGACACGCTAGGTCGCCATAGAAACATGTGACGGTGTCACTTCGGTCGTTATCCTATTTGGGGGTTATTCACTTATTTGCTTTCTGTAATCGGTTGGGCCATCTATTACGAGTAAAATATGTAATTTAACATCTGAAATGCATATGAAATTCTCTAGCCCCCTTCCAGCCTGCGGCCCTTCAGCCGCCCTAAAACAAACTTTTACTCCTAATTTTTCTCGAACATCAAAAAAAGTTTTGGGGCATTCATTTAGGATCATAATCTACTTCTAGATCATCTAGAAGTATAGTTTCTGATAAAAATTATCATTAGGGCATAGGTTTTACTTTTTGGTGCGGCTAGAAGGCGCGGCTACAAACATGTCAGTTTGGCTGCTGCAGAGGAAAAAAAGCTGACGGGTTGAGGAGAGAGTACGGTAAACCGCGTGGCTGACGGTAGCTAAAAAAAGCAGGGTCACAAAAATGTATCACTGGGGTTAAATCCCTATTCAACAAACAAAAAAGGGATTGTAGCCTAGTGGTTAGAGCGTCGGACTCGCGACTTGAAGGTTGGGGGTTCGATTCTCGATCCCACTGAAACAGTTTGTGTCCTTAAGCAAGCAAGACACTTGCTTAACTCTGCATTGCTGCAGTTCACCCAGCTGTACTGGCATTAGCTGGGGTAATTGAGAGTGTGCGAACTGACACAGCCAAAAGCAGCCTTCAAATGCGCCGCGCAATAACTGTGGCTGAGCTGTCGGTTGCACATCTGGTCCAACTGGGGTAGGTGTAATAATCTATTGCTATTATTATTAACAAAAAACAACTTTAATTGGTAAATGGAGACTCAGATGCAGCAGTCCGTCACTCGGACCCGAAGCTGCCAAGCCGCACGGCCTGTTGCCACACAGCGGCGGTCTCCGGGATCTCCTTGGCGCAGGTCCAGCTCAGCAGGTGGCTGGGCACGGAGACCAGCTGGTCGGTGCCTGGAGAAAAAGGCTGAAACCCCAAAACCAGCAGCAGCGGGCAGCTCTGCCTCTCAGGGTCCATGCCGCGGTCAAGCCAGTCTCCAACTGGCCACGAGAAATATGAATTATCGAGTGGGTGGGAAAAGTTGATGACGACCAGAGGCTGCGGAAACTCGGCCGGTACAGAGCCAGGCGCTCCAGTTCAACGAAGGTCACGCACAGCAGCTTCCTGCCGTGGCCAAGCAGCTCGGGACGGGAGTCGGGCACCTCAGCGGACGGCATCGGGCAGTTGTACAAGAAGGTCTCAGCCTGCACTTGGCAGCTCGGCCCAGTCAGCACGTGACGAGTCACTCGAAGTCTCCGCTAGCGCCGAGTCTGCCCACGACGTCGGCGAAGGCTGTCAATCACCATGGTGACGAGAACGCGGTCGCTGGAGTCCGCAATGAAGCCGCACTCGTCTCCGCCCAGGCTGATGCGGCTTCGGATGAGGCTGAGCTGGCGGCAAAAGGCGCGGACGAAGCTGACGGTGGTCCGAGTGTCGCACTCGTTGCTGTTCATCACGGCAAACTCCGACTCGACGGGCGACGCAACCTGCAGCAGCCGAAGCCCCTCTTCGTTGCCGGCGTCATTTGTGACGTCGTGCAGGACGCTGTGCGGCTGCGTCAGCACAGGCGGTGGCACGAAGACGCCAGCGGGCGGCAGCGACCACAGCTTCAGCTGGTCCACCAAGAAACTGTTCAGTAGCAGCAGCTGTGTGTCCCCGCAGGTGGGGCACTTGTGTGTTGCCATGACAACGTCATAAGCCATGGAGGTTGTAATCATTACTCTAATGTCAGCCTGAATTAGAGCTTATCTCTCCCCAGGCCGCTTCTGCCCGGCTTCAAAGGCACCGCCAGCACGCCTCCATAGACTCCATTTCGCTCGCACCGTGCCAGGCCCACCCAAGAGGTGGAGCAGTATCGCGTCATGTAGCTGACATCAGCGAACACCTGGGGCACTCGGAAAGTTCGATGCAGCATGCGGCAGTCCAGCATCCTGGTGTACATCTGCAGGCCTCCGTTGCCCGTTTGATCATGCTGCAAGTGGATTTCGGGGACCAGCTATGAACCCCGATCGATACTATGCTATGACGGCCCTGGATTCCAGCTATGCATGACTTCTCTATGACCTCTGTCGTTGCAATGACGAAACTAGCTATACTGTAGTATAGTGCTAGTTTAAACTAGGTAAATAAATACTTCCTGCATGGCTTCAGGAACTCACCATGCCAGCAGCTCCAGGTCCTCTAGAATGGGCACCAGCTCGTCCTCGGAGGTCACGACCCTCTCCTCCAGCTCCGAGCACACCAAGCCTCTCTGGGTGGCCACCTTCCAAGCCTGACCGCCGGTTAACATCGCGCACAGGTGCCAGGAGGTCCGGGCCGCTTCCAGAACGCGGCTGTCGTCGATTCGACAGTGCCAGCTCCGGCAGACAAGGCGACAGGCGGCAAAGCTGCGCAGGTCCAGGCGGTGCAGAATGCAGCTGAGCGCGTGGTCCGGCATGCGCTGATGCAAGAAGTCCGGCTGCATCGCTCAAGGTTGGAAGAATCTCTTTGTCTACGGGTGCAAATATACTTGTTGAAGAACGTTATTGCTTGTTGTTCAGTTCTTTGATTTCTCCTTATTGCTACTTGCGACAGCGACCCTGGACGATTTCATTTTGGCTTTTCAGGACGCCGATGTTTTTGTGTACGTCAGTAAAAGATCAACACTCTTCAGAATACGCTTTCTGCCACAGACAGTGTATTCTGAGGAATACATTACATTAATTTAATCTTAGACTACGAATCTTAGAATCCCTACTTCATGCAATGGACATTCAATTATCATCGTCCTCGCTGTAGAGTATGGGTGTCTGGAACGCCCCGCAGAATCTTCACTCCCAATAAAACGACTTTTTATTTGCCTAATAAGAAAGCTCAGACAATGGATCAAGAGTTGGAATTTGGCCTGATGGATGAGTTTTTCGGGTAGAAACTGGAAGAAGCTGACATCCCTGATGCGCAAGCCGGACCTTCTACTGCTTTGAGACCAGTGGGTAAAGCGCTATCGACTGAGGAACTCGTACGGCAGATAATATAAGTGATGGCTTCCCGTGTCCTCCATCTTGGCAATTTCATCCAGATCTTGGTCAGTCAAAGCTGTATATGTGGACGCTTCTTCCAGCAAAGTATCAATCATTTCCACCGGGTCTACGACGTTTGCCAGCGGGACGTTTGCCAGCCGACGTTCGCCAGCTGACGTTTGACAGCCGGACATTTACTTTTGCAGACAGTAATCGGTTAAAGAATTATGCCCTCTCTAGGCTTACATGTAATTCAATTTGAAAACTGCGGACATAGCACTAATCTAACCCCACCTCGCTCCCTACTACTGCTACTAAATATACAGGTTACTATTCATAACAAAAAACTGCTCACTAGTACAGGTTACTATCAAACAACTGCCCACTAGAACGCGGCATAATTCTATAAAACCAATTACCGCCTGCAAATGTCACGTTGGCAAACGTCGGTTGGCAAACGTCGGCTGGCAAACGTTGCTATCCCATTTCCGCCTCCAGTACTGACAGTCCCGTGAACTGAGAAACAGGTTCTTCCTGAATCTGCAGAATAGAGATCTGCAGGATGGGGATCCGCAGGAAGGGGATTTGCAGGATGGGGATATGCAGGATAGGGATTTGTGACTGTGGGATGGGGAACTAAATGATTTGTGACTGTGGGGATGGGGAACTAAATGATTTGTGACTGTGGGGATGGGGAACTAAATGATTTGTGACTGTGGGGATGGGGAACTAAATGATTTGTGACTGTGGGGATGGGGAACTAAATGATTTGTGACTGTGGGGATGGGGAACTAAATGATTTGTGACTGTGGGGATGGGGAACTAAATGATTTGTGACTGTGGGGATGGGGAACTAAATGATTTGTGACTGTGGGGATGGGGAACTAAATGATTTGTGACTGTGGGGATGGGGAACTGAATGATCTGTGACTGTGGGGATGGGGAACTAAATGATTTGTGACTGTGGGGATGGGGAACTGAATGATCTGTGACTGTGGGGATGGGGAACTAAATGATTTGTGACTGTGGGGATGGAGAAGGTATGAAGAGCAACGTCTAAAAATTGAATAAGAGTATAAAACTCAGAACGATTTTTGAGAAAGCGAAGAATTCGCCTATTTTTTATATATTTAATAACGAACGAGTTAAAATTAAGCCAAAGCAACAAAGCGACAGCGAAAAATTATAGTAAAAAAAGTCGAGACTCAAGTGACAAACAAATTGTCTAAAAAATTATTGTACTTGATAAAATGCAGGGCAGATTGGATATAATTAATGCTAAAAATAGATCAAACAGACCTGTCAAATGCTTGCAGAAGAATTAGTAAACTGATGAGCACAAAGTCTGAAACCAAATGTCAACAAATAAATCAAAGCTGTTACTCAGAAACCGAGCTGCCAAACTGCACAGTCCGCTGCCACACAGCTGACTGCGGAGCATCCTTAGAGAAGCTCAAGCTCAGCAGGTGGCTCTGTTTGTTTGCTTCATCTCGCTCCATGCCAGCTGACACCAGCAGCGGGCAGCTCTGCCGCTCCGGGTCGATGCCGCAGTTCAGCCAGTTGCCGACCGGCCACAGAAAGTGCAACGGCTGGTCGTTGGGCAGGTCGATGACGACCGGAGGCTGCGGACAGCTCGGCCGATACAGAGCCAGGCAGTGCGGCACCATGAAGGTCACGCACAGCAGCTGCCTGCCGTGGCCAATTAGCTTAGGCTGGGATTCGGGCACCTCAGCAGACGGCATCGGGCAGTTGTACAGGAAGGTCTCTGGACACACAGTGCACTTCGGTCCGGCCAGCACGTGACGAGTCACTCGGAGTCTCAGCTGACAGCGAGCCTGTCCACGACGTCGGCGAAGGCCGTCGATCACCATGGTGACGAGGACGCCGTCGCTGGAGTCCGTGATGAAGCCGCACTCGTCTCCGCCCAGGCTGATGCGGCTGCGGAGGAGGCTGAGCTGGCGGCACCCGGCGCGGACGAAGCTGACGGTGGTCAGAGTGTCCTCATCGTTGCTGTTCATCACGGCGAACACGGCAAACTCCGACTCGACAGGCGACGCCACCTGCAGCATCCGCAGGGCCTCTTCATCGCTGCCCACGACACCACTTTGCAGGACGCTGTGCGGCTTGCCGATGACTTGCGGCGACCTGCCGAACGAGTCGGCGGCGGGCGGCAGCGACCACAGGCTGAGCTGGGGCGCAGCCAAGCTCATACTGTAGACCAGCAGCTGGTCTTGGCCGCACTTGGCGCACTTGTGCGTTGCCATGACAACAGGGAAAATGCCGGATATAGGCGGGCTGATCACCGCCTGGGTCAGCACTTCGTCTCCGCCCAGTCCGCCGTCGCCAGGCCTCAGCGGCAGCGTCACCACGCATGTGCCATCGTTGAAGCGGCAGATGACCAGACCGATCCAGGAGGTGGCGCAGAACTTCAAGCTGCACTCGGCATCCTCGGGTATTTGGGGCACTTTCAGTAGCCGATTGATAAGGCGGCAGCGGCCACGGTCCAGCATCCGAGTTCGCAGCATCAGGCGGCCGCGGCCGCCCTTGTCCGACTGCAAACGGTGTTACGTAGGAAACTTTGCGACGAGCATAGGGGCTCGAACTTGGGACCTCAAGTACAAGAGTCATTCACTTTCACGCAGGGGCGTCGCCACCGGGGGGACAGGGGGGGCATGTCCCCGACTCCCCACCGAGTGAAAGCTATAGGAGGGACATTTAAATGCTATGGAAATCAATAATTTTGCTTTGGGGCGCCAAAATAAGTGTCTCAGTGTCTCCGGCGCTAAAATGAGTGTCTCAGTGTCTCCGGCGCTAAAATGAGTGCCTGAGGCGCTAAAATGAATGTCTGTGGCGCTAAAATAAGTGCCTGCGGCGCCAAAACGAGTGCTAACAACACCGATTCTCAAAATTATGTAGGAACTTAGTCATGTAGAATTCCTTACTTTGCCCCCCCCCACCATAAAATCCATGGCCCCCATGGTAGACTGAAACCTACTATAAGTAGTTTAAATTTCCAGCTGCGCATTTTCTGGTTCGTTTCTTATAGCCACACAATATTGCAGCATTGATTTGTGAGCGAGCGCCGAGCACTCACCATGGGCAGCAGCTGCAGGTCCGGCAGGCTCGGCAGCAGCTCCTCCTCGCACTGCACGTCCGTCTCTTTCAGCGTGGAGCACACCAAGCTGCACCGTCTAGACAGCTGCAGCGCCTGCCAGGCGGTCGGCGATTTTGCACTGCTGCCGCCGCCGCACAGCTGACGGACGGCGCGACCAGCGGTCAACAAGCCACCACCAACGCAGGCGCCGCCGCTGCAAAAAGCGTCGATGCGAGACAGCCAGGCGCGGCAGACGAGACGACAGGCGGCCAGGCTGCGCAGGTCCAGGCAGCGCAGGATGCCGCTGAGTGCCCGGTCTGGCAGGCTCAGGCTCAGCGGGTTGGAGACTTTTGGCTTGGCGGCTGCCATATGGTGCGCTGGAAAGTTTTTTGATTTTATTGTACAGTAGTCAGCAGACAGACAGACGGAAAGACAAACACTAAGACAGAAAGACACACTCATGAATCGAATTAAGAGTAGAGTGGAATGACGCTTTATCTACTACTGATATTAGTAGTCTATATTCAAATGATTTGTAGACAACTAAGTTAGAATAGAAGAATCCTACATGACACTGAGGAAGCCATCACTTTATAAAATGGCGCAGGTACATATATTGTAACTTCTGTTTAAGTGTTTGCTATAAGAATTTTTATGATTTTTTAAAGAATTTTTATGAACCCACTTAAACCTCTATGGCCTAGCAACTAATGATCTGGGGGGGTAGCCCAGCAACTGAGGATCTAAGAGGCTGGCCTAGCAACTGAGGATCTGGGAGACTGGCCCAGCAATTAAGGATCTAGGAGGGTAGCCTAGCAACTGAAGATCTAGGAGGCTGGCCCAACAACTGAGGATCTAGGAGGCTGGCTTAGCAACTGAGGAATATGGGAGGATGGCCTAGCAACTGAGGATCTGGGTCTGGGAGGGTGGCCCAGCAACTAAGGATCTGGGAGGGTGCCTCCTGAGGGTGGCCTAGCAACCAAGGATCTAGTAGGATGGGGGGCCTAGCAATTTAGGATCTAGGAAGATGCAGTTAGGGTGGCCTAGCAACTCAGGATCTAGGAAGGTGGGGTTAGGATGGCCTAGCAACTCAGGATCTAGGAAAGTAGGGAGGCCTAGCCTAGCAATTTAGGATCTAGGAAAGTGGGATGGCCTAGCAACCCAGGATCTAGAAGAGTTGTAGACAGCCTAGCAACTAAGATGGCTTAGCAACTGAGGATCTGAAGGTGGCTTAGCAACTAAGCATCTAGGAAGGTGAGGCAACCTAGCAACTAAGGATCTGAGAATATATATTACTTTTCCTTTTAGATAAATTTTTTTTTTATATTTTTATTATTTTTTAATTTCCTTACTTAGGCTCAGGTAGGACTAGGCCTAGGTATACTTGGTATGATCTATAAATAATGCAGACACAATTCTACATTATTTATAATTAAGGCCTATATTATAAGTGAAGATGAAAATGGGTATTATTATAGGAAATAAGCTTATAGGCTAATAGACCTAGGCCTAATTGACACTTAGAAAAACAAGACACAAATAAGATAATAATAGGCATAGTACAATTATATCAACCCAATTAAAATACCAAAATGAGTAAAGCCTAGTATAGGCTATAGCTTAAGTAGACCTAGAATAAAGAAAAAATATGAGAATAGTATAGTACATGTACAAAGAAAGTTTGATCATTGAATAGATAACAACAAGACTCTAGGATGCACAGCTGAAAGAAATTGGCTGTGCAACACCAAAGTTCTAAGTGTCCCTTGGCTGAGGTCTTAGCATTGAGGCGTCTAACTGTGCCAAAGTGCCAACCGTCGACGCCCATTGTTAGACAGTTTAAAAATTACTTTTATTGCACGCTGATTTTTAGCTTTTCCGGCCGAGCTGAGCATTGATTTGGAAGGATTTGACAGCTGCTTATAGCAGCTTATAGCTGCTTACAGCTGCTTTATCCGTTGTTTAAAGGTTGGATATCGATAACGACAAGAAAGTTGTTTCATAGAAAGGCGCTGCAATTCAAAATCCATCCATTTTTCCTAGACTCGTAGCGATTTTGCAATTTTAAAAATGTTTAGGCCTAAACCCTTTCGGCTTTGGCCTTTGGTTTTTTAGCTTTTTGGTCTTTCAGTTAAGTCGAGACGAGAGTCAAGAGAGGTAGTTCAATAATATAATTTATTGCTAGTTCCTAAAATATAATTTTATTTGTCAATACTATTAAATATAACAAACATGTGCTCTTATTCTTAAATAACCACCATAGGCCTATCTATCTATAGTGCTAAGTGCTTAGGTCCTTAGGCTTAGGACCCTAGGGCTCTATATTAGGCCCTATTTTTATGTAAAAACCTTGATGTCAGTATCATTTATAACTTTTTGTAGTCATAAATTACTCATCTAAAATAGCTAATATAGTAGACCTAGCATTTGAATTTCTAATAGTAATATACATTACTATTGCAGTATATCTTCTGAAGTATGGCCTAGGCCTAAGTCTAACTAGGCCTAAGATATGTTAATAATTTATTTGAAGTTTTATTTTTAGGTTTAAAATAGGGCCTATGGCTATGATACATTTTGTTATAGAATAAAAATTTTATAATTTATTTATTATTTTATATACAGTCTTATGAAAAATCATCAATATCCAATATACTACAAAATAATATTTATTGAATAAAACTAAATGTCCTTATGTTATATAAGCCTAATGTTTTTTAATTAGGCCTACAATATTGCATGTTTTAGTTTTATTAAGTGTAGTGTAAAACATTTTTAATTAAAAATGAATAAACTTTTATAACCATGTCTAATAGTAGATCTAAAGGGGTAGCCAAGGGAGCCATGGCCATTTTTCTTAGGCATGGCCAAAAAGATTTGGGCCATATGTTTTTGACTTATAGATATACATGGTCCATTTTTCAATATTGGCCATTGGGTTATAATGCTTAATATAGCTTGGCCTTCCTTTAAAGGATTTTTTTGGGAGTACGAGATTTGCTAGCAGGAAATCTGCTAGCCAAAGTTTGCTAGCAAGAAATTTGCTTGCCGAAATCTGCTAGCCAAAGTTTGCTAGCAAAATCTGCTAGCCAAAATTTGCTAGCCGAAGCTTGCTAGCAGGAATTTTGCTAGCGAGGATTTTGCTAGCCAAAATCTGCTAGCAGGAATCCAACCAAAACCGGCAAGCAGCAATTTGGCTGGCCAAACTCAGGAAGTTGTAATTAGCTAGAGACAATTTGCTTGTCCAGTTTTGCAAGAATTTCAATAAATCCTCTATAGCGTCATTCCACTTTTACCTTTACAGCTTTACCAATCCTCTTCAAATTGGACACAATCCAATTTTCAACTATTTTGACAATCGTGTAGAAATTTTTGAGTCTCGAAGTTAATTCCTAACAACACAGTTTTTTTTTTAAGTTAGTCTGCTTTTCGTCAGCAAGACAGCCACCCCAACCTCCGCCTCTCTCCTTCTTGACCACTGGAGAGATGTGTGAAGGGGGTTTAAAATTAACTAACTTTCAGCTGCCATAAGTTTGCTCCACGTACAGCGATTGACTTTAAACTTGATAAAATTCTTCATTGACTCATTCTCTGTCTAAATATAAAGTCTCAACTTTGTACCCCAGTTAGAACATAAACTGTAGGCATGTGAAGTTTGTCAGCTTTTTCTGTTGTTTGTGCTACTCACTCACTCATTACCCTAGACCAACGATCAGGTGATAGGGCTCAATGTACATAGCAAATATACAGTGTTCTGGAAAAACTTTTTATAGCCTTCTCTACTAACATTTAGCCATGACAGTTCAATAAGGAATTCAACTACTGTCCTAACTACAAGCTATCTGATTGCGACTTGAGAGTATTCTGTCCCCCACAATGACAAACTGACTTTCCAAACACTTGAACTGATGCTGATGCTTTTAGTTATAAAATATTTGGGATTTTTACCCACTTCTGTGGATTTTTTTAGGTAAAACAATACATTGCCATTGCCAGAAAACAAGCAATCTTTTGACGCCGGTTGCAAGAAGTTTGGTCAGCAAATTCCTGCTAGCAGATTTTGGCTAGCTAAATCCTTGCTAGCAAAATTCCTGCTAGCAACTTTTGGCCAGCAAAATTCCTGCTAGCAAATTTCGGCTAGCAGATTTCAGCTAGCAGATTTTGGCAAGCAAATTTCTTGCTAGCAAATTTCATAGACCCATTTTTTATATCATTCTATCCCTAAATACAATAAAATGTATAATATTAATCAGTTAAGCTAGTTAGTTATAAGAGAATATAAGGACAGTAGGGCCTAGACAAAATATTACTGTGGTTTACGATGTGCCCTATTGAAAATTTGTGACTATATAACATGAGATCTAAAATTATAGCTCTGTATGATGCAACAGATCATGTTAACTTTTGTACTGAATATAGATATAGTACTAATTAGATAACAAGGAATTTAGCCTTAATAAGACACTCATGGTTACTCTTGCTATTTATCCTAAAACTACACTAAAACTAAAACACTAAAACTAAGAGCCTTAGTGCACCATAGAAAAGTATTACCCTTACTGATAGACCCCATATAGCAGGAAAGACGATGGAGAAGATTGAGCAGTTCAACTTTGAGTTGCTGTCTCATCTGCCATACTTGCCAGATATGGTGCCTGCCAATTTTGCAATATTACCCCAAATGAAAAGACTTCTTTGTGGCCGGGTTTTTAAAAACTGAAGTGAACTTGAAAGCCTCATTTGCCATGTCATCCTCTATGAAATGCCTTGCTCTACATTTGCCAAGGCCATCAATGCCATGTGATCCAGGTGGCAGAAATGTATGCATTTGGATGGCAACTACAATTGAAAAGCCACAGGCTGAGTTGGATGAGTAAATATACATTTGAACTTTTCCTACTGCTGACTAACTTGAGATTTAATCAATGTTGCTGTTTAAATTATCCCATATTTCTTTTCTTCACTGTTTTATGAATATCATTGTTTTTTTTCAAAAGGCTCTTAAGGATGTGTGACCCTAGTACCAACCTTTGCAAACATTTTTATGTGTAGCAAAGAGATGGTTAGACATATTGACGTGATTCAAATAGCTATATTTTAATGAGAAATTCATCTTTCATTTAACACCAAGGATGTGAAGATATGCTCAATAATTGTCGAGTAATGATAGAAATTTTAGGAACTTTTGGGACACACCTCATATTAGCATATAGGTCTTGACATTATATAATAGGACAGTCTTAATCACTAGAATAGTGTCATCCACTGGCAGTCAAGCAAGGCCTTAGACTAGGACAGCCCTTACAAATTAAAAGGCAGCCTAGACAAGTCTATAGCAATATTGTAAATCCTTATAACTATTAGACACTAGACCACTAAGATAGAAAAATTGGGCCATATAAATCATATTGAGATAGATTATATCACCTAGAGGCCAGTACTTCCTAGAAAAATTTTATGCTTTGTATGATAAACTTAGGCATCTTTATTATATTATCTATATATTGTCTCATAATTATTACATCATCTGTAAGTTGAAATGATAAGCTTAGAAATCAATTAAGAAAAAATCTATAATAAACCAGCTTGCTATGTCAGATTTTTTGTATATTTATTAGCCTTTAAAATCTTTTTAAGTCTTGAATGTCTATAGCAGAATATAGTTCCCTTTTTTGAGTAAATTTAGGATAAAAATTAACTTATATGGTAATTTATGTCATACACAAATGTAACTATTTAAACATAAAAAATTGATAACTATTTTAGTGCAAGACTCTTTAAATCGATCATTAATTTTTATTATTTATGACAGCATATTTACAAAGCAGGGTGACGCTGTCTTTATTAAAGCATTAACCAGCTACCAGGCAGCCACCATTGGGTGCTTTATGGGCAGCGGGCACGCCTCTGCTAGTGGCGATGCTTCCGCAGCTGCTGGTGCGGCAGCCACTACATCTGCAGGTTCTGCCGATTGCAATGGAGAAGGTTTGAGGAGTTTGCTATTCAGCAGTCTGTGTGGAATCAGAATACAATACTGCTATGGCTTGTATTACCCATGTCTCCCTCTCCCCTATCTCCCTCATATCTCCCTCTCCCTGTCTCCCTCTCCCTGTCTCCCTCTTTCCTCTCCCTCTCTCATATCTCCCTCTCCCTCTCCCTGTCTCCCTCTCCCTGTCTCCCTCTCCCTGTCTCCCTCTCACTGTCTCCCTGTCCCTGTCTCCCTCTCCCCTATTTCCTTCTCCCTGTCTCCCTCTCCCCTATCTCCCTATCTCCCTCTCCCCTGGGTCACTTCCCCTGTCTCCCTCACCCTTGCCTCTGTCTTCCCTGTCTCCCTTTCCCCTGTCTCACTCTCCCGTGTCTCCCTCTCCTGTCTACCTCTTTCATTACCTCTCCCCTGTCTTCCTTTCCCCTGTCTTCCTCACCCCTATCTCCCTCTGCCCTGTCCTCTTCTTTCTCGTTCTCCCCTGTCATCCTCTCTCCTATCTTCCTCTCTCCTGTCTACCTCTCGCCCCTCTCCCCTGTCTTTCTCTTCCCTGTCTCCTCTCGCCTGTCTCCCCCTCACCGTTGTCTTCTACCCGTTAGGCCTCTCATGTCTTGTACTTTCCTATTTCTCTTCCCTTTATTCTCGAGTCTCTTCGTAGCTAGTAAAAGTTTAGTCTTATGCGTAATCCTATCAAACACGTCTATTTACAGTACCTTACTTAATTACACTAATTGATTTTCAGTGAACTTCAACCATTTCAACATACTCCGAGCTATTGGCCGCGGCGCCTTCGGCAAGGTTTGCATCGTGCAGAAGAAGGACACGGAGAAAATGTACGCTATGAAGTACATGAGCAAGCAGATCTGTATTGAAAAAGGCGCAGTTAAAAATGTCATTAAAGAGATACAGATACTGGCGGATTTGGATTTTCCTTTCTTAGTCAATATGTGGTACACCTTCCAAGATCAGGAGGACATGTTTGTGGTTGTTGACTTACTGCTTGGCGGCGATCTACGCTATCACATTCAGCATAATGTGCGATTCTCGGAGGCCTCTCTGAGACTTTATCTAGCTCAGATGGGTCTGGCTTTGGATTATCTCTATACTAAACACATTCTGCATCGGTGAGTTCGTTTTGGAATTCTGCTCAAACAGCTATCAATCCGCCCCCCGCCCCACTCTACTCAAACAGCCATCAATCCGCCTCCAATCTACCCAAGCAGCTATCAATCCGCCCCCCGCCCCACTCTACTCAAACAGCCATCAATCCGCCCCCCCAATCTACTCAAACAGCCATCAATCCGCCCCCTCCCAATCTACTCAAACAGCCATCAATCCGCCCCCCGCCCCAATCTACTCAAACAGCCATCAATCCGCCCCCAATCTACTCAAACAGCCATCAATCCGCCCCCCCAATCTACTCAAACAGCCATCAATCCGCCCCCCGCCCCAATCTACTCAAACAGCCATCAATCCGCCCCCAATCTACTCAAACAGCCATCAATCCGCCCCCCATCTACTCAAACAGCCATCAATCCGCCCCCGCCCCAATCTACTCTAACAGCCATCAATCCGCCTCCAATCTACCCAAGCAGCTATCAATCCGCCCCCCATCTACTCAAACAGCCATCAATCCGCCCCCGCCCCAATCTACTCAAACAGCCATCAATCCGCCCCCCGCCCCAATCTACTCAAACAGCCATCAATCCGCCCCCGCCCCAATCTACTCTAACAGCCATCAATCCGCCTCCAATCTACCCAAGCAGCTATCAATCCGCCCCCCATCTACTCAAACAGCTATCAATCCGCCCCCCCCGCCCCAATCTACTCTAACAGCCATCAATCCGCCCCCAATCTACTCAAACAGCCATCAATCCGCCCCCCCAATCTACTCAAACAGCCATCAATCCGCCCCCCGCCCCAATCTACTCAAACAGCCATCAATCCGCCCCCAATCTACTCAAACAGCCATCAATCCGCCCCCCATCTACTCAAACAGCCATCAATCCGCCCCCCGCCCCAATCTACTCTAACAGCCATCAATCCGCCTCCAATCTACCCAAGCAGCTATCAATCCGCCCCCCATCTACTCAAACAGCCATCAATCCGCCCCGCCCCAATCTACTCAAACAGCCATCAATCCGCCCCCCGCCCCAATCTACTCAAACAGCCATCAATCCGCCCCCGCCCCAATCTACTCTAACAGCCATCAATCCGCCTCCAATCTACCCAAGCAGCTATCAATCCGCCCCCCATCTACTCAAACAGCTATCAATCCGCCCCCCCCGCCCCAATCTACTCTAACAGCCATCAATCCGCCTCCAATCTACCCAAGCAGCTATCAATCCGCCCCCATCTACTCAAACAGCTATCAATCCGCCCCCCCGCCCCAATCTACTCTAACAGTCATCAATCCGCCCCCCGCCCCAATCTACTCAAACAGCCATCAATCCGCCCCCCCAATCTACTCAAACAGCCATCAATCCGCCCCCCAATCTACTCAAACAGCTATCAATCCGCCCCAATCTACTCAAACAGCCATCAATCCGCCCCCGCCCCAATCTACTCTAACAGCCATCAATCCGCCTCCAATCTACCCAAGCAGCTATCAATCCGCCCCCATCTACTCAAACAGCTATCAATCCGCCCCCCCCGCCCCAATCTACTCTAACAGCCATCAATCCGCCTCCAATCTACCCAAGCAGCTATCAATCCGCCCCCATCTACTCAAACAGCCATCAATCCGCCCCCGCCCCAATCTACTCTAACAGCCATCAATCCGCCCCCCCAATCTACTCAAACAGCCATCAATCCGCCCCCCAATCTACTCAAACAGCTATCAATCCGCCCCAATCTACTCAAACAGCAATCAATCCGCCCCAATCTACTCAAACAGCCATCAATCCGCCCCCTGCCCCAATCGACTCAAACAGCCATCAATCCGCCCCCTGCCCCAATCTACTCAAACAGCCATCAATCCGCCCCCTGCCCCAATCGACTCAAACAGCCATCAATCCGCCCCCCAATCTACTCAAACAGCCATCAATCCGCCCCCAATCTACTCAAACAGCCTTTAATCCGCCACATCTGTACTTAAACAGTTATCAATCTGCCCCCCCCCCCAATATGTACTTAAATTTTACTAATTCACCCTTCAATCTGTACTTAAACAACCACTAATCGCATCCTAATCTTTATTTAAACAGCCAATAATCCGCCCCCCTCCATTCTGTAGCCAAATTTCACTAACCCACCCCCAATCGGTACTCAAATACCACTAATATACGCCTGTCTGTACTCAAACAACCACCAATCCACCTCCTCTTATCTGTACTCAAATCAAAATGTCACTAATCCGCCCAACCTGTACTCAAATGTCACTAATCCGCCCCTTTTCCACCAGAAGTCCGCCCCCATCTGTACTTGGAGAATTGGCTTCGATCCATCCCCTATCCGCCCTCCATGCAGTCTTAACGTGCTTCAACCTGCGCTCTTGTCGGTGCCCCTTAATCTGCATCCCCCCCCCCCTAATCTGCCCTTCCATTAGTTCCGCTTCCTAGGGGCTATTAGAATGTAGAATCACTATATTGTGTTACAGAGGCGCTTGTAATTTAGTTGCAAGCAAGCAAGAAAGAAAAGTTGCTTCAAATTTCCTATTTGCTCATCTTTCTCTCACTGCCTTTGATTTCTGCTCCGCCCATGAGAATATCTCGCTCTTGGCAGGTGCAACCAGCCACCTGTCAATCTAACTTTGCTCAACTTTTCTCTTGTTATTCTCACTTTTGCCGTCACCTTTATTATATATTGCTGAAACATGTGACACGCGTTGTTATAATTGAAGGTTTATATTGTCATGCACTCATTTAATTATCAGTTCCCCAAGGGGAGAATGGGCCTCTCTGCTCGATTGTGTAGTCAGTCGATCGATAGGTTTTGTCATTATGCTTGCATATTGGATAGATTTTAGTTAGGCAAGTTCTGTTTGCCTAGCGATTTTTGTTAGGACTGTTGTTGGCCTGTAAAGTTGGCATTGCTAACGCTTGCTTCCTTCCTTCCTAATCGATCCCATAGAGACTGCCCGTCGCTCTGTTTCTTGTCTATTATTTCTCTTGTTTCACCCTTTTTTTACTCTTCTAACATCTCATTCTCCCTCTCACCCTGTCTCTCCTGTCTCCCACTCATCCTTGTCTCCCTCTCCCCCTGTCTCTCCTGTCTGCCTCTCACCCTTGTCTCTCAAGCATCATTGTCTCCCTCTCATCCTTGTCTCCCCTGTCTCTTTCTCATCCTTGTCTCCCCTGTCTCTTTCTCATCCTTGTCTCCCTCTCACCCCCTCTCATCCTAGTCTCCCTCTCACCCTTGTCTCCATCTCCCCCTGTCTCTCATGTCTGCCTCTCACCCTTGTCTCTCAAGCATCCTTGTCTCCCTCTCACCCTTGTCTCCCTCTCCCCCTGTCTCTCCTGTCTGCCTCTCACCCTGTCTCTCCTGTCTCCCACTCATCCTTGTCTCCCTCTCCCCCTGTCTCTCCTGTCTGCCTCTCACCCTTGTCTCTCAAGCATCATTGTCTCCCTCTCATCCTTTTCTCCCCTGTCTCTTTCTCATCCTTGTCTCCCTCTCACCCCCTCTCATCCTAGTCTCCCTCTCACCCTTGTCTCCATCTCCCCCTGTCTCTCCTGTCTGCCTCTCACCCTTGTCTCTCAAGCATCCTTGTCTCCCTCTCACCCTTGTCTCCCTCTCACCCTTGTCCCCCTCTCTACCTTGTCTCCCTCTCATCGTTGTCTCCCTCTCATCTTGTCCCCCTTTCTACCTTGTCTCTCTCTAATCCTTGTCTCCCTCTCACCCTTGTCTCCCTCTCACCCTTGTCTCCCTCTCACCCTTTTCCCCCTCTCTACCTTGTCTCCCTCTCATCTTGTCCCCCTTTCTACCTTGTCTCCCTCTCACCCTTGTCTCTCAAGCATCCTTGTCTCCCTCTCACCCTTGTCTCCCTCTCACCCTTGTCCCCTCTCTACCTTGTCTCCCTCTAATCCTTGTCTCCCTCTCACCCTTGTCTCCCTCTCACCCTTGTCTCCCTCTCACCCTTGTCTCCCTCTCACCCTTGTCTCCCTCTCACCCTTGTCTCCCTCTCACCCTTGTCCCCCTCTCTACCTTGTCTCCCTCTCATCTTGTCCCCCTTTCTTCCTTGTCTCCCTCTCATCCTTGTCTCCCTCTCATCCTTGTCTCCCTCTCACCCTTGTCTCCCTCTCACCCTTGTCTCCCTCTCACCCTTGTCTCCCTCTCTCCCTTGTCTCCCTCTCATCATTGACTCCCTATCTACATTGTCTCCCTCTCATCATTGTCTCCCTCTCATCTTTGTCTCCCCTGTCTCTTTCTCATCCTTGTCTCCCTCTCACCCCCTCTCATCCTTGTCTCCCTCTCACCCCCCTCTCATCCTTGTCCCCCTCTCTACCTTGTCTCCCTCTAATCCTTGTCTCCCTCTCATCCTTGTCTCCCTCTCACCCTTGTCTCCCTCTCACCCTTGTCTCCCTCTCACCCTTGTCTCCTTCTCTCCCTTGTCTCCCTCTCATCATTGACTCCCTATCTACATTTTTTCCCTGTCATCATTGTCTCCTTCTCATCCTTGTCTCCCCTGTCTCTTTCTCATCCTTGTCTCCCTCTCACCCCCTCTCATCCTTGTCTCGCTCTCACCTTTGTCTCCATCTCATCATTTTCTCCCTCTCATCATTGTCTCACTCTCATCATTGTCTCCCTATCTACATTGTCTCCCTCTCATCCTTGTCTCCCTCTCATCCTTGTCTCCGTCTCACCCTTATCCCCCCTCAGCCTTGTCCCCTCCAAGAAAGTACCAGATGTTCTTTTTTTGCCTTGTATCGTTTGCTTTCTTGGGCAGAGGCGAATTTCACTCTGCCCAGTGTCTCCGAAACGTGAGCATTTTTAATCGGAAGTCAATTTTCATTTATTCTTCTATCCATACTGCTTACGAGGTGTGTACTTTGCTTTTAGCTGTCCTCTTTATTGGGGATTTCGCCTCAGTTTTCTTTCTACCTAACTAGCAACTCCTCGTATTCCAATTTTTCTATTTTTG
>NIVC01001641.1:0-202393 GCA_002269645.1 Macrostomum lignano | reverse complement strand
ACTCACGTAGAGTTGCTGTTGGATTGCCTGAGAGAAAACACTCAAGCTCGAACAATGAAACTCAATATCTTACTTCCAGTTGTCTGCTTTCTCTAAATTACAGCTGTCTTCTGTTAGACCTGCACTCTTATCCACTGGATTTTGCCTTAAACTTGTCCTTGTCTTGTTACTCTATTCAAAATAACTGTTGGTGAAACTTACCTTTTTTAAATTATGCTAAATTATTTTTTTCTAATTTATTTAAATTCTCTGTTTCGCTTAGTAATATAATAATAATAATAATAATACGAGTAATTGATTGCACCTGCCTTAATGGGCAGATGTGCAACGACAGCTCAGCCGCAGCTATTTGCGCGGCGCATCTGAAGGCTGCGTACGGCTGTTCAGTCCAAGGACTGGGGGGGTCACCACACACCTTCAATTACCCCAGCTAATGCTGGCACCCATTTTACAGCTGGGTGAACTGAAGCAATGCAGAGTTAAGTTTCTTGATCAAGGACACAAATTGTTCCGATTGAGTCTAGAACCGAACCCCCGACCTTCAAGTCGTCTGAGTCCGACGCTTTAACCACTAGGCTGCAACCCTAGCTGTAAAGAATGTGTTGTGAAGAATATGTTGAAGAATAAATCGTTTCGTCTCAGAAAGGATTATATTTACAATATACAATATTCTGTATCCACTCCACCACGGACATGCACCTTCAAAGCTTTAAGTGTGTGTATGAATTTCGATTTTAGAGTAGTCCGAATTAGCTTACAACAAAAGTATTGTTTTTTAAGGACAATTCGCTTCAAACAATATAATGAAAACTGTGCGAATGTAGGTTTTGGAATTCGCCCAAGGCAGGTTAAAATTATGACTCAAGTATAAGGACAGGACACTGGGTTTCTCAGAACAGTGAAAACTTGAAAGGGTTTTTTTTAAGGTTTTTGATTTGAACCCATGTAGCTTAAGAACGTCACAGTCTACTGAATAGTGCAGCTTCGACCTTCGTGATGGATTTTCCTGCCGGCAGAATAGTACTCAGCCGAGCGATCCAGCTTCTTTCTGACCCGCTCGGCGAGTGACCGCCTGTCGATTTGCACCAGAGCTTCGTACAGGCCGCGGATCGGAGTGTCCCAGCCGATGCCGTGGAACCAAATGCACAGGACTCGGTATCCGTGCTGCTTGTAGCTCTTCTCGTCTGCGTGAGTTTGGGAAATTTCTGTCATTAGGGACTTTGTGAACCATGCTTATTGTGTTTATTAATCAAATTGACTCGTTGATTTAGAGTAGTTACATAATGAGGAAATAACTAGTACAAATCAGACTTTTAAGACAACTGCTACAACTACGAGCGTACAAGTACAATGACCGTATATTCGTAAGTATTACAGCATCTGCTGCTACGGACTAAATATCACGGCACTAAATCTCATTTGCCTGTATCATGTATCTCTTTGATTGTTTGGTTGTATTTGTACTGCGAAAGCACTAAATGGGTGGCCACTCTCGAAGTTAACATTCATTACCTTTTAGAGCCCTCAAAATTCTACAATGATGTCTTGCCAAAGGTTATGTTTAATATTGTTGATATTAATGGAAGAAACTTCCAGGCACCAATGTCCAGAATATACTTGACAGTTGAAATATCCATGACCATTCTGTCTCGTGATCTGTGAACTTCGTACCATAAACAAAGTTTTTAGAGTTTTCAAGGATTCTGCCAGAAGGTCGAATTTTTCTCATAAGCGCCAGTGTACACCCCGTGCGCCAATTAGCACTGCGCCTCAGTGCAGACAATTAGCCTCAAAATTTTATCAGCACGTCGACCACACGTTGCCTGCATCAACTCTGACTTTGTTGTTCATTGGCCTTCACCTGGACGGAGCTTCTGGACCTTCAGCAGGTGGCACCAGGTGACTATATGGACACATTTTTGCAAATTTCTCTAGTTTCGCTGATCAAGCCTCGACAGTGGGCAAACCTCAGCTGATGGACATCTTTTGGCTACTCCATAAGTTACCTGGGGCCATCTGTTAAAGGTGCCCACAGCGTCGGGTTGTTGACAGAATGCATGAGAGACTACATGAGGATGTCCAGCAGTTGACGTTTGCTCATTGTTGAGGTTGATCAGAGACATCACAGAAATTTGCAGCAGGGTTGAACCGCACTCTGGACAAGAACGCGCTCGATTAACTGATGTGCCAACTCTCAACAATCTTGGTCTGTCTAAACGCTACACAACCATTGCGTTCGTGTAATGCACGTCATGGTTTCGAGAGAATTGTGAGCTACATGTATGTCAGAAGCGTTGAGCGTTCATAAAGAAAAATAACAACACTTTTCTTTTGTAGTAAGCCGCTAGTTTAGCTCTTAGCTGTTAGGCGTTCCAATATTGTCAGCAGTTTCCCTTGCCCTCGCCCTGGGTTGCTGTCTGCCGCTGGGCAGCTTCCCTCTCCTCTTTTGATCTGCCTGTTACCGCCTCCCTTCCCTTGCTCAACACTATCGTTTGCAGCCACGGGCTTCTCTGCTGTGGTCTGCTCTTCCTTCGCTCCATTTCAGAGGTCACGGGTCGTAGCCTGTTTTGCCCTTGTCACGTGAGCTAGTCCCATCACAAGCCTTGTTGTCTTGAAGTCCAAAAGGGCAGTAAATATGTTTACTGCACTGTTTGGCACTTGTTTACGGGGAATCACGTGCCCCGGGACCCCGCCTTCTCTAAGGCGGGAGATGACGTCAGTTTCTAAAAATAGATACTGAGTCATGCGGTCTTGCGCAAACTGTCGCAATTGGGGATTCCCAGCCTATATAAGTACGGGCTCTCTCACCCTTGTTTCCGTGAGAGAGGAATGTTTCTTCTTCTCTCAGTTTTTCGTTTATTCGAGTGCCCAGCCTAGCCACTTACCCTGTAATCCCTAACTACCGGGGTGGCCTGACTTTGAGTCCGATATTTTCTTCACTTAAACATGGAAGCCCAAGCCTGACGTAGACGTACCCGCCCTCCCAACCACCCACTGAGTCCGGCAGGATCTGCTGACGCTGACCGGACGCCTTGTTCGTTATCCTTAGTTCGTTGAGAAGCCCATTCAACTGTGATAGCGCAGCCGGAGAAGCATTTGTACTTCACTTTGCATTGCTCGAATTAACGGTAGACTGTGTTTATAAATTGTCTTTACAACCAAAATAAGCTCTGCTTCTACTACATTCCTTTTGATCAGAATCCGCACCTGAGTACTGCTGCTCAATGGCAGTGATGTGGTCAAGCCGGAAGCGCCAGAACAGCGCCAGCTTCTTCCACTCTCCGTAGCGCAGGTGATCGAAGGCCAGCTTCCAGAGGAACAACTTGAACTCATCGGCGTACGGCTGGTTGAACTCGCGCAGGCGGTAGGCCGGAGCGGTGCCGTTCTCCAAGATGAAGCTCTCCGTAAGCTCGTCGTCGATGTTCTCAGACTCGTTGATGTTGCTGCGGTTCTCGTAGCCGTCAGGAGTGAAAGCGGCAGCAGCGTCCAGTTGATCGGCCTGTGCTGCCGAATCCCACTGATTTGGCTCCTGGTTGGTGCAGAAGAGTAGCAGCTTGAGGTTGCGTGCGATTCTAACAATGAGCAAGGACCAACTTTAGAAGGATGGAGCTCCTTGTTTCTTGGGAAATATTTAAAGGCTGGCTGTACGCGACAAGTGTACTGGCCTGTTATTTTGCTCTGTTGGTTTTTATAACTTACGGACATTTGGGGAACACTTTGGACAAAAGTTGACATCGGTTGCACTTAAACTCCCTTGACTTTTTTCCACTCGAGAATTTTCCCTTGAGCTTTCAAATCTTAGCAACTCCATTTTAACATTAATAAACAAGTATTTCTTTTTTCTGAGGTTGAATCGCAAGTTTATCAAGCTAATTTTCCATGAAATGCTACTGGAGACTTGCAAGCAAGCAAGCAAAGTTCCGGGGCAAAATTTCTGTTGTATCAATCTCTTCTATCTCGTGACAGCGTCCTTCTGCTTTGGTTCCCGTTGGAGAGGCAGCAAATTAATGGGAAAACTAAGCTGCAATGATTTACTGACATTTTTTAGAACCCGTTGAACTTTCTCGCGATGCCGCTCAGCCTTGATGATCATGTCCACGATGCAGATGCAGCCGCCTTGGGTGGCCAAAACCAGCGGCGTCTTGCCTGTCTGCAATGTGTTGACAAGAGGTGACAGCGAGTCAGTCAGACAGAATTCAGATGGTTAATGCAGCATGCGAGAGGCATTTCGGTTACCTTGTCGGCAATGTTTAACGGCGCTCCGCTGAGGAGCAGAGCCTCAGCAGCTCGGAGTCTGTTCTGCTCAGCTGCCATGTGGAGCGGAGTTTGCATGCGCTGAAACGGTTGAGAGTGCGGGAGTTAGGGGGAGTAGATTGAGTAGCCATATGGTCTGAGGATTGAGTAGCCATGGGTCTGAGGATTGAGTAGCCATGGGTCTGAGGATTGAGTAGCCATGGGTCTGAGGATTGAGTAGCCATGGGTCTGAGGGTTGAGTAGCCATATGGTCTGAGGATTGAGTAGCCATGGGTCTGAGGATTGAGTAGCCATGGGTCTGAGGGTTGAGTAGCCATGGGCCTGAGAGGATTGAGTAGCCATGGGTCTGAGGATTGAGTAGCCATGGGTCTGAGGGTTGAGTAGCCATGGGCCTGAGGATTGAGTAGCCATGGGTCTGAGGATTGAGTAGCCATGGGTCTGAGGGTTGAGTAGCCATGGGCCTGAGGATTGAGTAGCCATGGGTCTGAGGATTGAGTAGCCATGGGTCTGAGGATTGAGTAGCCATGGGTCTGAGGATTGAGTAGCCATGGGTCTTCTGAGGATTGAGTAGCCATGAGTCTGTTGCAATTAGAGCTCACATTATTCTTAGCAGAAATATCGCAGCCGAAGTGCACCAGGGTGTACACTGCGTTGGCATCGTCGTTCAATGCGGCGTAGTGCAGGGCGGTGTAGCCATTCTGCGTGCGGCATAAGGCAATTGATAATAAAAACTTGGTACTGGGAGCTCAGATTTCATTCATATGCTGGCTGATACACCTTCATAAGGTATTTGCATGGGGGCATTGGTCACTGCCAATTATTTAAGACAACCCGCGGCAAGCAGCTATGCCCATTCCGCTGACCTCAGCTACACTGTCAAAGGCCAAAGCATCAGGTGACCTCAGCTACACTGTCAAAGCATCACCTCAGCTACACTGTCAAAGCATCACCTCAGCTACACTGTCAAAGCATCACCTCAGCTACACTGTCAAAGCATCACCTCAGCTACACTGTCAAAGCATCACCTCAGCTACACTGTCAAAGCATCACCTCAGCTACACTGTCAAAGCATCACCTCAGCTACACTGTCAAAGCATCACCTCAGCTACACTCTCAAAGCATCACCTCAGCTACACTGTCAAAGCATCACCTCAGCTACACTGTCAAAGCATCACCTCAGCTACACTGTCAAAGCATCACCTCAGCTACACTGTCAAAGCATCACCTCAGCTACACTGTCAAAGCATCACCTCAGCTACACTGTCAAAGCATCACCTCAGCTACACTGTCAAAGCATCACCTCAGCTACACTGTCAAAGCATCACCTCAGCTACACTGTCAAAGCATCACCTCAGCTACACTGTCAAAGCATCATCTCAGCTACACTGTCAAAGCATCACCTCAGCTACACTGTCAAAGCATCACCTCAGCTACACTGTCAAAGCATCACCTCAGCTACACTGTCAAAGCATCACCTCAGCTACACTGTCAAAGCATCACCTCAGCTACACTGTCAAAGCATCACCTCAGCTACACTGTCAAAGCATCACCTCAGCTACACTGTCAAAGCATCACCTCAGCTACACTGTCAAAGCATCACCTCAGCTACACTGTCAAAGCATCACCTCAGCTACACTGTCAAAGCATCACCTCAGCTACACTGTCAAAGCATCACCTCAGCTACACTGTCAAAGCATCACCTCAGCTACACTGTCTACACACTGTATCCTCTTCATCCAGCAGGCTTACGCTGTTGACAGCGTCAATGTCCGTCCCCGCCTGCACCAGACGTCGCAAAATCTCTCCGTGCTGCGGTCGCGGCTTGCCGCCTTCGCCCGGAGCTGCGCCGTCGGCGAACGCCTCGGCTGGCTGTTCGTCTTCGTTCGGCTTCTTCTCGCGGGCGGCCAGCAGGAAAGGTGACATCTCCGGCTGGATGGGCGAGATCGGGTTGGCTTTGCTTGAAATGGAATTTAGCATGTTGGAATTGAACACGCTCTGAGCGTGGGCGGGAAGTCAAGAAAAAACATGACTAAATTTCTTTGTTAGTCCTATGTAAGCCATGTAAGTCCCACCTGTGGTTCCTGACTTTGTTGATGGAATTGGGCAAGTTATCGAGAGTGATTCTTAGATCTACACGCGAGAAATTCTTCCGCAATGATTTCTAGGGCTACTAAGAACTCGCCAGCGAGTTCTAGATCTACCAACAGATTGCACCAGCGAGTTCTAGATCTACCAACAGATTGCACCAGCGAGTTCTAGATCTACCAACAGATTGCGCCAGTGAGTTCTAGATCCCGAAAATACTGCAAAATCAATTCAAAATGTTTACTTGTTGTTATAGCAACGCAAACAAAGTCGAGAGCGTGATTATTTCAATAACAGATTCACAAATTGTTTTTTGTTAAAAACTTTTAAAGTGAAGCCAATTTAAAAAAATAGTTTAGTGACAAATTTGATGGCAATCATTTCAATCAGATCATACATGCACTGCTATTGGGGTTGCAGAATTTGCAACAGTCTCCACTTCTTCCGACTGAAATTGAACGGCATTAAATTATGTTGTAGTAAATCAACTAAAAGACCAGTTTGATCAAATAATTGTCACGTCTTTCTATAAACTATCTATCTGCTACTCCCCTCACTAAACACTCCCCCACTATCTACTTTCCCCACTATCTACTTCCCCCACTATCTACTCCCTTCACTATCTACTCCCCTCACTATCTACTCCCTTCACTATCTACTCCCTTCACTATCTACTCCCTTCACTATCTACTCCCTTCACTATCTACTCCCCTCACTATCTACTCCCTTCACTATCTACTCCCCTCACTATTTACTCTCCCTCACTATCTACTCCCCCACTATCTACTTCCCCCACTATCTACTCTCCTCACTATCTACTTCCTTCACAATGTATTCCAACCCACTATCTACTCCCCCACTATCTACTCTCCTCACTATCTACTCCCTTCACTATCTACTCCCCCACTATCTACTCCCTTCACAATCTATTCCAACCCACTATCTACTCCCCCACTATCTACTCTCCTCACTATCTACTTCCTTCACAATGTATTCCAACCCACTATCTACTCCCCCACTATCTACTCTCCTCACTATCTACTCCCTTCACTATCTACTCCCCCACTATCTACTCCCTTCACAATCTATTCCAACCCACTATCTACTCCCCCACTATCTACTCCCCTCACTATCTACTCCCTTCGCTATCTACTCCCCTCACTATCTACTCCCCTCACTACCTACTTCCCTTACTATCTACTCCCCTTAACTATTTACCCCCGTCCCTGGATCCTCACATCCGTGGTATCGTTCGGGGAGGCCCCGAAAGCCAGCAGAATTTCCACGGCGCCGGCGAAGCCCTTCTCCACGGCGTAGTGAATCGGCATCCGGCCGCGATCGTCCCTCTCGTTGATCAGTTCGCGCATTTTTGGCCCGTCAGCGATGAGGTTGTCCAGAACCCGCTCGTTGCCACTCTCCGCCGCCACGTGAAGCACCGTCCGCTTTCGCTGTTGCGTGAGTGCGGTGGTTTTCGGAATGAATTAGCGGATATTGCGCGATAGTAGGATTCGAAGCAGCTAAATAAAAATACATCTGAAAGCCGAACTACTTAAAGACAATGTAATGTCAATGTTGCCAGCCATAAAGCCTACGTCAACGCGGAAGAAGGCACTGCAACATGACTGCACGCAATGAAATAAGATAGAGCACACAAATAGATAGAGCAGTATGACAGAACCCATGGAAAAATGACAGAATCAACATCTATAGCACCAATAAGTATGAACTACGGCAAAACAGAACCCACTGCAGCACAACAGAACCCACTGCAGCACAACAGAACCCACTGCAGCACAACAGAACCCACTGCAGCACAACAGAATTCACTGAAACACAACAGAATTCACTGCGGCACAAAAGAATTCACTGCAACACAATACAATTCACTGCAAAACAACAGACCCACTGCAACACAACAGAACCCACTGCAACACAACAGAACCCACTGCAACACAACAGAACCCACTGCAACACAACAGAACCCACTGCAACACAACAGAACCCACTGCAACACAACAGAACCCACTGCAACACAACAGAACCCACTGCAACACAACAGAACCCACTGCAACACAACAGAACCCACTGCAACACAACAGAACCCACTGCAACACAACAGAACCCACTGCAACACAACAGAACCCACTGCAACACAACAGAACCCACTGCAACACAACAGAACCCACTGCAGCACAACAGAACCCACTGCAACACAACAAAAACCCACTGCAACACAACAGAACCCACTGCAACACAACAGAACCCACTGCAACACAACAGAACCCACTGCAACACAACAGAACCCACTGCAACACAACAGAACCCACTGCAACACAACAAAACCCACTGCAACACAACAGAACCCACTGCAACACAACAGAACCCACTGCAACACAACAGAACCCACTGCAACACAACAGAACCCACTGCAACACAACAGAACCCACTGCAACACAACAGAACCCACTGCAACACAACAGAACCCACTGCAACACAACAGAACCCATTGCAACACAACAGAACCCACTGCAACACAACAGAACCCACTGCAACACAACAGAACCCACTGCAACACAACAGAACCCACTGCAACACAACAGAACCCACTGCAACACAACAGAACCCACTGCAACACAACAGAACCCATTGCAACACAACAGAACCCACTGCAACACAACAGAACCCACTGCAACACAACAGAACCCACTGCAACACAACAGAACCCACTGCAACACAACAGAACCCACTGCAGCACAACAGAACCCACTGCAGCACAACAAAACCCACTGCAACACAACAAAACCCAAAGATTGAACTCATCGTTGAACCATTCCCTATGTATGACTGACATTGTCGCGAATCTTCAAGTCGGCTCCCAGGCTGATGAGGCTCTGGACAACTTCTCCGTTGCCCTTCGCAGCGGCGATCATCACTGCCGTCATGCCGTTCTGAAAATTGAGGAGCACTTGGAACGAGTAAGCTACCATTAGGAGTAAAATATGTTGAATTAGTGCTCCGCCATTACCTTTTCAGTGTCATTCAGCAGAGTCTTCTTCGTCTTGTTGATGAAGATCTTCACCAATTCGCAGTGGTTCTGCTCGGCCGCGATGTGTACCACGTGCATTCCAAGCTGAATATGGGAATTTGGTTGAAACTACGTCAAATGAATTTACCAGGCTGTCACCTGTATGGGGATTTAGGGTTTCCCGCTATCCGGAGTTTCAGAAGAGCGTACAATCGAAGCATCGTACAACCAAAACTCTGGATAAAAGATTGGCACCTTGTTCCGCCGTCTGATGTTTGCCGATCTGTCCAACAGTAAGTTGACGACTTCTATATGGCCGAAATACGTCGCCCACATCAGCGGAGACATGCCGAACTTGTCGGTCACTTCGACGCTGGCCTTCCCGCTTTCGATGAGGATTCTGACGATCTCCCTGTGGCCCTTGCTGGCCGCCATGTGCAGCGCCGTGCGGTCCAAACTGTTTCTGCAATCAATCTTGCCCGTCACCTTGATCAGTTTCTCAACTCGAGTTCGATTGCCTGAGCGAGCGGCTTCGTGTAGTGCGAGCTCCGCCTTGGATACTGGATAGTTCAGGGATATTATTGGGTAAGTCATTTCTAAAGATTGCTTTGCAAATTTATTTGGATTCTTTGAGAATTTAGAATTGCCAATGCACATATAATCTGCTTGCAGACAAATTACAACTATGCAGAGAACCCATTTCACACAACCCATTCTGCAACACAGCAAAACCCACTCTGCCACACAACAGAACCCATTGAAACGCGACAGCAACTGCTGCAACATGACAGGAATCTTTTCAACTCGACAGAAGCCATTGAAAAAGACAGAAACCACTGCAACACGACAGAAAGCATTGCAACACGACAGAAAGCATTGCAACACGACAGAAAGCAAATTGCAACACGACAGAAATCACTGCAACACGACAGAATCACTGCAACACGATAGAAAGCACTGCAACACGACAGAATCACTGCAACACGACAGAAAGCATTGCAACACGACAGAAAGCATTGCAACACGACAGAAAGCATTGCAACACGACAGAAAGCATTGCAACACGATAGAAAGCATAGCAACACGACAGAAAGCATTGCAACACGACAGAAAGCATTGCAACACGACAGAAACCACTGCAACACGACTGAAAGCATTGCAACACGACAGAAACCACTGCAACACGACTGAAAGCATTGCAACACGACAGAAAGCATTGCAACACGACAGAAACCATAGCAACACGACTGAAAGCATTGCAACACGACAGAAAGCATTGCAACACGACAGAAACCATAGCAACACGACAGAAACCATAGCAACACGACTGAAAGCATTGCAACACGACAGAAACCACTGCAACACGACAGAAATCCTTGCAACATGATAGAAAGCACTGCAACACGAAAGACCAAACCACTAAAACAGGGCAGAAACCACTGAAATTACAATAGAACCCCGCATAGTAGGAGTAACGCCAAGTAAACTTAAACTACACTACACAACAATGAATTTTAAATGAATTAATAATAAAAAAACGACTCACAAAACGGCTCTTGCAGGCTGGTGACCATGTCGCAGTCGTCTTCACTTCGTTTCGGCATCGATGACTGTAAAGTGGAGGATATAGGTGGCGGTTGGAAGGTTTCATACAAGCTGTAATGAGTCAATTTGACGTAAACACATGTCAGTAACAGCTGCTTACCTCCGCCATTTTGCAAGATAAATGGTAGGTAGGTTTCGTGGACAGGGATGTCAAGTGGCTGAGTTGGTATTGTCAAAAAGCTGCTTGAAACCGCCCACGAAGTAGTGGAGACTCTCAGCTTCTCTTCGTTGCAATGGCCCAGGAATTTAAGCCGTGTGCTCGGAGTGCACGTTGGATATGGCGCTGTCCAATGCAACATTTCTGTTTGCCGCAAAGCTCTGTACAGCACTTTCCTCGCCACAGCTCGCTCACCTTTCTCTGTCTTTTTTCTCGTCTCAACCGAAGTTGTCTTGATTCGGAGCATATTGAGCACACTCGTCCTCTCACTCTATGCTTTAATGCAGGCTTCAATTGTGTAAAGCTTCGAGGTAACTCACGTACCGTGACATTTTGTTTATCTTTACACTGTACGAGCCCTGCTGAAATATGTTAATTTTAGCTCGGTACGTCAATGCATGCGATATAATTGCTCTCGCTTCTGAGTGCAAGTGCATGTAGATGTACATGTAGTTGCAAGCGTGCATGGCCACCGACTGCACACTTCTCATTCGTAGAAAAATTCATATTAATGCCCAACATACGAGAATTTAAGCTAAAATGTACTTACTTGGCTAATGCAATTACATTATATTTTTTAATCTACGCGTAATTTCGATGTTTATAACATATACACGATTGTAGAAGGATTCACGCATGCAAATACTTGTAAAAAGTCCACTATTTGTCAGCATTTATGTCCGCCATATACTGTACATGCACTGGGGGCACAAGCATAATGCATACATGTATGTACAGTCAATATCCCTATCTGCAGTCAGATTCAAAAGAAAGCCCATCTAGACTGTAGATTTCACATGTAGATTTCACACGGCATGCATGGCTCTCTTTCGAGGCAAACACAATATTGTACAAAATATTTGTCCCTGACTTTAAATTCTATATAAAAAAATTACCGATCCGTTGTTTTCTTGACACAAATATACAGTTTGTACTAACAAAAACCAGCCGAAATTTGTCCTACTAATCACATGTGCATATATAAGCTAAATTGAACGTGAAGTTCACGCTAAAAAAATTGCTCATTTTCACTGTTAGGCACCGTTAATGAAAATCTTAACTTAATGGCAAAAGCGTAAACGTTAAAACAAGAAAATCTTAACTTATTAACTCTTATTTAATTTCGTTAAGTTAACTGAAAATTAACCGACAGTCGTTAATAAGCGTACGTTAATCCGTTAATGTTAACACAGAAATTACAGAAATCTTGCACTTTTTTTCTAAACAGACTTCCACAATGCACTGTCTTTGCTTTTCCACCTTTTAGCGAAACACAAAGGTCATCTAACCGATTTACAAGCTAAAAAGTATTAAATAATATATTTTAAAAACTTGTATACATAATACTACTAAAAGTAAGCATACGGTAAAAGAATTAACTTATTTATTTGAAATTGGAAAGCTAATATAAATAGTGAATAATATAATACGAATACGAAGGTTGTTTCAGTAGCATTAGCAGGCGCAGCAGAAAGTTACGAATAAAGATTGGGAAAGAAGTGAATAAAAGTGATCCATGCTCACGCACAAGTAATAAAGTTCATTTAAGTTCATTTAGTGCATTTAGGTAAATTCAAATCCATCCGGTTGGCTTCTCTTCAGACTTAAATTTTGGTCTTTCTTTGCGTCTTTGGTCATTTGACATTGCCATTAACGTTAACGATGAATTTTTCGGTAACTCACAAAATTATTAACGCAAATTCGTTAACAATCCGTTAGTTCAAAAAAAGCTTAACGGCAGTCCGTTAGCGTTAATGAAAAATCTTAACGCTTTAACGCTTATTAACGGACTGGTGCCCAACACTGCTCATTTTAGCAGCACACTCATACCGACGCCAGGCTAGCTGGGCGTATCCAGGCAGCGCGGCTCCTCATCGGCTGGAAAATGCATTTGCCCCTGCAGCTGAAGATAATTATAGCGGTCACTGACATCTCATCTACTCCATTTTCAACTTCCGTGAAAAATTTTTACCCTATTATTATCTGTTATGTTATTTTAAAAAATCATTTTATAAATTAACTAACACTAAAATAATGAATTGAATTGTATAAATTTACTTCTATATTAATTGAACACATGTACATGTACATACGTTTGTACATGTAGCTCGTATACTTGTATGTGTGATATTATAACGTTTGTAGCACAAACAAGGACTTATTAGATAAAAGAAGGTACTACTCTGAAACTATGTGTTCTGATCTCAGAATTGCTGTTATTGAATTGGAAGACCATCTGGCTAATCGGTCGCCCTAAATTCACTGAAGAATTATACGTTTAGATAGCTGTACTTGACCTTTGTGATCATCTCTGTGTTGTATAGAACAATAGAATGCATCAAAATAATATTTTTTACGAATTTGGAAGGTATCGTGCTGCTCCACAAACCGATAATGTAGCCCCACGATATCACAATTCCTCAAAGTTACGTAAATGCGATTTTTTCTTTGCAAGTCTTTGATGCTTTAATATCAATCGCATTTTATACTAATCTGCTGATTTCTTACATACAGTTTTCATAAAGCTGATTTTATTGGTTTTAAGCAATTCACACAAAATATGCTTGTTATACCACGTGAACACAGCTGCGAAGTAAATTTAACTTGGGGAATTGTGACCGCATGCGAGAAATTTTCACACGTTTCTAGTGTGTAATGTATATGTACTGGCGTGCCCTTGAGTCAAAGTGTTCAGAAAATCTTAAGTCTTGGCTGATCCACTAAGTCTAGAGAAATATTTTGTTTTGAGATAATAAGCCTCTCTAAATGATTCTTCAAGTCTGTTTTCTCTTTCTTTAATTAAGTAATCGTTTTTCTTGCTGTCATTCCAATACTTTTTAATAATAGATACGGCAATAACTTTGTAATAATAATTCTTGAGCAATATTATCTGCTCGAGAAGTCGATATGCTTCCATTTAGTCGTATGAATGGTACGGGTGACAAAAATTCTAAAGATAACCACACAATAAGTGACTCGTCGTCGTCTTTTATGGAGGTAAATATATAAAATTATTAGATTTCTGTACCTGTACTGAACTTGATCTGGCACCTGTTTACAGCTTAGGCCTAGCCTGTGCACATTTTTGTAGGTTGTAGCCTGTAGGCCCTAAAATAAATAGTATATAAGCAAAAGCATAAGCCTATAAATATTATATACATAATACATTACGTGTACAATGTAGGCCCTACCTTAGTGATTGATGTCCCCTATTCTAGATCCACACCCATATAAATCTTAAGATAAAAAGATGCAGCCTACAAATGCCATATGTTCTAGGCCTATGACAAAGAGCTGCATTTTTAATTTAAAAATATTTTAAAACTAAATAAATTCAAAATATAGCTAGGCTCTATTGATATGCCTCTGCTTTTAAATTGAAAAAAATTGTAGGCCCTACTATATATGTAAAAATATAATAACCTAAAAAACTCACAAAAGCCTATGCACATAATCATGATTTCCTAGGCCTATGTCTAAAGTCTAATCTTAGACTTCGTTGAATATTGCTTAAACTATCACTTAATCAATAACATTTTGTTCTTTTTAGAAGTATAAGTCCTATGTTAACAGTGCAACTATAATATAAGCCAATTAAAATTATATTTTAGAAAGTTATAGATCAAAATAATATTAGATCAAATTTTTAAACTTAGGCCTAATATTAACTAAAACATTCTTTATGCTAGGCCTAATTATGGTCAATATTTTTTTTCAAAAGCACAAAATCCAACTTATTCTAAATAATTTTAAATTGCATAGTTATTATTTATATATACAAATATTCTAGGCACTTTGGTTATATTTTGGACCATAGTCCATTTTGTTAAAATTATACTAGAAAACTAGCATCTAGAAATCTAGAAAAAAATTAGCCTTAGTATTAATGCCTAGCAAAAGAATTGATAGAAAAGTAGATTGGCACAAATGGCTAGAGCATAAAAACAACTATATTATCTTCTGGCCTGGCATATAATAGGCCTAACCATGTATTGGTTAAAAATTACCTTATTTTGTAAGCCTAATAAAATGAAGAATTCAAAGAACTAACTATATTTTATTATTTATAGAAAGTAAAAAACAAAGTTCAAAATCTAGAAATTGTACTATAATGCAACAACTTTTACATTTTTTTATACTTTAGTATTTATAGAGTTTTAACTATAATATACAAGTGGAAACATGAAACTTTTTGAATTGAAAAATGTTTGTACAAATTGCCCTGCACCCCCTCCCTTAGTCTAAGCATTATGCCTGGCATGCAGTGCTTAAGCCTAACATAAGTCAAGCATAAATGATAAAATTTCATCCGTTTTCTTCTGGTGTAACTCCAAGCATGATATGGACTATGCATTTTGGATAGCTGCCTAGTGTATATTTGGATACCAAAATATAAACTAGCCATATTGCCAGAAATCTATTTGCCACATAAGTAAACCCAAAGACTAGACTAATTTAGGTCTGTATATGTAGCAATATCCATATAAAATGAAAGTTAAACTATTAAAAGTCAAAACAATAGTTTTTCATTAAAAACACAAGGGTTTAGTAGTAAAATAATTTGATTTTCGGAATAACTTGGGGATTCTGCTAGTTGGCTCAAATAGGCAACATATATGCATGCTTGTAAATATATGTACTTTATTTATTAGTAGAAGTAAATTCTCTATATTAATATACATTATTAGTATTCCCTTAATATAAATAAATTAAAGATTACAATCATTGACTTTGCCCCATCATCCAGCTGACAGTGTCAAAGCTCCGCAAGCAGCGGGCCGCCCTGCTCGACAAGGACTCGCAGCACGCCAAATATGAGCAGCTGGCGCACCGACTCGAGTCTGCTAGCGCCTGCTGTGTCTGCGGCTTCTGCCTGGCTTACTCAACCTGGGACCCCAGCCAGCTGGGCAAGCACGCGGCCGCAGAGCACAACGCTGTCGAGTCCGTGTGTCCCTACTGCCTCACCCAGGTTCCCGCTGCTGACATTGGCGAGCACCAGCTGCGTCACTTCTCCGCAGCCACCGCCCAGGACCTGTACCCGTGTCCTCACTGCTCAGCCTATCTGGAGGACAAGACCGCCTTTCTCGATCATTGCCACGGACTGCACAGCGGCCGGATGGAGGACTGCGCCTGCGGCTGCTGCGGCCAGGTGTTCGGCAGCGCCGTGCAACTTGCAGGTGAGCCTCTTCTTGCCAGCACCGGCCTGCACTGGGCTTGGCCTCTGATGCTCTGGAAATCAACTGGTTCGCCCCTATTATCTACCTTTGAGAATCGTCCCTATTATCTACCTTTGAGAATCTGAGAATCGCCCCTATTCTCTACCTTTGAGTATCGCCCCTATTCTCTACCTTTGAGAATCTGAGAATCGCCCCTATTCTCTACCTTTGAGTATCGCCCCTATTCTCTACCTTTGAGTATCGCCCCTATTCTCTACCTTTGAGTATCGCCCCTATTCTCTACCTTTGAGAATCGCCCCTATTCTCTACCTTTGAGAATCGCCCCTATTCTCTACCTTTGAGAATCGCCCCTATTCTCTACCTTTGAGTATCGCCCCTATTCTCTACCTTTGAGTATCGCCCCTATTCTCTACCTTTGAGTATCGCCCCTATTCTCTACCTTTGAGAATCGCCCCTATTCTCTACCTTTGATATCGCCTCTAATCTCAAGCACTGAGAATCACCCTGAGAATCTCAAGCATTAAGAATCGTTCCCAATCTCAAGCACTGAGAATCTCCCCTAGTCTCAAGCACTGAGAATCTCCCCTAGTCTCAAGCACTGAGAATCACCCCTTGTTTCAAGCACTGAGAATCACCCCTAGTCTCAAGCACTGAGAATCTCCCCTAGTCTCAAGCACTCTGAGAATCACCCCTAGTCTCAAGCACTGAGAATCTCCCCTAGTCTCAAGCACTGAGAATCACCCCTAGTCTCAAGCACTGAGAATCACCCCTAGTCTCAAGCACTGAGAATCACCCCTAGTCTCAAGCACTGAGAATCACCCCTAGTCTCAAGCACTGAGAATCTCCCCTAGTCTCAAGCACTGAGAATCACCCCTAGTCTCAAGCACTGAGAATCACCCCTAGTCTCAAGCACTGAGAATCACCCCTAGTCTCAAGCACTGAGAATCACCCCTAGTCTCAAGCACTGAGAATCACCCCTAGTCTCAAGCACTGAGAATCACCCCTAGTCTCAAGCACTGAGAATCTCCCCTAGTCTCAAGCACTGAGAATCGCCCCTAATCTCAAGCACTGAGAATCGCCCCTGGTCTTAAGCACTGAGAATCTCCCCTCATCTTTAAGCCTAAGAGTCGAGCACAATCAATCATATTCTCTATACCGATAGCCCCGATTCCATCTAAAAGTACATGCCTGATTACTTCGCCCAGCCCACCTGGAGGAGAGCGTCCGGCCGCTGTACCATTGCGAGGTGCCCGGCTGTCTGGTGAAGAGCGCCAGCAAGCTGGCAGTGCAGCGCCATCTGGCCAAGCGGCACCCGAGCCAGCCGGCCACGGCCATAGCCAGCATTGACTACCTGGCGTGCGCTGCCCGGCCAGTGTCTTATCTGAGCCTGCCGCCTCTCGCCGACCCGCCGTCAGCCAGTCTGACTGTCAAATCCGATGCCGCCGATCCGGAGAAACCCGCCGGACCGCCCGTGTTCGGCCTGCGCTGCCCGGCCTGCCAGTTCGCCACCGTGGATTGGGGCAAATTCCTGCGGCATCTCTGCTCCGACTGTCGTGGCAGTGGCTTCGCTAGGCAATCTGATGATGCTGGGGAGGCTGGAGCCAGCGTTGTTGCTTATACACTGTGCCACTGCTCAGAGTGCGGCGCCGCGGCCACGGATGCTGCATTGATTCTGGAGCACATTGCGTCTGCGCATCCTGACAGTCCCGAGGTGAGATGAGCTTTCATTTGCTTACGGTATGCTAATTAGCTCAGTGTCTGGCAGTCATGGCGTGATTCAAGGCTGTTGAGGGCGATTCTCAAGGCTGTCCTGGGGGGGGGGCGATTCTCAAGGCTGTCCTGGGGGGAATAGAGCGATTCTCAAGCTTTACTGGGGGGCGATTCTTAAAGCTGTACTGGGGGCGATTCTCAAGGCTGTACTGGAGGTGGGAGGCGATTCTTAAGGCTATTGAGGGCGATTCTCAAGGCTGTACTGGAGGGGGGCGATTCTCAAGGCTGTCCTGAGTGGGGCGCTTCTCAAGGCTGTCCTGAGTGGGGCGCTTCTCAAGGCTGTCCTGAGTGGGGCGCTTCTCAAGGCTGTCCTGATTGGGCCGATTCTAAAGGCTGTCCTGGAGGTGGGAGGCGATTCTTAAGGCTATTGAGGGCGATTCTCAAGGCTATTAAGGGCGATTCTCACGACTGTTGGTGACGAGTCCCAATGAGAGGGCAATTCGCTTTCGGTATGTAAAGGAATTATTCTTATTATGCACAGCCAGTGCATCATATTAATCTCCAAATTTAATATCGTCATTATTGGCCACCTATCTGCCTTTATCGGGCACTGGAACTCTCGAGTTTAGCGGAGGCCCTGCCCTGTCATCAGCAGTGGTCTCAAAGCAGTGCTCAAACACACCTGCATATTAGCCTATATATAGAGCATGAAAATCAGGCAATATTCGATCATATCAATTCACCAACTAGTAACTAAGTGGTCATTTAATTTTAGACCTGCTGCTGCTGCTGGCTAAAGCGGGCGGCAGGCAGGTTAACTGACTGCTCGACCAGTGCAGCACTCTGTTGTTGAAGAGGCATGTCGCGCAGTGTGTGTGTGTGTGCAGCTTGATTGAGGTGGGCCGCCGAGTTTATCTGCGCTTGTGTGCCTTTGCCCCGACTGCTGGCTGCCTTGGCTGCCTCGGGGAGGCTTCGTCTGTCGGGCAGGCGGGCCAGGCAAGGCCTCGAAAGAAAGAAGATCGAGCTGGCTGAAGGGAGGCGGTTGGGGTGGGGCGGCGACTGCCCGCTCGCGTGTGCTGCGCCAGTGTGTGTGTGTGTGTGTGTACATTTCTATATTGCTACGCTGCGAGGCTCTTCTTGGCCTCGGGGACTCTCAAAGCTGCCGTGCCCGCCCGCCTTGGCTGGCTGGCTGGCTGACGCGACCGACGAAGAGGCAGGCGGGCAGGCAGAGAGAAGAGAGAAGGAAGGAATTCAAGAGAGAGCGAGACAGAGAGAATTCTCTCTGTGTGCGCGCGTGCCACGGCGGCAGCGGCGGTGGCGGCGGTGGGCCTCCTGCCCGCTCGATCGCTTGAGAGAGAATGAAGCTCAGCAGTCAGTCGCAGTCCAAGTCACCCATTGCCTTGGCCTTCTAGCTCTAGCTATAGAATCTGTGCAGTCTGGCCGCCCGCTAGTAACCTGGCAACCTGGCATAAGTCAGTCGAGCCGACCCCTAATGCGGATTATAACAGTGTCTTCAGGCTTTACCTAGGCAAGGCTTAACTTGAAGTAGGCGGAAGGTTACAGCGGAACCAAGTTGCTTGCTGACTGACCAACGACGGTCGGGTCGAGAGAGCGCCGCGGCGGAGACGGGGGAGGGGGGTGACGGAGGTGACGGAGGTCGGAGAGGCAATCAGCGGCCTTGGCCCAGATTTTGCAACCTGCCGCTGTGTTGAGGTGGACCGAGGGAGCGGAAGCCCCGCGGTCTGGACTGTCCCGGGGGCCGAGCCACGGAGAGGAGAGGCAGGCTGAGAGAGAGAGAGAGAGAGAGAGAGAGAGAGAGAGAGAGAGAGAGAGAGAGAGAGAACACCCGCGCTGCTGCGTGCGGCCTGCCTGACAGAGAGAGCTTCTCTGCCTCTCTCACACTGTTTCCCAGAGGCCGGGACCGCATCGAGAGATTGCAGCGACCTCCTCTCCCCAGCCGCTGGCTGCAGCCTGCAACTGCGCCGCTCAGCGAGAGAGAATCGGGGAGGTTGCGGACCCCCGAGTGAGAGAGGGCGACAGGCAGTGGAGAGAGACTAGAAGCTTAGGCGGGCCTCGCGCGGGTCCTCCAGCCGCTGCCGCCACCCCACCTAAATTCTAGCAGGCTGGGCTGTGTCACTGCTGGCCGGGCGCTGCGTGGCTGTCGCGTTGTGTACGCACTCGCGCATTGGACTGGCCGCCTGCCTGCCTTTCTTACCCCGTCAGTGTCTGCTGGGCCGGATTGTCAGCCGCTTGACAGTCTGTGCGTGCGTGTGTGTGACTGTCTGCGCGGCATACGCTTGTAGCGAAGGTGGAAAGTAGAAATGCGCTGAATGATTTCAGCAATGCTATAACTGTGTGTGGCTGCTCTCTCTATGTACACATTGCGTGAGTTGTGCTCCAGCTCAACATTTGGCGCCCACCGTGAGAGTGGAAACTCAGACGCATTGAAGGAAGCCAGAGCATTCAACTCAGTTCAACTCGGGCGGTTGTGCATTTATGACCTCCTTTAGCGACACCCTTCTAAGCTGGACGGGGCTTGACTTCCATTTCCTCTGTTCAGGCCTTTCCACTAGCCTGTGCCCTGCGCGTGCGTTTCCCCACCTCCCCGCTCCCCTTCCTGTGTGCCGCGGGCGGGCCTGTGGCCCTCGCTCGCGGGTCTCGCCTCTTCGATTTCTTTTGGGGCGCGGTTTCTTTTGCACCGGCCACGATGACAGAAATTTCTGGAAAATTCTTAATTCATTTTCTTCTTCTCTTGGCGAGATTTCGCAGTTGCGTCGCCGGGGCGCAATCAGAGACGATCCAGACAGAATGGGAAAGGCAAGATTCAGCGATAGAAGCTGAGGGCTGGCGGAAAAGCATCTGCGGCATCAACAGTCTTTGCACCTGCTGCTGCTTCCTGTGCGCCCGCCTGTCTATTCGCATTCTCGCTGCATCTCCTGCCTGCGCTGCGCTGTCTGTTTGAATGCCGAGATCGAGTGAGTCAGCTCAGCTCCTGCCTGTCCGCCTCCTACCCGCCCCCCGGCTCCTCTTTCTCCTCCTCGGTCTCTCTTCTGCTTCTCTGCCCCCGCCCAGCCGCCAAGGTCCAGAGGCCTGCCTCATTTGGCCTTGCCGCGGCCCCCCCCCCCCCAGTCAGCGTCACGACCGCGCCTGCTGTGGCTTCGGCTGTGGGCTCTGGCTGGCTGTATCGGGCAGAGCCTCCTTTTTCACCTCAAAGCCCCGCCTGCCTGCCTGCTTGCCTGCCTCTCCAACGCCGAGGCAGCCCTGAATCGGGCGGGGTCCCCCGGCCTGCCTGCCTTCAGTGCCTCCATCTCTCCTCTCCTCTCTTCCATTTCCACACGCAGCGGCCCTGCCCGTCTCTGCCTGCCCGCCTGCCTGCCCCTTCACTGTCGGGGCTGCATTCGTCCTTGGGGCCCCCGGTCGTCTCTCTTTCCTCCATCCTCACCCCGTCCCGACGGACGCAGGCCGGCGGTTGAAGCTCCAGGCTCTCCAGGAGTCTGTCTGCAGTGAGAGAAAGAGAGAGAGAGAGGAGAGGAAGCACAGCGGATGATTGCAGCGCGACAGCGGCCGGGCCTTGACTGCAGTGAAGGCCTGTGGTGTGGGTGGGGGAGGAACCCGGCCGCGCTAGGGGTTGGCGGGAAAGGCAGGCAAAACGGATGAAGCTCCATGGCTGGCGTGGAACACTGCCGGGGCCTTGGGCGGCCGCTGCTTGCTTGTCGAAGGACCGCGCAGATGGCCGGGTCTGGATGAACAGAATGCTCCCCTATAGAGGGAGAGAGGGAGGGAGATACCGCGCTGAATGACTGGCCGGTCAGTGTGGGTGAGTGGTACTGAGTTGCACTGACTGTCCGGTCCGCATCGACCGGGTCTCGTCTGCATTTGGCTCGACTCGACAGGAAGAGAGGCAGGGGTTGTGTGGAACAGGGTCGAGTGTTGCGCAGGCTTGTTGTTGGGCAATTGTGCCAGAGTTCATTCTATCATTGTCCGGTCCTCTTGGGCTTTCTGGGGGCTTCATTTCGATTAGAATGACGTCATTCATTGTGACGTCATCGTGCCCGCGAACGACTCGTTGAATTCTTCACAGGGCAGCGAGGCTTGCGGGGAAATTCAGTGGCGCAACCCTTTCTTCGGGCTGGAGTCTTCGACTCATTTTATTGTCCTCTGCTGCACTGCCAACTCGGGTTATAACTGGGAATCCGCCCCTGATCATCAGTGGAATCCGCCCCTGATCTTCAATGGAATCCGCTCCCGAGATTCTCAGTGGAATCCGCCTCTGATCCTCAGTGGAATCCTCCCCTGATCTTCAGTGGAATCCGCCCCTGATCATCAGTGGAATCCGCCCCTGATCATCAGTGGAATCCTCCCCTGATCCTCAGTGGAATCCGCCCCTGATCATCAGTGGAATCCGCCCCTGATCATCAGTGGAATCCTCCCCTGATCTTCAGTGGAATCCGCTCCCGAGATTCTCAGTGGAATCCTCCCCTGATCCTCAGTGAAATCCACCCCTGATCCTCAGTGAAATCCACCCCTGATCCTCAGTGGAATCCTCCCCTGATCCTCAGTGGAAAGTTTCAAATTTCAACTTTTATTTCAGGCCACTCTGCTCCAAGAAGACATTCGCACTTCTCGCGTAATGCTGGCCAAGACGCTCGTTGAGGAGCTGCCGCCGCCGCCGCCACCGCCGCCACAGCCGCAGCCTCAGCAGCAGCAGCAGCTCCTGCAGCTGGTTCGGAAGCGGCCACTGGATGAGCAGCCCAGCTCAGCGCTCGCCTCCCTCATCTCTGCGTCACCAGCCGCCGCCAATGCCGCCGCAGCCGGTCCAGCAACAGCCGACGGTACAAAAGTGCCCCGTCTAGACGTGTCCAGCGAAACCACCGAGTACGTGAGTTTCCCGTTCCACGAGGAGGCCTACAGGGCCGCCAGGCCGGCTACGGCCGCCACGGAGACCCTCATCGCCAAGATGAAGCTGTTCTGCGGCTATCGAGTGAAAATCCTGGGCCGCGAGAACCAGCGCCGCATCCCGGAGTGCCCGGAATGCAAGCGGGCCTTTCCCTACGGCCTGGGCGATTTTAAACGGCATCTGCTTAGCGTTCATCTGGGCATACCGAGAGACACCGTGCGAGATTGCCTGAAGTTCACTCAGCCGGTTCCGGGTAGCAACAAAGCCGGCGCCATCACCCTGGTGGGTCTACCTAACCCCACCCAATCGTCTACCCAACCCCACCCAATAGTCTACCCAACCCCACCCAATAGTCTACCCAAACCTACCCAACAGTCTACCCAACCCCACCCAATCGTCTACCCAACCCCACCCAATCGTCTACCCAACCCCACCCAATAGTCTACCCAAACCTACCCAACAGTCTACCCAACCCCACCCAATAGTCTACCCAACCCCACCCAATAGTCTACCCAACCCCACCCAAAAGTCTATCTAACCCCACCAACAGTCTACCCAACCCCACCCAACAGTCTACCCAACCCCATCCAATAGTCTACCCAACCCCACCCGATCGTCTACCCAACCCCACCCAATAGTCTACCCAACCCCATCCAATAGTCTACCCAAACCTACCCAACAGTCTACCCAACCCCACCCAAAAGTCTACCTAACCCCACCCAACAGTCTACCCAACCCCACCCAACAGTCTACCCAACCCCATCCAATAGTCTACCCAACCCCACCTGATCGTCTACCCAACCCCACCCAATAGTCTACCCAACCCCACCCAATAGTCTACCCAACCCCACCCAATAGTCTACCCAACCCCACCCAATAGTCTACCCAACCCCACCCAATTGTCTACCCAACCCCACCCAATAGTCTACCCAAACCTACCCAACAGTCTACCCAACCCCACCCAATTGTCTACCCAACCCCACCTAATAGTCTACCCAACCCTACCCAACAGTCTACTCAACCCTACCCAACAGTCTACTCAACCCTACCCAACAGTCTACCCAACCCTATCCAGTAGTCTACCCAACCCCAGCCAATAATCTACCCAATCCTACCCAACAGTCTACTCAACCCTATCAAATAGTCTACTCAACAACCCTACCCAATAATCTCTGATCAACCCCGCCAAAAATTCACTGTTTCACTGTATACTGCATTTTTCATGTCCCTCGCATACTACTACATCCGCCAAGCGGCAGTAGTACACTCGCTCATTATAATCTGCCGCTTACCGCAGGTTCGCAAATCCGAGCCCGAGAACGAGCGCAGCCTGCCACGGCCGGTGCGCATCGACGCCTTTCGCCACCGGGTGCCGCTGCCGTACAGTACCGCCGTGCTCAGGCAGCTGACCCAGCACTTCAGCAGGGAGTCGCAGGTGATTGATTGGCTGCTTCTGGATGTTTGATGGTTTGCATTTAAAGACACACCAACAGACAGACAGTACGGCACCAAGACACTAAGACAGAGGGACAGACAGGCAGACAGACAGACAGGCAGACAGACAGACAGACAGACAGACAGATGGACAGACACTAAGACAGACAGACAGACAGAAAGACATTAAAGAGAGACAGACAGACAGACAGACAGACAGACAGACAGACAGACAGACAGACACTAAGACAGACAGAAAGACATTAAAGAGAGACGGACAGACGGTCAGACAGACAGACAGACAGACAGACAGACAGACAGACAGACAGACAGACAGACAAACACTAAGACAGACAGACAGACAGACAGGCAGGCAGGCAGGCACATCTTAAGACACCGCAGTCCCAAGTCCAGCTTCCCCTCCGCACTGCAGGAGTACCTCATCGCCAAGATGGCCACCTACTCCACTCTGTACGTGATAGTGGATGCCCGCAACGGCAAGAAGTACCTGTGCGGCTCCTGCAATTACGCTTCGCCGCACGCTCTGGCCGACGTTCGCAAGCACATCCTGGGCGCCCACTGCGGCATTTCAACCAAGCACTTCCGCTACTGCCTGCAGGCGTCCCGCCTGGACCCGGCTGAGTACACCCTGCTCTCCGACGACAAGCTCATCCGGCTCGCTAGGGAATTCGTTCGGGTTCGCCAGTCCGACCCCAGGGCCGCCGGTTCGTCTGAGGACGCCGAGGATGTGATGATGCTTGACCCGGACGCTGCCGCGGTGCTGGAGCCTCCGTCCAGCTTGTCTCAACAGCTGAAGCCGCCGTCAACGCCGTCCTCGGTGGACGGCGTCACTGCGGCGGGTTCCGCTGTCACCGCTTCTTCATCGACGGGCTTCACCGATACGGCTGGGAAAGGCGCCATGCTGCACTTCGGCCAGAACCCCAGCCACTTTGAGGAGGCCGACGGGGTTGACGAGGAGGAGGTGCGAACTCGCGAGATTTTCTGGTGTGCGGAGTGACAGATTGAATAGAATAGTGACAGATTGAGTATCAGTGCCAGATCAAACGAAAAAATGACATTAGATAGGAGACTGAAATATTGAATAGGAGAGTGCCAGACTGAATTTAAGAGTGCCAGACTGAATCTAAGAGTGCCAGACTGGATCTGAGAGTGCCAGATTGAATCTAAGAGTGCCAGACTGAATTTAAGAGTGCCAGACTGAATCTGAGAGTGCTAGACTGAATCGGAGAGTGCCAGACTGAATCGGAGAGTGCCAGACTGAATCTAAGAGTGCCAGACTGAATCTGAGAGTGCTAGACTGAATCTGAGAGTGCCAGACTGAATCGGAGAGTGCCAGACTGAATCTGAGAGTGCCAGACTGAATCTGAGAGTGCCAGACTGAATCTGAGAGTGTCAGACTGAATCTAAGAGTGCCAGACTGAATGTCAATAAGCAGAACGGACTCTAGGAGTGTCTGTCCGTCGCCTCCCCGCCAGGTGATCAACCTGCCCTTCTCTGAGGCGGTGCTCCGCCATCTGCTCCGGGACGCCAGCGACCGGCCGCACCAGGACAGTCTGGTGGCGAAGATGCGGGCCTACTCCAAGTACCAGCTGGTCAGGCAGATTGCCCGCGGAAAAACCGTGGCGTACAAGTGCATCTGCGGCCGCGTCTTCCACACGGTGCGCCGGCCGGGCAACAGCGTCCGCCCCAGCACCCTGGCCGACGCCAGGCGTCACGTGATGGGCGTCCACGCCAGAATCTCGCACGAGATGCTGACCACCTGCTGTCAGGCCAGCCGCATCTCGCGGGAGAACAACTGGCATCTGTACGCGGACGAGATGCTGCTCCGGCTGGCCAACGAGCGGCCGGCCAAGGCTTCCACGAATTTTGCTTCCGCGCCTCGTTCCCTTGACGACAGCGCGCTTAGCAACCAGAACTCTCGACTGGACGAGAGCGGCTGCGGCCCTGGCGAGGACTCCTGCTCGATGCTGACGGGCGAATCGCAGCAGCGCGGCGACGATGCGGGGAAGAAGCAGCAGCAGCCGGAGTTCTCCTCCCTGCTGTACAGCTCGCACCCGGTGTGGCCTGGCGAGACCGGCAAGCTGCTCAAGTCCAGCTCATCCGGTGCGCTGCTGCTCACGCTGTGTTTTTGTGACCGGCCTTTTCCTATTCGTAGCTTTATGGAGCCTAGTAATGCACACTTGTAAATTGAAAGATCCCCAGTTGCTGGGCCAGCCTCCCAGATCCCCAGCTGCTGGGCCAGCCTCCCAGATCCCCAGTTGCTGGGCCAGCCTCTCAGATCCCCAGTTGCTGGGCCAGCCTCCCAGATCCCCAGCTGCTGGGCCAGCCTCCCAGATCCCCAGCTGCTGGGCCAGCCTCCCAGATCCCCAGCTGCTAGACCAGCCTCCCAGATCCCCAGCTGCTGGGCCAGCCTCCCAGATCCCCAGTTGCTGGGTCAGCCTCCCAGATCCTCAGTTGCTGGGTCAGCCTCCCAGTCCCAGCCTCACGCATCCACCAATTCGCTTCAACAGCCGCCCTGGGCCTCATTGCCGACTCCGAGCACCGCGCCGCCGCATCATCGCCGACCGCGTCGCCCGCCGGCGCCTCGTCGGCTGGCGGCCTGTCAACTTCAACGCCGACCATGCTGGGCGGCGGCCTGGGCAGGTCGGAGCCGCCAATCCAGCCCCATGAGGTGGCCACCCAGGAGCAGCGGCTGGCCAGCCTGCGGGTTCTGGAAGAAGAAGGCGAGCTGGAGCGGGCGGTCGAACTGCCGTATTCGTTTAGCGCTCTGCAGGTGAGAGTCTGACGTATCGCGCGCGCTCACTTGTCTTGGGAATTATTTCCTGCCGAATTTCGACACTGACCCATCCTGACCCACCGACATTCCCTGATCCAACACTGACCTATCCTGACCCACCGACAGTCCCTGATCCAACACTGACCTATCCTGACCCACCGACATCCCCTAATTCAAGACTGACATATCCTGACCCACCGACAGTCCCTGATCCAACACTGACCCATCCTGACCAACCGAAGTCTCCGATCCAACACTGACCCATCCTGACCCACCGACAGTCCCTGATCTAAGACTGACCCATCCTGTCCTGACCCACCGACAGTCCCTGATCTAAGACTGATCCATCCTGTCCTGACCCACCGACAGTCCCTGATCTAAGACTGACCCATCCTGTCCTGACCCACCGACAGTCCCTGATCCAAAACTGACCCATTCTGACCCACCGACAGTCCCTGATCCAACGCTGACTTATCCCCAGTCCCTATCGGACCCACTGACCCATCTGAACAAAGGTTTCCCATCCGCCTTTGGCGCTGTGTTCAGGTCCTCATTGAGGGAGCTTGCGACTCGGAAACCATGGAGATTCTGCGTGAGAAGATGGAGTACTACAGCACCTACAAGGTGGCGGTGACTCGCACAGTGTCGGATAACAAGCGGGTGTTCCGCTGCTCCGGCTGCTCCGCCTCCAGCCCGCACGGCATGGGCGACATTCGCAAGCACATCCTGGGCGTGCACGCCAAGGTGCCGGACAGGTTCAAGACGGCCTGCCTGCACGCCAGCCGCCTGAGCAGAGACGACAACCGCCTGCTGCCCGACCCGCTGCTCATCCAGCTGGCCAGACTCAAGTGGAAGGGCACGGTCGGACCGAACGAGGAAAAACTCGGCAGGGGCGGCGCCGCCACCGAGGCCTTGTCGGCTGTTTCGTCTGCAGCTGCCGTTTCCGCCGCTGCCGCTGCGTCCACCGCCTCTTATGATGCCGCATTTCCCAGCATGGTGCCGCTCCGACCCGCGAGAGCCGCCTCTGTGAGTTGATTTTTTATTTCAATCATCAAAATCTGCATCTTACCTAAACCTACAATGAAAGTAACTTGTCTACCCAAATCCACCCTTAATTTACCTGGAAATCAACCTCAAATCTACCTTGGAATCGACCCTAAATCTAGCTGAGAATCTACCCTAAATCTACCTTGGAATCGACCCTAAATCTACCTAAAAATCTGCCCTAAATCTCAGAGAATCGACCCTAAATCTAGCTGAGAATATACCCTAAATCTATCTGAGAATCTACCCTAAATCTAGCTGAGAATATACCCTAAATCTATCTGAGAATCTACCCTAAATCTAGCTGAGAATCTACCCTAAATCTAGCTGAGAATATACCCTAAATCTATCTGAGAATATACCCTAAATCTAGCTGAGAATATACCCTAAATCTATCTGAGAATCTACCCTAAATCTATCTGAGAATCTATCCTAAATCTAGCTGAGAATATACCCTAAATCTAGCTGAGAATATACCCTAAATCTAGCTGAGAATCTACCCTAAATCTAGCTGAGAATCTACCCTAAATCTAGCTGAGAATCTACCCTAAATCTAGCTGAGAATCTACCCAAAATCTAGCTGAGAATCTACCCAAAATCTAGCTGAGAATCTACCCTAAATCTATCTGAGAATCTACCCTAAATCTAGCTGAGAATCCACCCTAAATCTACCCGAGAATCCACCCTAAATCTACCCGAGAATCCACCCTAATCATCCACCTTAAATCTCCGTTCCAGAGCGGCACCCCCGCAGCCTCGGTGTCGCCTGCCTCGGCCACCGGCAGCATCGCCGCCTCGCCCAATAAAGGTCTTCGAATAAAAATCAAAACCACGGGCGCCGGCTCCGACCAGGAACTCGTGACCTCCGTGGCCTCAGCCGACGAGCCAGGCGAGGACGCGGAGGATTCGACATCGTCCAGCGCGGGCGTCCCGCCAGAGATGCAGTGCTCGTCCGACCGGCCGCAGATCCCCACAACCTGTTTCGTCATCCAGGCTGACGAGTCGGAGAAGCCGCTGCCGCCGGGCAGGTGCCAGTTCACCTGCAGCTGGTGCGAGTTCGGCTCCCACAATGTTGGCCCAGTCCGGGGCCACATCGTGCGCGACCACCTGCGCATTCCCGGGCACAAGTGCAGCGTGTGTGGCAAGCTGTACGCGGTCAGGAACCACGTGTTCCGGCACCACCTGCTGGAGCACCCGCAGCGCGAGTTCCACCTGCTGCAGTACTCGGCCTATCGCTACGCCATGAACCGCGTGGACGTCAAGCCGTCCAGTCAGGCCAAGCGGATTCTGCAGCGCTCCGCCGCCGCCATCGCGGCCGCCAAGACTCGTCGAGAAGCCGCCGCTGCCGCTGCCGCCGCCGCCGCCTCCGCAGCTGCCTCGGCCTCTGGCAATTCTTCTTCCGGCAGCAGGAAGCGGCCCCGATCGATGTCGGAAGAAGAAGACCAGGAACAAGATGATGAAGAGGAAGATTACGAGGACGGAGCTGATAACGGCGTCAATGATGAGGAGGCTGGGGAGGCTGGAGACGATGAAGAAGGGAACGAGGAGGAGGCTGATGAGGAAGACTATGCTGACGATGCCGAGATGCAGATTATCGAGGACGACGGCGCTGAGGAAGACGGCGAAGACGGCGAAGCGGAGGAAGAGGCTGGCGATGAGGAAGGGGAGGATGAGGAAGAGGAGGAGGCTGAGACCGAAGCCCAGGAAGACGATGAGGAGCAGGACGATGAAGAGGAAGGCGCCGAGACGGCGGCCGCCCAGCCAGCCAGCGTGATGGTGAACGGCAAGGAGCTGCTGCTGATGCCGGACTCGCTGGACCGGGCGGTGGACCCGGCGCCTCTGGCCAAGTGCTGGGTGGTGCGCAAGCGTGGCAACTTCGGCGGGGTGACCTACCACTGCTCAGTGTGCACCAGCTCCTCCAGCAGCTTGAACAGCCTGAAGGATCACATTGTGCAGTACCACCTGGGCGTGTTCCCGCACCACTGCCACCTGTGCCGGCGCTCCTACTGGTCGCGCGAAGTTCTGGACACGCACTTCACCGAGGCGCACCCGGGCGACCGGCCAAAGACGCGGCCGCCGCAGGCGTACAGGGACGCCATTCAGGGACTGCCGATTCGAGCCCCGGGCGGGAAATGATTGTAGAATGAGACTTCTGAGACCGATTTTTGTACTTTTATTAGTTTCTGCTTGTACAAGTCAAGTTCGTGTGTTCTGGGGTGTCACAAATTTGAATCCACAGTTTGCTGTCTTTTTGCATTGAGTAGTTTTTACTGTTTAACGACTTCAGAGTCACCTGTCTTTGAAACAGCGCAATTTATCTCCGCAAAAATCGCCCTCCAATCTCTACAAGAATCGCCCTCCAATCTCTACAAGAATCGCCCTCAAATCTCCTCAAAAATCGCCCTCTAATCTCCTCAAGAATCACCCTCCAATCTCTGCAGGAATCGCCCTACAAATCTCTGCAGGAATCGCCCTCCAATCTCTGCAGGAATAGCCCTACAAATCTCTGCAGGAATCGCCCTCCAATCTCTGCAGGAATCGCCCTCCAATCTCTGCAGGAATCGCCCTCAAATCTCTGCAGGAATCGCCCTCCAACCTCTGCAGGAATCGCCCTCCAATCTCTGCAGGAATAGCCCTACAAATCTCTGCAAGAATCGCCCTCCAATCTCTGCAGGAATAGCCCTACAAATCTCTGCAGGAATCGCCCTCCAATCTCTGCAGGAATGGCCCTACAAATCTCTGCAGGAATCGCCCTCCAATCTCTGCAGGAATCGCCCTCCAATCTCTGCAGGAATCGCCCTCCAATCTCTGCAGGAATCGCCCTCCAACCTCTGCAGGAATCGCCCTCCAACCTCTGCAGGAATCGCCCTCCAATCTCTGCAGGAATAGCCCTACAAATCTCTGCAAGAATCGCCCTCCAATCTCTGCAGGAATAGCCCTACAAATCTCTGCAGGAATCGCCCTCCAATCTCTGCAGGAATAGCCCTACAAATCTCTGCAGGAATCGCCCTCCAATCTCTGCAGGAATCGCCCTCCAATCTCTGCAGGAATCGCCCTCCAATCTCTGCAGGAATCGCCCTCCAACCTCTGCAGGAATCGCCCTCCAATCTCTGCAGGAATAGCCCTACAAATCTCTGCAAGAATCGCCCTCCAATCTCTGCAGGAATAGCCCTACAAATCTCTGCAGGAATCGCCCTCCAATCTCTGCAGGAATAGCCCTACAAATCTCTGCAGGAATCGCCCTCCAATCTCTGCAGGAATCGCCCTCCAATCTCTGCAGGAATCGCCCTCCAATCTCTGCAGGAATCGCCCTCCAACCTCTGCAGGAATCGCCCTCCAATCTCTGCAGGAATAGCCCTACAAATCTCTGCAAGAATCGCCCTCCAATCTCTGCAGGAATAGCCTTCCAATCTCCTCAAAAATCGCCCTCCAATCTCTGCAAGAATCGCCCTCCAATCTCTGCAAGAATCACCCTCCAATCTCCTCAAGAATCGCCCTCCAATCTCCTCAAAAATCACCCTCCAATCTCCTCAAAAATCGCCCTCCAATCTCTGCAAGAATCGCCCTCCAATCTCTGCAAGAATCACCCTCCAATCTCCTCAAGAATCGCCCTCCAATCTCCTCAAGAATCACCCTCCAATCTCTGCAAGAATCACCCTCCAATCTCCTCAAGAATCGCCTTCAAATCTCTGCAACAAACGCCCTCTAATCTCAACTTGTCCAATCTGTTTGTCTGCAATTTTCTGATAAGTTTATTTGAACTTTTCCCAGAGAATTTCTGTGTAAATTTTCCAGTTGCTGGCCGCTATTAAATTTACTTCCTGATGTTAACTGTCGTTGCTAACCTGTTTTTTATATTTTTATATTAATTTTCCAATATAACAACAATAGCACAGAAATCAACAGAGTTCATTTCCTAACTTTTGCTTCATCCAATGTAAAAACATGATGCTGTGTCGGTTTTAAATTCTTGACTCATTCTGTTTGATTAATAATAATTCTCTGTTCATTCTTGTCTCAAATCCTGTGTTTTAAAAACCTGATGTTAATTAATTGTTAATAATTACTTGAAAGTTCCTTGATTCCAACTGTTTGGAAGCTGATCTGCTAAGCACCGGCGCGCGTTCTCGGGTACTTTGATTTTTTTGTTAAAATAAACTGTACCCTTGTGACCTTGATTATTGCATAATTGTGTTCAATAGCTTTCCGTCAGCTCGCTTCTTTTAACTAAGGTGGGAGCCTAAGGGAGCGGAGCTGCAGACTCAGGGACTGATCAGGGAAGCGGAGCTGCAGACTCAGGGACTGATCAGGGAAGCGGAGCTGCAGACTCAGGGACTGATCAGGGAAGTGGAGCTGCAGATTCAGGGACTGATCAGGGAAGCGGAGCTGCAGACTCAGGGACTGATCAGGGAGCGGAGAGACAGACTCAGGGACTGATCAGGGAGCGGAGAGACAGACTCAGGGACTGATCAGGGAGCGGAGAGACAGACTCAGGGACTGATCAGGGAGCGGAGAGACAGACTCAGGGACTGATCAGGGAGCTGAGAGGCAGACTCAGGGACTGATCAGGGAGCGGAGCTGCAGCTTCAGGGACTGATCAGGGAAGCGGAGAGGCAGCTTCAGGGACTGATCAGGGAGCTGAGAGGCAGACTCAGGGACTGATCAGGGAGCGGAGAGGCAGATTCAGGGACTGATCAGGGAAGCGGAGCTGCAGACTCAGGGACTGATCAGGGAAGCGGAGAGGCAGCTTCAGGGACTGATCAGGGAAGCGGAGAGGCAATTTCAGGGACTGATCAGGGAGCTGAGAGGCAGACTCAGGGACTGATCAGGGAAGCGGAGCTGCAGACTCAGGGACTGATCAGGGAAGCGGAGCTGCAGACTCTGGGACTGATCAGGGAAGTGGAGCTGCAGATTCAGGGACTGATCAGGGAAACGGAGCTGCAGACTCAGGGACTGATCAGGGAGCGGAGAGACAGACTCAGGGACTGATCAGGGAGCGGAGAGACAGACTCAGGGACTGATCAGGGAGCGGAGAGACAGACTCAGGGACTGATCAGGGAGCGGAGAGACAGGTTCCATATTCAGTAGGAGTTTTCAATTTCAATTTCAATACATGAAGAAACGAGCGGGGTGACAAGTTTCTGTATAAAGCAGCCATCAATTTATTATAAATTAAAAAACTGTCCATTCCTACGCGGGTCTAAAAATGAGAAAAAAATTTGCGCATGCTACTTGTGAGCAGCTGTAGTTAGCAGCAAGACGCGTGTTCGATCAGCGAAAATGGCAATTTCGAGAATAAAAGTTACATCAAATACAAAAGTAAAATTTTTTTCATAAATAATTTAGCAGATAACGAGCATTAGGGATTCACACTACTGTGTGCTTAGTAGTAATTCTTGTCTAGCGTGATCCGAACAATTGAGTGCTGGTCATAATTGAACTACATTTTTTATTTTATCTACACAAACAGATGCAAACTGGACTACTGTGATTAGTAGTATCGTATCTCCGAGTTTAATTTTAAGACGATTTTCTATAATTACATGCGTACGCGGCACCCGCTGAAGGATCAGGGAGGGTAGCGGCACCCGCTGAAGGATCAGGGAGGGTAGCGGCAGCCGCTGAAGAATCAGGGAGGATAGCGGCACCCGCTGAAGGATCAGGGAGGGTAGCGGCACCCGCTGAAGGATCAGGGAGGGTAGCGGCAGCCGCTGAAGGATCAGAGAGGGTAGCGGCACCCGCTGAAGGATCAGAGAGGGTAGCGGCACCCGCTGAAGGATTAGAGAGGGTAGCGGCACCCGCTGAAGGATCAGGGAGGATAGCGGCACCCGCTGAAGGATCAGAGAGGGTAGCGGCACCCGCTGAAGGATCAGTGAGGGTAGCGGCAGCCGCTGAAGAATCAGGGAGGATAGCGGCACCCGCTGAAGGATCAGGGAGGGTAGCGGCACCCGCTGAAGGATCAGAGAGGGTAGCGGCAGCCGCTGAAGGATCAGAGAGGGTAGCGGCACCCGCTGAAGGATCAGAGAGGGTAGCGGCACCCGCTGAAGGATTAGAGAGGGTAGCGGCACCCGCTGAAGGATCAGGGAGGATAGCGGCACCCGCTGAAGGATCAGAGAGGGTAGCGGCACCCGCTGAAGGATCAGAGAGGGTAGCGGCACCCGCTGAAGGATCAGGGAGGATAGCGGCACCCGCTGAAGGATCAGAGAGGGTAGCGGCACCCGCTGAAGGATCAGGGAGGATAGCGGCACCCGCTGAAGGATCAGAGAGGGTAGCGGCACCCGCTGAAGGATCAATACAAAAGTACACACGAGTTAGTTAATAAGTCAGCTGAACCCGATGAAGACTGCCCCAGCAGCCTTATGCAATCTGCAAAATGAACTTTAGGCTTTCTGGGCCGGCCGTGGCAGCACCCAGCGGCTACTGCGCCCGCTCCTGGGCTCCGGTCAGTAGGAAGCCGTTTTGTACGGCAGCTGCCGCAGCCGCAGCCGCCGCAGCCGCAGAGGAGGCTGAGCCCTGACCGGCCACGCTGACCGTGGAGGCGCCGCCGCCGGCCAGACTCTGCAGGCCGCCAGTGCCGCCGCCGCTCTGCATCGAGGCAGCGGCGTAGTACTGGGGCAGGTAGGAGGCCTGATGGGGGACGGGTGAGATCTGTGAGAAACATTAGTGAGATGCTGTACCTGTAAGGGTGAGACATACATAAACATAAATGGTGATATTCCAATTAGATAAAGGGTGAGATTGCGTTGAGAGCCGTGGGATTCTAGCGAGATAGATGCTATAAAGACCTGTGAGATGGGTGAGATTCTAAAAAGGTAGAGGTAAGCTGAAAATATTTCTCTGTGACTCGAACCCCAGACCGCATCCAGCCCGCTGTCCCAGTCACCCACCTGAGCGAGCTGCAGCATGGCAGAGTCGGACAGACCAGAGTATAATTGCTGCTGCTGCTGCTGCTGCTGCTGCTGCTGAAACTGCTGAGCGGCTGCCACGGTGGCGGCGTAGTCTGCCAGGAAGCTGGCCGTGGCGGTAGCGGACGAATTGCCGGCGCCCCCAGCCAGCTGCGGCGCCGCCGACAAAGCCATGAGGCTGGCCGGCGACATTACCGCTTGCTGCTGGTAGCCGTAGGCTGAGGCCATCTGCTGCAGGCTGTAAAAATCAGGGAGTGAAATCAGGTCGAATCGCTCGCTAACTCGCCATACTACTTGAAAGTAGGAATTATGTGTCACTGGACGCCATTCTATCAAATGTACAGCACGTCGCAATGTAGCCGTAAGATGAGTTCTTAATCTTCCAGTTCGAATACATCACAGTCTTATATGACAGATGACGTCACAGTCTTGCATCTAGATGAAGTCATTCTCTCACTACTAAATAACTTAATTGTCAAATAGCGATGGGAAAATGACGTCATCGTCCAACTGCTAGATGACGTCATTATCTAACAAGGTAAATTACATCATCGTCAAAATGCTAGATGATGACGTCATAGTCTAGCTGCTAGATGATGACGACATTGTTTAACTGGATGATGACGTCATAGTCTAACTGCTAGATTATGTCTCAATCTAAAAGCACCGTGCCCTCATAGGCAAGCAGTTCAATGACGTCATTACTAATTATTTACTATCCCTTCTTGCACCGCTATCGCCCGCCAGCGCAGGCAAGGTCAGCGCCCACAAGCCAGCCTGCCTATCATTCCCCAATCCCTTCTGCGCGCAATTGCATCCGTCATCCATTAGAAGTTGCCCGCCCCAGCTCCTTATATTCGCACTTTCGGCTAACTTATTCCATTTATCCTGCGAAGGTAAAAGGCGCAGCCGGGCCACCCGGGCAGTGGGGGGGGGGGGGCTGAAGAAGGCCGCAGTTGAACCGCAGAAGCAGACAATTTCTAGATGATAGGCAGACCTTTTTCCCGGAATAGGGGCAGTAAAATATATGACTGTAAGACTGACCAGCCTGGTATGGAAGTGGCATGTTCGGCGGGGGAACCAACATGAGTCATCAGTTCTGCAGGATCTTCAGCCCCGATCCTGGGTCCATTCCTCCTGTCTGCCTGTCTGTCTGTCTGTCTAGAAAGCGGTTCAACCAAAAACTCTTCAGCACAGGCCAGCTGCCCCTCGATCTCCATCAAATCCTTAATCTCCGCTACATTGGGAAGCGGCTGCAGATTCCACAGTCTTAAAACTTTGCTAGTCTAAGAGTTCAGGAACTCTAGGTTGCATCTTAAACATCTCATCTCTTTCCTTCATCTCAGCCTCTTTCCTTCATCCCAGCTTCTGTTTTTCATCTCAGCTTCTGTCCCTCATCTCAGCTACTGTCCCTCATCTCAGCTTCTGTCCTTCATCTCAGGCTCTGTCCCTCATCTCAGCTTCTGTCCCTCATCTCAGGCTTTGTCCCTCATCTCAGCTTCTGTCCCTCATCTCAGCTTCTGTCCTTCATCTCAGGCTCTGTCCCTCATCTCAGCTTCATCTTTTCTCTCACCCTTGATGCCCTCCTCTCATCGTCGGGACCAGAATTTCAGAGCAAGTCTCGCTACACCCAAGACCACCGCTGAGGTTCAATAGTGAAGGAAAGTCACGTGACTACAGCAAAATATTTTCACGGCAACACAAACACGCGCACACTTATAATTACTATTGAAGCGATGGTTTGGGACACAGTAACAGTTGGAAAAGTACATGTAATGATAGGACACCCGCACGGCACAAAAATGCTGAGGAAGTTCGCACTGGAGTCCGGGTCCCTCGGGTTCACAAAATGAGAGCTTCCTGCCTCTGCCATGGTGTGAACAGCAACAGCAAAACAGAATCACACAGAAAAGTGGCCCGCCGCTGACTCGAACCACCCTTCCTTGATTCATGTTTCCTTAATCTGCCCGATACTCATTCCCTCTCGCCCCCTCTCTACCCTCTCTCCCCCTCTCTACCCTCTCGCCCCCTCTCTACACTCTCTCCCCTTCTCTACCCTCTCTCCCACTCTCTACCCTTCTCTCCCCCTCTCTACCCTCTCGCCCCCTCTCTACCCTCTCTCCCCTTCTCTACCCTCTCTCCCCCTCTCTACCCTCTCTCCCCTTCTCTACCCTCTCTCCCCCTCTCTACCCTCTCTACCCTCTCTCCCCCTCTCTACCCTCTCTCCCCTTCTCTACCCTTCTCTCCCACTCTCTTCCCCTCTCTCCCCCTCTCTACCCTCTCTCCCCCTCTCTACCCTCTCGCCCCCTCTCTACCCTCTCTCCCCTTCTCTACCCTCTCTCCCACTCTCTTCCCCTCTCTCCCCCTCTCTACCCTCTCTCCCCCTCTCTACCCTCTCTCCCCTTCTCTACCCTCTCTCCCCCTCTCTACCCTCTCTCCCCTTCTCTACCCTTCTCTCCCACTCTCTTCCCCTCTCTCCCCCTCTCTACCCTCTCTCCCACTCTCTACCCTTCTCTCCCCTCTCTACCCTCTCTCCCCTTCTCTACCCTCTCTCCCCTTCTCTACTCTCTCTCCCCCTCTCTTCCCCTCTCTCTCCCCCTCTCTACCCTCTCGCCCCCTCTCTACCCTCTCTCCCCTTCTCTACCCTCTCTCCCCCTCTCTACCCTCTCTCCCCCTCTCTACCCTCTCTCCCCCTCTCTACCCTCTCTCCCCCTCTCTACCCTCTCTCCCCCTCTCTAGTCTCTCTCTGCCTCTCATCCCCTCTCTCTCCATCTCTACCCCACTCAGTCTCTCTACACTCCCCCCCTCTCTACCCTCTTTCCCTTCTCTCCTCTCTCTAAACTCTCCCGTCTCTCCCTATCTTAATCTTCTCCTTGTCTTCCTCCTCTTCCTCAGTCTCCCCTCCATCTTTAGCTCCATCTCTCTACATTAATTGCAGATCTCCAATCAGACTCGGAAATAAAATACAGGCTGCCAATATCCGTCATTCACCCTGTGACCCCATGTTAAACTGCCATGCTAAGTGCAACCCGCCACCGACAAGGAGTGAATTTATAAAGTAAAAATGATAACGTTTAAGAATTAGGCGACACTCTGTACTTCAAACAGGACTAAACTGCAAGCGCAAAAGAGTGGAATTTAATCAATTGTCCTTTCACGTTTCGATGTTTAAAAAGTGGGCTGACAAATTTCATCAGCTACGAACGCACTGCACGCACTTCAATGCTTTTTTAACGAGCTTACAGCTTGTGTTGGTATTGGTGGCATTGGCCAGCAATTATGTGCTATCGGCTTCGACTGTGATTGAATAATTATTTGTCATTTTGTAAACATAACAAGTTGCTGGCGTAGAAAGATAGAGTAAATCAGAGACAGTAGGGGAGGATCAGAGGGGTAGGAGAAGATCAGGGAGGGTAGGAGAGGGTCAGGGAGGGTAGGAGAGGGTCAAGGAGGGTAGGAGAGTAGGAGAGAATCAGGGAGGGTAGGAGAGGGTCAATGAGTGTATTATCGAGGGTCAGGGAGGGTATGATCAAGGGTCAGGGAGGGTATGATCGAGGGTCAGGGAGGGTAATAGAGGCTCAGGGAGGGTAATAGAGGCTCAGGGAGGGTAATAGAGGGTCAGGGAGGGTAGGAGAGAGTTGTTAACCTAAGAATCGGTTTTCAGAACTGATTTGGTTGCATATTGCATCAGGGAGGGTAGGAGAGGGTCAGGGAGGGTAGGAGAGGGTCAGGGAGGGTAGGAGAGGGTCAGGGAGGGTAGGAGAGGGTCAGGGAGGGTAGGAGAGGGTCAGGGAGGGTAGGAGAGGGTCAGGGAGGGTAATAGAGGCTCAGGGAGGGTAATAGAGGGTCAGGGAGGGTAGGAGAGAGTTGTTAACCTAAGAATCGGTTTTCAGAACTGATTTGGTTGCATATTGCATCAAGGAGGGTAGGAGAGGGTCAGGGAGGGTAGGAGAGGGTCAGGGAGGGTAGGAGAGGGTCAGGGAGGGTAGGAGAGGGTCAGGGAGGGTAGGAGAGGGTCAGGGAGGGTAGGAGAGGGTCAGGGAGGGTAGGAGAGGGTCGGGGAGGGTAGGAGTGGGTCAGGGAGGGTGGGAGAGGGTCAGGGAGGGTAGGAGAGGGTCAGGGAGGGTATAAAATTAGTTCGAAGTGACGGAGGATCAGGTCAGAGGAGGATTAGTCCTGATGTGGTGAGTACACATGTAGAGTTGGTCTCAAGCACAGAGATGAGTACAGCTGGGACTGCTGGAATCTGCACCCAGCGTAGCGGCCCCTCACTCACCCCGCAGGATTCGGCACGCTCTGCTGCATCCTCGCCAGTGCCAGGGCCTGTAGGTGCGCTGGAATTGACAGGCGAAGCAGTTCAAGGATGCAATTATATTGTTAAATTCGTAATTAACGTGCGTTTCTTGTTAATGAAGCACTACAACCTTGTTCTAATTCAACACGTTGCAACCCTGTCTAACAGGTAAAACTCTGTGTAACAGTTAAAACCCTGTCCAACAGGTAAAAACCCAGTCCAACAGGTAAAAAACCCTATCCAACAGGTAAAAACCCAGTCCAACAGGTAAAAACCCACTCCATCAGGTAAAACCCCAGTCTATCAGGTAAAAAACCCTATCCAACAGGTAAAAACCCACTCCATCAGGTAAAAACCCAGTCCAATAGGTAAAAACCCACTCCATCAGGTAAAAAACCCAGTCCAACAGGTAAAAACCCACTCCATCAGGTAAAAAACCCAGTCCAACAGGTAAAAACGCAGTCCAACAGTTAAAAACCCACTCCAACAGGTAAAAACCCACTCCATCAGGTAAAAAACCCAGTTCAACAGGTAAAAACCCACTCCAACAGGTAAAAACCCACTCCAACAGGTAAAAACCCAGTCCATCAGGTAAAAAACCCTATCCAACAGGTAAAAACCCAGTCCATCAGGTAAAAAACCCAGTCCATCAGGTAAAAAACCCAGTCCAACAGGTAAAAAACCCAGTCCAACAGGTAAAAACCCAGTCCAACAGTTAAAAACCCAGTCCAACAGGTAAAAAACCCAGTTCAACAGGTAAAAACCCACTCCAACAGGTAAAAACCCACTCCAACAGGTAAAAACCCAGTCCATCAGGTAAAAAACCCTATCCAACAGGTAAAAACCCAGTCCAATAGGTAAAAACCCACTCCATCAGGTAAAAAACCCACTCCATCAGGTAAAAAACCCACTCCATCAGGTAAAAAACCCACTCCATCAGGTAAAAAACCCAGTCCATCAGGTAAAAAACCCAGTCCAACAGGTAAAAAACCCAGTCCAACAGGTAAAAACCCAGTCCAACAGTTAAAAACCCAGTCCAACAGGTAAAAAACCCAGTTCAACAGGTAAAAACCCAGTCCAACAGGTAAAAAACCCAGTTCAACAGGTAAAAACCCACTCCAACAGGTAAAAAACTCAGTCTAAAAATGCTTCAGGCTCACTAGAAGGACAAGCAGCATTTTTAAAACTCTTCATCTGCTACAAATTCTACAACTAAAACCCACCCCAACCAAGCAGAGATTTTGCATTTCGAACTGCTCAACTATTGATACAAAAGCAGGCTGTAAAACCACCTCAACAACCCCCGCCCAATAAAACACGTGGTTAAATTGCACTTTGAGAGCATTAGGACAGATAGGTAGATTGCTACAGGGCAGATAATTTTAATAGAGACCCACTGAGACTCTCCATGACTCACGGACCGATCTGCCCGGCCGGGCACAGAGCTACCCTGCAGCGCCATTTCGCTGTTGGCAGGGAGGACAATGAGACTGTCTGCTTCTGTCGGAGCGGCTCTCGAACTGTAGACAGCAGCTTCCCCCTGAATACTCGCAAAACAACAAGGCTCAACAGACAGAGAGGCAAAGAGAGTGCTCAGAATGATGAAGAAGAGAACAGTTGCCGGCTTAGACAAGATGTAAGGCCGCCTCCTCACTCTCGAGCTTTATGGCTCATCTTATCTTGTGCCTCGGGCTTGTGTCTTTCCCACACTATCTATGGCGGGTTCATTTGAGCAGCTCTGCTCTGAATGGTGCGGCGTGTTGCAGTGCTTGAAGTTTCAGATTTTTATTCTATGATGAAATTGCACCGCATTTGGTTCACCTGCTTTTAGCTGGCTTTCTATTATTAGAGTTCGTTGGTTTGGATCTTCTCTGAATACGTTTTATGTAGACTCAGAGAGTGTTAGTGAGTTAACAAGAAAGTTTAAGAGTGATTTCATGAGTGAGTTCATGAGTGAGTTCATGAGTGAGTTCATGAGTGAGTTCAGAGTGAGTTCATGAGTGAGTTCATGAGTGAGTTCATGTGTGAGTTCATGTGTGAGTTCTTGAGTGAGTTCATGTGTGAGTTCATGTGTGAGTTCATGTGTGAGTTCTTGAGTGAGTTCATGTGTGAGTTCATGTGTGAGTTCATGAGTGAGTTCTTGAGTGAGTTCATGTGTGAGTTCATGAGTGAGTTCTTGAGTGAGTTCATGTGTGAGTTCATGTGTGAGTTCATGAGTGAGTTCTGAGTGAGTTCATGTGTGAGTTCATGAGTGAGTTCTTGAGTGAGTTCATGAGTGAGTGAGTTCATGAGTGAGTGAGTTCATGAGTGAGTGAGTGAGTTCATGTGTGAGTTCATGAGTGAGTTCTTGAGTGAGTTCATGTGTGAGTTCATGAGTGAGTTCATGGGTGAGTTCATGAGTGAGTTCTGAGTGAGTTCATGTGTGAGTTCATGAGTGAGTTCTTGAGTGAGTTCATGAGTGAGTGAGTTCATGAGTGAGTGAGTTCATGAGTGAGTGAGTTCATGTGTGAGTTCATGAGTGAGTTCTTGAGTGAGTTCATGTGTGAGTTCATGAGTGAGTTCTTGAGTGAGTTCATGTGTGAGTTCATGAGTGAGTGAGTTCATGTGTGAGTTCATGAGTGAGTTCATGAGTGAGTGAGTTCATGTGTGAGTTCATGTGTGAGTTCATGAGTGAGTGAGTTCATGTGTGAGTTCATGTGTGAGTTCTTGAGTGAGTTCATGTGTGAGTTCATGAGTGAGTGAGTTCATGTGTGAGTTCATGTGTGAGTTCATGATTGAGTGAGTTCATGTGTGAGTTCGTGAGTGAGTTCTTGAGTGAGTTCATGTGTGAGTTCATGAGTGAGTGAGTTCATCTGTGAGTTCATGAGTGAGTTCTTGAGTGAGTTCATGAGTGAGGATAGACACGGGCAGTGGGATGCAGCACGAGCTAGATGGGGATTAGCGAAGCCGGGGCGGAGGCTGGGCCCACCTTGTCTCTAGAGCTCGGATTAGAGGCCGCACAAGTCAGTGAAGGCCGTCTGTCTTTGAGGGCATCCCCTGGTGAAACTTGTTGCTCTCTGATCCCCTCCACAGCAGCTCCCCAGCTCCATCATCTCTCTCTGATCTCTCCTCTTCAGCTGCCTCCACAGCCGACAAGGCTCAAAGTCATTCGAAAAGCCTCTGCTAAAGGCTAAAATTTAATCAACGGACCTTCGGCTTAAAATTTTGAACTCAAGGGCAGAAAACCAGCGATAGTGATTTCTAGTGGGGATTCGTTGCTGCAGTAGGGAAATTTCAAATTCATTGCTCAACAGGAAAAATGAAAGGGGAGATGGAAATATGTTTGTGATTAGGACAGACTTTAACAGTATCCACAGTGGCATGGACAGGATCAGAGAAGGTAGGAGAGGATCAGAGAGGGTAGGAGAGGATCAGAGAGGCAGGATAATATTAGAGAGGATAGGATAGAATCAAGGAGAGTAAGAGAGAATTTGAGAGGGTAGGAGAGGATCAGGGAGGGTAAGAGAGGATCAGAGAAGGTAGGAGAGAATCAGAGAGGATAAGAGAGGATCAGAGAGGGTAGGAGAGGATCAGGGAGGGCAAAAAAGGATTAGAGAGGGTAAGAGAGGATCATAGAGGGTAAGAGAGGATCATAGAGGGTAAGAGAGGATCATAGAGGGTAAGAGAGGATCATAAAGGGTAAGAGAGGATCATAGAGGGTAAGAGAAGATCAGAGAGGGTAAAAGTGTTTAATATTATACTGCTTAGATAACCACGCTCTGTTAAAGGGCATCCACAGTTGCGGGTATTTTCTGTGAATAAGAATCAACATTTCGCGAGGCGCGGAGCCTGCAAGGCAGGGCTGGCATCCGCGTGCCTAAAAAAATCACCGCTCGCGGGCTCCGCACCAGAACCGGACGCCAAGAAGGGGTTTCCCGTTGACAAGCCTCGCGCAGGCGGAGGTGTCCGCTCCCCGGAGATGCAGCCAACAAAGGCTACCCAGTCAAGTCAATGTGTGCAGGTACTGCATATAAAAATGACGCCAATATCTCAAAGGCTGCTCAAAACCCGGACAGCTCAAGCAGCATGGCTTGCTGAGTGCCGACATGAAACTTCTAAAGATCTTCTTTCTCGTCTCTCCCCCCTCTTCCTTGCTGGCTTCCCCTTGTAAAAAATATATCCTTTGTCCACGCGCAAACCGACCGAAGTCTTCAGGCTGTCTGGACTGGGGCAGCTTATTAGGCTGACTTAGGGTTAGGGATAAGACTAGCTTGAGGAAGTTTTGAGAACCCCCAACCCCCGGCAGAGCGGAAATGCTCAGAGCACGGCAGGACAACAAAAGCAGCAAGAAACGGCAGCTGGGGCAGCTGAGGTAGCTCTGCTTTTTTAAAATGCTGATCCCCAGAATCTGGGAAAATGAGGATCGATTGAAATCAGAATGGAGACAAGGCGCTTCTTAATGCGTTACCCAAAAGAGACGAACTGAGATAAGAGATCAAGGTGGGGTTAAAAAGAGAAGAAGAGAGGGAGGAGGAGAGGGAGATGGTGCGAGGAAAAGGAAGAGGAAAAGAGTAGAGAGAGAGAGAGGGGCGAGAGAGAGAGAGAAACAGAGAGAGAAGGAAGAGAGGCAGAAAAGGAGAGGGAGAGAGGCAGAGAGGCAGAGAGGCAGAGAGGGAGAGGGTGAGAGGGAGAGAGGGAGAGAGGGAGAGAGGGAGAGAGGAGAGAGGCAGAGGCAGAGAGGCAGAGACAGAGAGGCAGAGGCAGAGAGGCAGAGGCAGAGAGGCAGAGGCAGAGAGGCAGAGGCAGAGAGGGAGAGGGTGAGAGGGTGAGAGGCAGAGAGGGAGAGGGAGAGAGGGAGAGAGGAGAGAGGCAGAGGCAGAGAGGCAGAGACAGAGAGGCAGAGGCAGAGAGGCAGAGGCAGAGAGGCAGAGGCAGAGAGGCAGAGGCAGAGAGGCAGAGGCAGAGAGGCAGAGGCAGAGAGGCAGAGGCAGAGAGGCAGAGGCAGAGAGGCAGAGGCAGAGAGGCAGAGGCAGAGAGGCAGAGGCAGAGAGGCAGAGGCAGAGAGGCAGAGGCAGAGAGGCAGAGGCAGAGAGGCAGAGGCAGAGAGGCAGAGGCAGAGAGGCAGAGGCAGAGAGGCAGAGGCAGAGAGGCAGAGGCAGAGAGGCAGAGGCAGAGAGGCAGAGGCAGAGAGGGAGAGGGTGAGAGGGTGAGAGGCAGAGAGGGAGAGAGGAGGTGCCAGGCGAAGACGCGGCCAGGAGAGCATTGCGAATCCCCAATCCCGCAGCCGCTCACCGTTAGGGATGCTCCTGGGTTTGGCGCCGATCACAGCCAGGTTCACGTTGGCTTTGCGGCCGTCAATGCACGGGTTCGGCTCCTGGATGGCTCTGAAGGCGTCTTCGGCCCGCTTCATGGTCACCTGCGGCAGCGGATTTGAAGCTCACGATTGCAGCTAAGGGCTTTTCTGACATCCACTGACAAGGAAATATTGCTCAAACTGACACAACCTAATAACTCCTACTAACTCTAGCGCATCTCTGACACAGCACTGACCCCCACTGACACAGCACCCTGACTCCCACTGACATAGCTCGCCCTGACTCCCATTGACACAGCACTGACCCCTGACTCCCACTGACACAGTACTAACCCCCACTGACACAGCACTGACCCCCACTGACACAGCACTGACTCCCACTGACACAGTACTAACCCCCACTGACACAGCACTGACCCCCACTGACACAGCACCCTGACTCCCACTGACACAGCACCCTGACTCCCACTGACACAGCACCCTGACTCCCATTGACACAGCACCCTGACTCCCACTGACACAGCACCTGACTCCCACTGACACAGCACCCTGACTCCCACTGACACAGCACCTTGACTCCCACTGACACAGCACCCTGACTCCCACTGACACAGCACCTGACTCCCACTGACACAGCACCCTGACTCCCACTGACACAGCACCTTGACTCCCACTGACACAGCACCCTGACTCCCACTGACACAGCACCCTGACTCCCACTGACACAGCACCCTGACTCCCACTGACACAGCACCCTGACTCCCACTGACACAGCAACTAGGCTCCCACTGACACAGCACCCTGACTCCCACTGACACAGCAACTAGGCTCCCACTGACACAGCACCCTGACTCCCACTGACACAGCAACTAGGCTCCCACTGACACAGCACCCTGACTCCCACTGACACAGCACCTGACTCCCACTGACACAGCACCATGACTCCCACTGACACAGCACTGACTCCCACAGACACAGCACTGACTCCCACAGACACAGCAACTAGGCTCCCACTGACACAGCACCCTGACTCCCACTGACACAGCACCTGACTCCCACTGACACAGCACCCTGACTCCCACTGACACAGCAACTAGGCTCCCACTGACACAGCACCCTGACTCCCACTGACACAGCACCCTGACTCCCACTGACACAGCACCCTGACTCCCACTGACACAGCAACTAGGCTCCCACTGACACAGTACCCTGACTCCCACTGACACAGCACCCTGACTCCCACTGACACAGCACCCTGACTCCCACTGACACAGCACCCTGACTCCCACTGACACAGCACCCTGACTCCCACTGACACAGCAACTAGGCTCCCACTGACACAGCACCCTGACTCCCACTGACACAGCAACTAGGCTCCCACTGACACAGCACCCTGACTCCCACTGACACAGCAACTAGGCTCCCACTGACACAGCACCCTGACTCCCACTGACACAGCACCCTGACTCCCACTGACACAGCACCATGACTCCCACTGACACAGCACTGACTCCCACAGACACAGCACTGACTCCCACAGACACAGCAACTAGGCTCCCACTGACACAGCACCCTGACTCCCACTGACACAGCACCCTGACTCCCACTGACACAGCAACTAGGCTCCCACTGACACAGCACCCTGACTCCCACTGACACAGCACCCTGACTCCCACTGACACAGCACCCTGACTCCCACTGACACAGCAACTAGGCTCCCACTGACACAGCACCCTGACTCCCACTGACACAGCACCCTGACTCCCACTGACACAGCACCCTGACTCCCACTGACACAGCACCCTGACTCCCACTGACACAGCACCCTGACTCCCACTGACACAGCACCCTGACTCCCACTGACACAGCAACTAGGCTCCCACTGACACAGCACCCTGACTCCCACTGACACAGCACCCTGACTCCCACTGACACAGCACCCTGACTCCCACTGACACAGCAACTAGGCTCCCACTGACACAGCACCCTGACTCCCACTGACACAGCACCCTGACTCCCACTGACACAGCACCCTGACTCCCACTGACACAGCACCCTGACTCCCACTGACACAGCACCCTGACTCCCACTGACACAGCACCCTGACTCCCACTGACACAGCACCCTGACTCCCACGTTACCCGGTCAGGCGCTAGCAGCAAGCCCATCCATCTCTCATCTTTGCTCCCAACCCAGTCTAGGATAAAAGCTGAGCCCTGACCACCTCGAGCGTGGTTGCTCCCTGCCGCACACACGGCTGCCTGGTCAACATTTTCAACAAAATAAATTTGTGAATAATAATTAATAGATGAGCACTGGAGACAAACAGTCGTCAATAAATTTTTTTTGGTTTTTTTAATTTGCAGATCCCACTGGCCGTCTGTGACAGGACTGAGCTGCCGCCTGTGCAACTGCGGGGCGGCCAGTCTCCCCAGCCTCTCTCCCTCATCATTTTTCTGATCTCAAACTTAACAAGTTTAACTGCTGCACTGGATGGCCGTAATCAGCTTAGTCGCTCAGGTGTGAACCTCAGGACTAAGCCAATACCAGCGTCAGGACCAAGCCAATACCAGTGTCAGGACCAAGCCAATACCAGCGTCAGGACCAAGCCAATACCAGCGTCAGGACCAAGCCAATACCAGTGTCAGGACCAAGCCACTACCAGTGTCAGAACCAAGCCAATACCAGTGTCAGGACCAAGCCAATACCAGCGTCAGGACCAAGCCAATACCAGCGTCAGGACCAAGCCAATACCAGTGTCAGGACCAGGCTAATACCAGTGTCAGGACCAAGCCAATACCAGCGTCAGGACCAAGCCAATACCAGTGTCAGAACCAAGCCAATACCAGTGTCAGGACCAAGCCAATACCAGCGTCAGGACCAAGCCAATACCAGCGTCAGGACCAAGCCAATACCAGTGTCAGGACCAGGCCAATACCAGTGTCAGGACCAAGCCAATACCAGCGTCAGGACCAAGCCAATACCAGTGTCAGAACCAAGCCAATACCAGTGTCAGGACCAAGCCAATACCAGCGTCAGGACCAAGCCAATACCAGCGTCAGGACCAAGCCAATACCAGTGTCAGGACCAGGCTAATACCAGTGTCAGGACCAAGCCAATACCAGTGTCAGGACCAAGCCAATACCAGCGTCAGGACCAAGCCAATACCAGTGTCAGGACCAAGCCAATACCAGCGTCAGGACCAAGCCAATACCAGTGTCAGGACCAAGCCAATACCAGCGTCAGGACCAAGCCACTACCAGTGTCAGGACCAAGCCAATACCAGCGTCAGGACCAAGCCAATACCAGTGTCAGGACCAAGCCAATACCAGCGTCAGGACCAAGCCAATACCAGTGTCAGGACCAAGCTAATACCAGTGTCAGGACCAGGCCAATACCAGTGTCAGGACCAAGCCAATACCAGTGTCAGGACCAAGCTAATACCAGTGTCAGGACCAAGCCAATACCAGCGTCAGGACCAAGCCAATACCAGTGTCAGGACCAAGCTAATACCAGTGTCAGGACCAGGCCAATACCAGTGTCAGGACCAAGCCAATACCAGCGTCAGGACCAAGCCAATACCAGTGTCAGGACCAAGCTAATACCAGTGTCAGGACCAAGCCAATACCAGTGTCAGGACCAAGCTAATACCAGTGTCAGGACCAAGCCAATACCAGTGTCAGGACCAAGCCAATACCAGTGTCAGGACCAAGCCAATTCAAGTGTCAGGACCAGGCTAATACCAGTGTCAGGACTAAGCCAAACTTAATGCGAAAGTATTTCTCATTTCAAATTTGTCGGGGCAGAGAATCGGAGGGAAACCGTCAGTAAGCATCGGTTTCAAAGGATCAGCTTAAAAGGCATTGCCAGTTGTTACTTCTGCAACATTGAAGCAAAAAATGCAAAAAGCTGGATTGCTAACAAACGCGAAGCCTCCAAAATAGGTACAAGAGGTACAGAAGGTTCAGTCTGATAATCTCGGACTGGGGGCTGCTGGAGGGTCTGCTGGGAGCCCCCCCCCCCTCCCTAGGCGCAGTCGTGACGCATGACGCACACGAAATCTTCCAAAATCCCCTTGGCTTTCGCGCTTCGCTGTTCGAGTGTACAGACTCGGCCGAGAGGGGACGAGAGTGGGAAGGGGAAGAAAGCGGGGATAATTGTGCCGGCGTAGGATTTTGGGTCAGACCAGCCCGGCACAGAAAGCAGAAAATGGTTTGTTCTCTTATCAACCGACTGGGGCTGTACAAAGTTTTCCGCTTTTGGTGCCCGCAGCTCCATCAGCAACGGCTGAAGAAACTGGCTAGGGGGCTGCCCCCCCCCCCGGGGTCAGGCGGGCAATTAACCTTTGCTTTTATTGATGGCAAAGTCTTGGACTGTCTGCAGGTGTTACCAGTGGGCCATCGGGCAAGCCAAAAGCTGAATCAGGCAGATTTGCAGCTTTTAGAAGAGAAATAGTGTTTAGCTGAAAATATAAAACTATTAAAAATGATGATTGTATGGGTTCCCAGCGGCTGACAGAACAGAAGCAGGGAAGGGGTGGGAAGGAGAGGGGGGCAGAGAGGGAGACAGGAGGCTGCGGGCTCTCCAGCCTCAGTTAAACTGCAGAAATTTGCATTGAGGACGCGGGCGGCAACGTTGGTGGAACAATAACTTCAAGCCTCATCTCACGCAGCCTCACAGGCGGACGGAATGCGGTGGGCAGCAACAGGGGCGTTTTGGGATGGGGGTTGGAGGCTGGTTGGTAAGTCCGCTGCAGCCATGGGGCAGCTCTGCAGGTTCCCGGCCTGCCTAATTGACCCACAGAGGCAGTTTATTTTGCAGTTGCATTATCCAGACTGGGGCGCCATCGCACAGGTGCTCCGCTGGAACTGTTTCGCTATTTCGCTATTAGCAGCGGAGCATTCGAAATTTGTATTCTAACTTTTTCCACCTGTAGATATTGAAGTCTGGGCTCCGGTTGCCTCACTCTTCTTCCTAAAGTCTCACCACCAGAGGTGAGGATCTCACTTAAACTCTCACTCAGCCTCAATCTCATAATTTCACTCTGAAATCTCATGATCTCCCAGTCTCACTCAAAAATCTCACAGTCTCCCTCTAAAATCTCACAATCTCACTCTGAAACCACACAGTCTCGCTCTGAAATCTCACAATCTCACTCCAGAATCTCGTAAGCTCACTCCTAAATCTCGCTATCTCACTCCGAAATCTCGCTATCTCACTCCAAAATCTCACAGTCCCACTAAAAAATCTCACAGTCTCCCTCTAAAATCTCACAATCTCACTCTGAAATCACACAGTCTCACTCTGAAATCTCACAGTCTCGCTCTGAAATCTCACAATCTCACTCCAGAATCTCACAATCTTACTCGAAAATCTCACAGTCTCGCTCTGAAATCTCACAATCTCACTCCAGAATCTCGCAATCTCAGCCCGGCTGTCCCAGTCCCGGCGGCTACTCACGAATCCGTAGCCCCGGCTCTTATTCGTGTTCCTATCCGTGATGACCACCGCTTCGTCCAGGTCACCGAACTGCTCAAAGTATTTCCTCAGCGTCTCGTCCGTGGTGTGGTACGGCAGGCCGCCCACGAAGATCTTCGTGTAGGTTGTGTCCTTCTGGTGCACCAGCGGCGATGACGAGTTGGAAGACATTGTCGCTGAACCTGCTACTGCTTTTTCCTGGGCGAACTTGCGGTTGGGGCTGTCAGCTAAAGAGAGCTGCTGCTGCTGCACAGCGGAAAAAGCAGGGTTAGGGCACCTTTTATTCCACACCCGGCCGGCTCGCCCTCGGATGCGGCGGCTACACAGTTGCAAAACAATTTCCAGCCCCGCCAGCGGCCACCCCAGCCTCCGCCGAAACAACACCCCTCCGTCATCGGGCGGCCCTCTGCCCCCTTGGAGGGGTGGGGAAGGGGGGGGGGCGCAGGAGCCACCAGCACACACAATTGCTGGCAGACAGAACAGGCATACAACTGCCTATGCATCTGACGCCCTCTGCCCATTGGCTGAAACAAGATTGGGCCAATAAATTTGTTCAGGTCATTAGAATTACAGTCTAGTCTAAGATACGTGTCAGAGAGACTGGCCAAAAGTTGTAGCGCGCGGTATGTATGCTCATCAACAAAGCTGTTTATAGGCACAATGAGCATTTGGCTTTGCGCGGTAATTGTGGCGGAAATACTTAAGTCTGCGTTTGAAGTTTTAGGGGACTGTTTTTCCCGATCTTTCAAAAATATGCCGATATGTGTAGTAGGGGTCAGAGGTCGACTATGCTAACAAATAGGTGTCAGATGATGCCATGAATAGATGTCAGATGATGCCATGAATAGGTGTCAGATGATGCCATGAATAGGTGTCAGATGATGCCACAAATAGGTGTCAGATGATGTCATGAATAGGTGTCAGATAATGCCACAAATAGATGTCAGATGATGCCATGAATAGGTGTCAGATGATGCCATGAATAGGTGTCAGATGATGCCATGAATAGGTGTCAGATGATGCCATGAATAGGTGTCAGATGATGCCATGAATAGGTGTCAGATGATGCCATGAATAGATGTCAGATGATGCCATGAATAGGTGTCAGATGATGCCATGAATAGGTGTCAGATGATGCCATGAATAGGTGTCAGATGATGCCATGAATAGGTGTCAGATAATGCCATAAACAGGTGTCGCAGATGATGCCACAAATAGGTGTCAGATGATGCCATAATTGGGGTCAGATAATGCCACATGCCATAAATAGATGCTAGAGGGTTGTCAGTGGGCACCCTAATAAGCATTACTAACTAGATGTCAGATGGCACCATAATTTCATGTAACTATTAAATGGCAACAAAAATGGCCAACTGCTTCCATCGCACTCACACAAGCCAACTCCAATAAAAACTCTCAATTCGTGAAACTCGCGAACAATCGGAAGGACTACCAGCGAGACTGACAGGTGGACGAGCAAAGATCCCAGCGGTTCGTGACTGAGACAATACAAACCCAAACTGAATAGCGAGCCAGTCTGCTGTCTCACTGTCCTCAAAGACTGCAATTTTATTGTCGAAAAGAACAAGGGAAGAACTGAGGTAGCTTGGGATCGTTTTCCCCCTAGACTGGGCTTCTCCCCACAAAGCTCTCTTGTCAGTCTGCCCCCTATGAAACTGAGCCAGAGAAGTGCATCTGCAGCAACTGGAGGGAGTGACTTATCAAATAACCGATACTGGCTACCGATATGTTGCGATTAAATATTAAATGGACAGATCCATTGAACGCAAGCTTAACGACGCCGATTGTGCTTTCGACATTCGCCTAAGGCACCACCGGGCACCGGACACAGGCTCTCATGACAAATGATGATTGTAATACATGTAAACTATGACAGCTTATGATAGCTTGACACAGCTCTGGAAAGCTTATACAAAGCTTGATCTCATGTCAAACGACAGCTTATGACACAGCCTGACACAGTTAATAACACTGCCTGACAGCTTATGACACAGCCTGAAAGCTGGTAACACTACCTGACACAGCTTACAATACAGCCTGACATAGCTTATGACACAGCCTGACATAGCTTATGACACAGCCTGACATAGCTTATGACACAGCCTGGAACAGCTTATGAAACAGCCTGACATAGCTTATGACACATCCTGACAGCTTATGACACAGCCTGACATAGCTTATGACACAGCCTGACATAGCTTATGACACAGCCTGACATAGCTTATGAAACAGCCTGACATAGCTTATGACACAGCCTGACATAGCTTATGACACAGCCTGACATAGATTATGACACATCCTGACAGCTTATGACACATCCTAACAGCTTATGACACATCCTGACAGCTTATGACACAGCCTGACATAGCTTATGACACATCCTGACAGCTTATGACACAGCCTGACATAGCTTATGACACATCCTGACAGCTTATGACACATCCTGACAGCTTATGACACAGCCTGACATAGCTTATGACACATCCTGACAGCTTATGACACAGCCTGACATAGCTTATGAAACAGCCAGGATCCTCTTAAACTCAAATTAGCAAACAAAGTGTTGCTCGAGGATTTCAGCGGATCAGCCACCAAAGAAGGGAGGGGGAGAAGTGACAAAATACTCCCAAAACTTTTAGCTAGCAATTTTATTTACCTGAACAGCGGCAAAGCAACAGATTAATTAAAGCAATAGACTTAGCAGCACTAGTTGGCATGCAAAAAACAGTGCGGCCTAAATTCGCAGCAAGAAAAAACCGATACAATTATACTACTGACTGGAGCGGGAAACAGTAGTCAGTTAGAGTGGGGTTAATTTTTTTCTCTCGAAAAAGTAAAAAGACTTATGAGTAATGATAGCGACTAAAACCTGAAGCAAGAAATTACATAACTTTACACATACTTACTCTAAAACACTCAATTAAGTATAGAAGTTGACACGATATCCCTAACACAAATCAATAGGCAATATAAGCATGGGACAATGATAAGCGATGCGGTAATTGATAAACAAGGACAAATCATCTATGCAACATATTATTAATATTATTGAAATGATGCACAGCAATTTAAATTTTAATTCTTCTAAAAAGCAGACTTCAAGCAGAGAAGTTGCAGTAGAAACAGAATTACCGCTATTGCAAGTTAAGTCCTATTTGTGTCAGCTCGGGGTTAATTAAAAAATTTGGGAAGACGGTACCAAGCATGCGGTCCAGGGATCTCAGGGACTGTGGCAGTTGTTTTTGTATTAATTAAGGCGCCAAGAATTTGAAGAAATTTTATATTATAATTAACAAAAGTTAGGCGAGCTGTTTATTATTGACAAAGCATTTTAAATAAGTAAAATTGTAAAAAAACAAACAATTACAGGTGAACAAGGGCCGCAGGTCTCCACAGCACGGCAAACAACCGAAACCAGAGGGCAGGGAGAAATTTTATTATTCCAAGAGTCCAAGACAAAGAAACACGCATAGAAGTTAGAATTAAATATGTTCAACTGTGCAGCTACTTACAGTAGGATAGCGCGGACCAACTATTTAAAAAAGTTAATTAGACAAAAAATTACAGAAAAAAATCATGCCGCTTTTTTGTCTTCGGTTTCACACGATTCGCTCAAAGAAAAAATATTAAAAAATACGCTGCTTATACGTTTGAACAAACCATGGACAACAAACAGCAGCTGGACTGGAAGGAAATCATTTTCAGAAAAAATAAACTCTCAAAGCGAATGGCAGTTGGTAAATAATTATGCGGCCACTTCACTTGCGTCAGTTTCCAGTCCAGCTAATCCCGCATTAGCAGTCCATGTACCGGAACTCAAACCGTCAAAAATCCAATCAAGATAAACAAACAGCAACAAAGACTCAATCGGAGGGCGCGCTGCTGCCCAGCACGGGCGTGGCCGCGCCAGACGCTGCCGCGGATGCCGAGCGCGTGGCCGGCGCTGATTGGCCAACGCTGAGTCTTTGTTTCGCGCCCCCGCTGCTTGGCCCGTTGTTGACGGCGGCTGCTGCCGCTGCGGCAACAGCGGCGGCTGCGCCCTCGGACTCGCTGTAGCAGCGCGAGTTCCGGTTGCGCTTGCGGACGAAGAAGCCCTGGGGCGGGATGAACTGCGGGTTTTGGGGTGGGGATTGGGGAGTGGGGATTTTGTGGCGTGAGTACTAGTATTGAGTACTTCAGTTGTATTTATGTTTCAACAATATTGTATTCAACTCAGGCATTGCGTAACATTTAGCCAATCGGCCAGGTGTATACACCCAACGTGCACGCTTCACTTACTAACAAATGTAAAGCAGCGGAGTCAGTCGAGACTCCACAATTGTTATTCTCACCCGCACAAAAAACCTACGCGTTCAATACAGTTTATAGGTACCTATAGTACCGGTACAAAGACTATAGAATCTGATGCCAGCAATCAATCAGATTGGACAAAGACCTCAAAGCTACAGAATCTGATGCCAGCATTCAATCAGATTGGACAAAGACCTCAAAGCTACAGAATCTGATGCCAGCATTCAACCAGGTTGGACAAAGACCTCAAAGCTACAGAATCTGATGGTGCCAATCAATCAGGTTGGACAAAGACCTCAAAGCTACAGAATCTGATGCCAGCATTCAATCAGATTGGACAAAGACCTAAAGCTGCATGATGCTAGGCATCAATCATATTAGGCAAGGACTCTAAAAGCACAAGAATTAGCAAAAACAGATGAACAAAGACTCCGTGACGTACCTTATCGCTTCTAAAGTGCTCAATAGAAGTGTAGCGAGTCAGGGCCTCCCTGAGCACGGGGCTCATCTCCAGAGCATCGGGATCGATAGTTGAGTATCTAAACAGCGCCCAGAACTTCTCCAGACCGTACAGCTGGCCAGATTTGAAGTCTTTCAGCGTCTCCTCGTTGAAGTCGCGGAAGATGTCCTTGCGGAAGCGCTTCTCCAGGCCGTAGGAATAGAAGCGGAACAGGCACTCTAGGCCGTAGCGGTGCCCGGCGGCGCTGTCCTCCAGAGCCACCCGGCGGAACTCGTGGTACATCTTCCAGTTGAAGTTGTCGCGCAGGAAGAATGACCAGAACCGGTACAGGGTGTTCATCTCCTGCGAGTGGCCCGGGCCTTCCTTCTCGCGGTCTGGCGGCGGTGAAGGGCGGCGTGATGAGAATGGAGAGTGGGATGTGAATGCAGGATTAGATGTGAATTGAGGATGAGATGTGAATAGAGGGTGAGATGTGAATGGACTGTGAGATGTGAATACAGGGTGAGATTTGAAAGGAGGGTGAGATGTGAATGTAGGGTGAGATGTGAATGTAGGGTGAGATGTGAATGTAGGGTGAGGTGTGAATGTAGGGTGAGATGTGAATAGAGGATTAGAATGTGAATGGAGGATGAGATGTGAAATAGAGGGTGAGATATGAATGGAGTGTGAGATGTCAATGGAGGGTAAGATGTGAATGTAGGGGGAGATGTGAATGGAGGGTGAGATGTGAATGTAGGCGAAATTTGAATAGAGGGTGAGATAATCTAAACTAAATGGTGGGAATATCTGACGATAAAGTTGAGACTATCCAATGGTCAATGCTCACCTTGCAGACAGCGCCTATGATAATGGTTATAATCGACAAAGTTGAAGCCCTGCTCCTGAAGCAGCACCTGCGAAGGGTGCACGCCGGTGGCAGGCGGGCACTGGGGCACGCAGCTGGGCAGATTGTTGGGCAGGCTGGAGGCCACAGAGCTGAACTCGCTGGATGAAGGCAGAGGGATAGAGATTCCAACAGTTGAATGGGCAGTTGTTAACGAGCGGTGAATTTGACGTGATGTAAAACAGTATTTCTTTATAATAATAATTGAATCGTATATCCCGCTGATCACATGGTTTGTGAAGATCAGGGTTTGTGAATCTCAGGGTTTGTGAATCTCAGGGTTTGTAAAGATCAGGGTTTGTGAAGCTCAGGGTTTGTAAATCCCAGAGTTTGTGAAGATCAGGGTTTGTGAATCTCAGGGTTTGTAAATCCCAGGGTTTGTGAATCTCAGGGTTTGTGAATCTCAATCAGTTTGTGAAGCTCAGGATTTGTGAATCTCAATCAGTTTGTGAAGCTCAGGATTTGTGAATCTCAGGGTTTGTAAATCTCAGGGTTTGTAAAGATCAGGGTTTGTGAATCTCAATCAGTTTGTGAAGCTCAGGGTTTGTGAATCTCAGGGTTTGTAAATCCCAGGGTTTGTGAATCTCAGGGTTTGTGAATCTCAATCAGTTTGTGAAGCTCAGGGTTTGTGAAGATCAGGGTTTGTGAATCTCAATCAGTTTGTGAAGCTCAGGGTTTGTGAATCTCAGGGTTTGTGAATCTCAGGGTTTGTGAAGATCAGGGTTTGTGAATCTCAATGAGTTTGTGAAGATCAGGGTTTGTGAATCTCAGGGTTTGTGAATCTCAGGGTTTGTGAATCTCAGGGTTTGTGGAGATCAGGGTTTGTGAATCTCAATCAGTTTGTGAAGCTCAGGGTTTGTGAATCTCAGGGTTTGTGAAGCTCAGGGTTTGTGAATCTCAGGGTTTGTCAAGCTTAGGGTTTGTGAAGCTCAGGGTCTTTGAATCTCAGGGTTTGTGAAGCTCAGGGTTGTGAAGCTCCAATCAGTTTGTGAAGCTCAGGGATAATTATGCTGCATTCCTCTACCGCCTTCTGCACCTGTAGTTGCTGCTAGTAGAGGAGGTCCTGGACCGAACCCGGTGCTCCCTGACGTCGAACACGTAGCCAATGCTCTGCTCCTGGGGCGGGTTAGCGCTGTGCCGAGTCTTCTGCTTCCTGGGTGCGCCCTCCCTTGGCGGCTGGCTGACCTGCTTCTCGGCGTACACGGGAAAGAACCGGCCGGAGGGGCGGCCAGCCTGGCCCATCGCTGAGTAGGCGGAGGACGGGGGCGGCGGCGGCGGCGGCGGCGGCGGCGGCGGCGGCGGCGGCTGCTGCGGAGGCTGCAGATGCTCCCGCGAGCCCGACAGGCTCCTCTGAGCCGCCCGAAGCCTCTCCTCCGATACCAGCTGCACTTTGCGATGCCCGCCGCCGATTGAAGCGGCTGACGATGTCACCGACGACGATGGCGAGATTTCCGCTGCCGCGGCAGCCGACCCGCCGCTGGCGCCAGCAACGCGCCAGATCTCGGCCTCGTAGTTCACCAAGCCGTCGTCAATCTGCCTGGCGAGCTCGTGAGTCATCCGGTTGCACCTCGGCACGTGGTCAGCCGCCGAGCGCCGGTCTCCGCCCGGGTGCTTCGCCGTGGCGCCGCTGCCGCCGCCTCCGTGCCGCTGCTGCAAAGTGCCAGCCGCTGAACCGCCCGATCCCGAAGCGCCACCGCCGCCGTAGGGCGCCACAATGATGAGCCGGTTGAGATCGGACTCGGACACTTCGTCCTCGGTGGTTGAGATCGCCCGGGACCGGCTGCTGCCGCCACCGCCGGCGCTGCCACCACCGCGGCCGGACGCCGAGCCAGGCGGCGGCTGCAACGAGGCCGACGGCTCGGTCTCGCAGTCGAACATGAAGTCGAGCTCATCCTGCTGCTGCTGCGCCTGCTGCGGGGCGGAAGCGCTGGAACCGGAAACTCCGCCGCCGCCAGAGCGCCTTCTAGAACGCCGACGCTGCACCACCTGCGTCCACTCCTGACTGTCGGCGTCTGAGCCCGTCTGCGCTGTCCTCGAGTCCGATGCGGTTGCTATGGGAACGGAACGTCGCCATGATTTTTTATTGGAATTTCTTGTATCTCTCTACTCTATGTTGAGTAATTTCAAGTAAATGAATCTGCTAAGCTACTAAATAAGTAGTAAAATCTGAGCAGCTTTCAGTGGTAACAGGTCGTGGGTTCGATTCTGCACACGCGGCCAGTGTGTGTACACTGTCTGATTATGAAAAGGTAAGAGAGCCGCTCTGTACAGACTGACTAGCTAACAGTGAGAATATTAATTGCAGGAGGGGCAGCCTCAGCGACATCGTCCGACAACTAGCGCTAACTACTGAGCACATACATGTACAAGCGCACCAGTACTGTACGCAGACAGGCACTTCTACACACGCTCACACAGGGTGTACATGTACAGCGGCCCTGACTTTCTAATCGTCAGGCCTTTGGGGTTGGCCCATCACGGGTGTGAATCGCACAAGCCCTCCTTGGACAATTTCCCCGAAGGAATTGAACCAAGGCTCGTCGAGCGAACTAGCTAGCTAACTAACTAACTAGCTAACTAAATAACTAACTAACTAGCTAACTAACTAGCTAGCTAACTAACTAACTAGCTAACTAAATAACTAACTAACTAGCTAACTAACTAGCTAACTAACTAACTAGCTAACTAACTAGCTAACTAACTAACTAGCTAACTAACTAACTAGCTAACTAACTAACTAACTAGCTAACTAACTAGCTAACTAACTAACTAGCTAACTAACTAACTAACTAGCTAACTAACTAGCTAACTAACTAACTAACTAACTAACTAGCTAACTAACTAACTAGCTAACTAACTAACTAACTAGCTAATTAACTATCTAACTAACTAGCTAACTAACTAACTAACTAACTAACTAGCTAACTAACTAGCTAACTAACTAACTATCTAACTAACTATCTAACTAACTAGCTAACTAACTAGCTAACTAACTAGCTAACTAACTAAATAACTAGCTAACTAACTAACTAGCTAACTAACTAACTAACTAGCTAACTAACTAGCTAACTAACTAGCTAACTAACTAACTAGCTAGCTAACTAACTAAATAACTAGCTAACTAACTAGCTAACTAACTAACTAACTAGCTAACTAACTAGCTAACTAACTAACTAGCTAGCTAACTAACTGACTAAATAACTAGCTAACTAACTAGCTAACTAACTAACTAGCTAACTAACTAACTAAATAACTAGCTAACTAACTAACTAACTAGCTATAACTAACTAACTAACTAGCTAACTATCTAACTAGCTAGCTAACTAATTGACTAGCTAACTAACTAAGCAGTAGATAGAGATCTTCACTCACATCGGCCAATATCCTGAGGCAGACTGGCCGAGAAATGCTGCGCTGCATCGTTCGCAGGCAACTCCTGCTGCGGCTCCGGCCGGTTAGCAACTAAAATTGACCAGCGAAATAAAAAACCTGTCAGGGTTTATGAATTGCTTCAACTAGACTGCATTCGAAATGTACTAACCACTGCCAACTTTGCTTAACTGACAGTTACAGGTTGAAAATAAAATTTTTTTGACACCAACAAACCTTGAGCAGCGCCGCCCCACACGGGAACGAACTCCGGAGCATCGATGTTCAGAGCTGGCAGCTCGGTTCCAACGCCCGCGTCATTGTTGTTGACCTCGGCCGCAGATGGGGCCAGAATCTCTCCAGCCTCATCATAGTTGCGATTCTCGGCATCATCAATCTGATTCTCGTCGTGAGACTCTTCCCGCCGCTGTTGCTGCAGCAGCTGCTGCTCCAGGCTCTCCTGCACAGCGGCATCAACTTTGTCGCGCTCGTACGTGTCCAGATCGATTGGCCACAGGTGGGGGTTGTCGCGCCGGCGCACCTGGGACAGGCGGGCGGTGCGATTGATTGACGGCTCCGATTAAATAAGAATCATCTCTTGTACCAGCATCTGTAGCAGTCTGACCTGATTCTGACTCTACTTGATCATAAACTGTGGCAGACCTGCTGACTCACAGATCAGCAACTGTGACCCATCTTATGTCACCTGCTGACTCACAGATCAGTGATTGTGACAAATCTTGTCTCACCTGCTGACCCACCGATCAGCGACTGTGACCCACCTTATCTCACCTGCTGACCCACCGATCAGCGACTGTGACCCACCTTATCTCACCTGCCGACCCACCGATCAGCGACTGTGACCCATCTTATCTCACCTGCTGACCCAGAGATCAGCGACTGTGACCCACCTTATCTCACCTGCCGACCCACCGATCAGCGACTGTGACCCATCTTATCTCACCTGCTGACTCACAGATTAGCGACTGTGACCCATCTTATCTCACCTGCTGACTCACAGATCAGCAACTCTAACTAATATTATCTCATCTGCTGACCCAGAGATCAGCGACTGTGACCCACCATATCTCATCTGCTGACCCAGAGATCAGCGACTGTGACCCACCATATCTCATCTGCTGACCCAGAGATCAGCGACTGTGACCCACCATATCTCATCTGCTGACCCAGAGATCAGCGACTGTGACCCACCATATCTCATCTGCTGACCCAGAGATCAGCGACTGTGACCCACCATATCTCACCTGCTGACTCACTGATCAGCGACTGTGACCCATCTTATCTCACCTGCTGACTCACTGATCAGCGACTGTGACCCATCTTATCTCACCTGCTGACCCAGCAATCAGCAACTGTGACCCAACTTATCCCAACCGCTGACCCAGCAGCCGCTAAGCTGGGCAAAAGCCTCACCTTAGTCCTATCCGGACTCAGCTCCAGGTCGTGGCTAGCATCAATAGCAGCGGCCACATCCTCAATATTGCCGCTGCTCAAATAGTTGACCCGATTGAAACCCGCTAGCGTCTGCAGGCTGACGTAGCCCTCGCTATCCATGATGCTGCGCAGGAACAGGTCGTGATTGAGATTGTCATCGGAGAAGTAGAACTCAATCTGTTTGCGAATCTGCGTGAACACAACGTCGCACATGGCGTCGCTGTCGAAATTTTCCGGGAAGAAGAACAAGCCGTTAACTATGACGGATCTGGTGCCCGTGACCGGGTCGACGAGCTCATCGATGGGCATGAAGTCTTGCATGTGACCGCTGCTGGCGTACATCAGGGCCAGGCCCTCTGCAGTTGCCAGATAATGCATGAGGGTTAACAGAGCTTCAGGTTTCAGTGCCAACTACTAATAGTAGTAGAAAAAACACAGAATATATTGACAGTTAAAACGAACTGAAGCTATCCGTTCATGGAGGCTCCGTTTAAGTGCATTTAGACGCCAAAGGTGCATGATGTAGGTCATGGGATATTTACTATGATTATAAACTCTCATAGGGTCATCGCTCAGATTTCTGCGAGTATAGGTGCATTGGGTATTGCTCAGATTCATATAGGCTCATTGGGTATTGCTCAGATTTCTATAGGCTCATTGTGTATTGCTCAGGTTTCTATAGGCTCATTGGGTATTGCTCTGATTCTTATATGCTCATTGTGTATTGCTCAGGTTTCTATAGGCTCATTGGGTACTGCTTGGGTTTCTATAGGCTCATTGGGTATTGCTTAGGTTTCTATAGGCTCATTGGGTATTGCTTAGGTTTCTATAGGCTCATTGGGTATTGCTTAGGTTTCTATAGGCTCATTGGGTATTGCTTAGGTTTCTATAGGCTCATTGGGTATTGCTTAGGTTTCTATAGGCTCATTGTGTATTGCTTAGGTTTCTATAGGCTCATTGGGTATTGCTCAGGTTTCTATAGGCTCATTGTGTATTGCTTAGGTTTCTATAGGCTCATTGGGTATTGCTCAGGTTTCTATAGGCTCATTGGGTATTGCTCAGGTTTCTATAGGCTCATTGGGTATTGCTCAGGTTTCTATAGGCTCATTGTGTATTGCTCTGATTCTTATATGCTCATTGGGTATTGTTCAGATTTCTATAGGCTCATTGAGTCTATATAACTAAATATTGCTATTCTATATAACTAAATATTGCATGGGGTTCCTGTGCTAGTCCACATGCACTAAATTTCTCAAAGCCTCACCGGGCAAGGCGCCATCGGCGATCACATTGGCCGGTTTGTACACGCCAGGCGCGGCGCCCAGCTGACGCGATCCGTTCTCCGTAATATTTGAAGCCACAGCATTGCCAGTGAAGGCCGGCAAGGTCTGGTCATCGTAGTAAGGCAGGCAGTAGTACGGGTTGTCGTCGCTATCGTCCGATTTGGTTGAGGCGACTGACGAAGGAACGAGGGAAATAGCAGGTACAGAATCTGCGACCTTGGGAATCGCACTGCCGAATTAAAAAAACTAGCAAGTGGCCACACAGGGGTGTAATTCGTAGACTTAGACTTTTAATTACTAATCTGCCTATCTGCCGATCTATTTGCCTTCCTGTTTTGCAGTGCTATTGAAACTTATGACTACCTTCTGTCTGTCTGTCTGCCTGTCTACCTGTGTCTGTCAATCTGCCTGTCAACCTGTGTCTATCTGCCTGTCTACCTGTGTCTGTCTATCTGTCTATCTACCTGTGTCTGTCAATCTGCCTGTCTACCTGTGTCTGTCTATCTGCCTGTCTACCTGTGTCTGTCAATCTGCCTGTCTATCTGCCTGTCTACCTGTGTCTGTCAATCTGCCTGTCAACCTGTGTCTATCTGCCTGTCTACCTGTGTCTGTCAATCTGCCTGTCTATCTGCCTGTCTACCTGTGTCTGTCTATCTGCCTGTCTACCTGTGTCTGTCAATCTGCCTGTCAACCTGTGTCTGTCTATCTGCCTGTCAACCTGTCTATCTGCCTGTCTACCTGTGTCTGTCTATCTGCCTGTCTACCTGTGTCTGTCTATCTGCCTGTCTACCTGTGTCTGTCAATCTGCCTGTCAACCTGTGTCTATCTGCCTGTCTACCTGTGTCTGTCTATCTGTCTATCTACCTGTGTCTGTCAATCTGCCTGTCTACCTGTGTCTGTCTATCTGCCTGTCTACCTGTGTCTGTCAATCTGCCTGTCAACCTGTGTCTGTCTATCTGCCTGTCAACCTGTCTATCTGCCTGTCTACCTGTGTCTGTCTATCTGCCTGTCTACCTGTGTCTGTCTATCTGCCTGTCTACCTGCGTCTGTCAATCTGCCTGTCTACCTGTGTCTGTAAATCTGCCTGTCTACCTGTGTCTGTAAATCTGCCTGTCTACCTGTGTCTGACAATCTGCCTGTCTACCTGTGTCTGCAAATCTGCCTGTCTACCTGTGTCTGCAAATCTGCCTGTCAACCTGTGTCTGTAAATCTGCCTGTCAACCTGTGTCTGTCTATCTGCCTGTCTACCTGTGTCTGTCAATCTGCCTGTCAACCTGTGTCTGTCTATCTGTCTGTCTACCTGTGTCTGTCAATCTGCCTGTCAACCTGTGTCTGTCTATCTGCCTGTCTACCTGTGTCTGTCTATCTGCCTGTCTACCTGTGTCTGTCAATCTGCCTGTCAACCTGTGTCTGTCTATCTGCCTGTCTACCTGTGTCTGTCAATCTGCCTGTCAACCTGTGTCTGTAAATCTGCCTGTCAACCTGTGTCCGTCTATCTGCCTGTCAACCTGTGTCTGTAAATCTGCCTGTCAACCTGTGTCTGTCTATCTGCCTGTCTACCTGTGTCTGTCAATCTGCCTGTCTATCTGCCTGTCTACCTGTGGCTGTCTATCTGCTTGTCTATCTACCCGTGTCTGTAAATCTACCTGTCTACCTGTGGCTCTCTATCTGCTTGTCTGTCTAACCGTGAGCCCCTCTGCCCCAATCGGGATCATCCAATCTGAGCCACTGACCGCATCGAGAAATCTCGATATCCTTCAGACTGTCGCCGAGGCCACCACCGTGCAACCGTCTGAAGGCGCCGTTGCGAGCAGCCGGGCGGTTGTTAGGAAAGTTGTGCATCCGAGCCACGCGTTGATTATTGGCACCCTGCTGATTCTGACGCAGCTGCTGGTGATGCTGCTGCTGTTGCTGCTGTTTTGCACGCCCAGTGCGAGCGAATCGTTTGAAAGGTCGGGCAGGACGGATCGGCTGGCCAGGCTGACGGCGGGGTGGCGGCATTACAGAGCTGCCATTGCCTGCTGGAGCCGCTTCTTGCTGCTCTTGGCCAGCATGATCGAGTTTTTGATCGAGTTGTTGCCAAGCGGTATTTTCTTGATTACTTTTGCTGGCGCGATCTTCGCCGAGGCTTGCGGCTTTGCCAGAAACAGCGTTGTTAGAAGCTGACGACTGGTTCAGCGTTGGCCAGTCCTCGTTGGCTGCGGCTGTGGCAGAGGCGGCGGTTTTGGCTTTGAAGCCAGCCGACTCCTGCTGATCGGCGAATGCTAAACGCTTCTTGTGCTCAGCTGCTGGCTGCTGCTGCTGCTGCCTGGCAGGTCTCTGCTGTCTCTGCTGATGGTATTGCTGCTGCTGCTGCTGAGCATGAGCAGGGGCCGGCATCTTCTTCTTCAAGACCGACGGCCCAGGCTCGGCGCTGGCAATGATCTTCTTCAGCCAGGGATTCTCTTTAGGCAGTGGCGCATCTATCACGGGAGCGGCGGCATTGGGACCAGCTGAATTCTGCTGCGCCAATGCACTGGACGCATCTTCATTGCTACTAGATGGCTGGCTGACAGACATCCTCTGGATAGCGCTGATCAATGGCTAATTACTGTCCTTAGCAGCTAAGCTAAGAAAATGGTGCGGTTGAAGCACAGGTGTTGCCACCCTTTGCAGGAATTCGTAATGCATTTTTAGTACTAATTAGTACTACATCTGTATTCAATCTTTGGGATGGGCATTTTTGCAACTTATCCCTGGTCCACCACGAATTAAGGTAGTATTGGCCAGGTCGACTAGCAGTTGCACATTTGTTTATAATGTGATAATAAGATAAAAATCTCTTTTTAATAAGTGCTAGCTACTAAGTAGTACTAGAAATATGAACAAATCTAAAATAATACTCACATCTTCCTAAGCATAGTTTTTTTGTTTTTTTATCTAATAACCAATCTATCAATTATCCATAAAATAAATATTGGATAAATCATAAATTATACAATTTAATAATTGCAGTCATCCATTAAAATATATTGTTTGGAAGATAATTAAGTAAAGTCCCTTCAAATGATATCATTTATACTTGTACCAAAAAATGATGCCATTAGGGATATCTCTTTTTATGACTTAGCAATATTTCATTATGAAAAATAAGCTTTATAATATATGCCATAGTTTGGAAAGTGACATGTATGCTAGGATTTCCTGACATATAACAAGGATACTTATCATTTTTCAGCACACATTAGTGTATATCCTGGCATACATAAGTGTGCAACCTTGGGAATCACCTGGCCATTTCTATAGGCAACACACACATGTAAGTCGCTATTTATTTATAAATAAAGACAATTATATTATCATTGTCATTGATATTGCCATTAAAGATTAAATAAATACTTTAGACATTAAAAATGAATCAAGAACCAGTTATTTTGTCTCTGGTAACAATTAGTTGATTTAGGCCTAGTTTGGAAATAGGCCTTAATCAATATGATTGATATCAAATATCTGTTTTGGTAATAAATTACTTTGGGCTAAATCAAATATATAATGAATACTAGGCTAAATGTCTAATATTTATAAGGGCCTAAGCTTTAGTTGCTTTTGATGATAATAAATAATGCTTTATCATTCTCTTATCATTCTTTTTTTAAATAGGCCTAGTGGGCCTACTTTTTACTTATTATATTTATAAACATTAAGGGCAATTGTCAAGTTCCATTTGTTAAATTATTTTGACTCTAAAAAGTATTATACAAACTATATTAAGTACAAATAACTATTTTTAAGAGACAAACATAATTAGGCACTAATAGTACTATGCTTCAAAACTTGTTATAATTTATATAACATTGAAAAGCTATAATAGGCCTAGTCTATGGTCAAAACATTATCAAATGCCCAGTAGGAAAGTGAGAATGGGCCCTGGGCAGGCCACCAGCAATTGCCACCAGAGAAGTAGCATGCATTTTTGTTGCAACATATTTCTACAACAAAATAGTCAACTTATGGTTTTGCATAGCTCCTTGGACTATTTAGTGAGCTCAGTAAAAGTTTTTCAAAAAATAAATCAAGTGGCAAATAAGTAGCATATATTGCCACTTTAGCTATATTGGTATCAATAGTGACTATGTGTGGAAAAAAGCTCAGTGCGCTACTGGTTAATTGCACAAAAGTTAAATATAAAGTTAAAAAGTCATATTGTCTATAGCTTATTGTTTATAGCTTCCCAGTGGGAAAAACATTGGCAGGCTGCTAGCATTTCTTGATATATCTTGATGGCAGCTTGCCTACGATACGACCGCAATATTATTGACAGAGCCATCAACCTTTTTCTCACTGGGTGAACAAGTCTTAACAAAAACAAATAAAAGGTATTTTAGTCTATAGGCAAACTGCCAATGAATAGCAAAAGCTTTATACATTATAGTATAGGCCTATTATTAGTCAAAAAAATGTTTAAACATTTTGGCCATAGACTAGGCTAGGCCTATTGCCTTATTATAACTTTCTGGTATCAGATACATTATAATAAGTTTTGAAGCATAGGCTTAGAATTAGTGCTTGATCAGGCTTAAGTCTCTTAAAAGTATTTATTTGTATTTAAAATATTTTGATACAAATTTGATACAAAATATTTTTAGAGTCAAAATGTTACAAATAAAACTTGATAATTGCCGCATTGAATAGGGCAAGGCCCTAACCTGTTACTACAATGAATGTCACCAAAGCAACTACTAGGGCCTATTGTTACTGAATTGACTATAACCAAAGTAATTTTTTTATAATTCATTTAAACACATTAAAAGGAATACTCTAACTTCTAAGAGCAAATTGAGTACTTTTAATATCTTGGCTCCCTTTTGTAAAAGTTAAGTTGTACTAAGTTATTTTAATAAATAGAACTAAGCCTAGGGCCTAGCCTCAACTGTTAAGTTAATATGCAAAATGAATTAGGCCTATGTAGGGTTTTTTCTGCCAAAAATGCGGATGCAAGCTTGCATCTTAAGCTTAAAAAATGGATGCAAATATGAAAACCAGGATGCAACTTGCATTTGCATCTAGGTCTAAATTTAGGGAAAGTATTCAATGAAGATTCAAAAAAGTATTGAAACAAAATATTTAGGCAGTGCTTATTTAGCCGGCACCGGCCGAATAAGTTCGCTACTATTTAGCCGGCACCGGTCAAATAACCTCGTCACTATTTAGCCCGCAGTCCTGCCCACTGCCGGTCAAATAAGCCCGTCACTATTTAGCCGGCAGTCCTGCCCCACTGCCGGTCAAATAAGCCCGTCACTATTTAGCCGGCAGTCCTGCCCCACTGCCGGTCAAATAAGCCCATCACTATTTAGCCGGCAATCCTGGCCCCCAATGGCCACGCTGGTCAAAATACATTTAATACATTTTATAGCTGCACTGCTTGTCATGAAAGTATACTTAGCAACATTGAAAAGTCCCCACCCTTTGCCCCAGTGAGTATATAGTGTCTTTTCCAATTTTAATATTAATGCTTGAAAACAACAATGAAAACCGGGCGGAAGCTTCAATCTTCGCCCGAGGGCCGGTTAGAAACAAGTGAACTTAAATTCCTTGACATGCACATGTAGCTACTAGCCTTTAGTCATATAGCCTAGGCAAGCAGAGCAAACGACGGCGCATAAACTCATCAAAGGCCTTATTTTACTCCAATACTTTTACATATATATCATATATAACACGTAGTGCAGTGGATAGATGTGGGAGGTACAGAATTAGATACATGTAGGAGGCGGAGCTATAAACCTGAAAATTGGAGACAGACACCCACCTAGTTGTGGGCCCTGGCCATACTGTACATGTATAGGCCCTACTGTTTGTAGCACACGAGAGGGCAAGGATCGCTTGGATGAATGGGTTATAGCTTATTAATTTGACCGCGGCAGTGGGGTAGGACTGCTGGCTAAATAGTGACGGGCTTATTTGACCGGCAGTAGGACTGGGGTAGGACTGCCAGCTAAATAGTGACGCGCTTATTTGACTGGCAATGGGGCAGGACTGCCGGCTAAATAGTGACGCGCTTATTTGACCGGTGCCGGCTAAATAAGCACTGCCAAATATTTATGCATGATGTTTTGTTTGTAACTTTTGCTAAAAAAATGACTTGCATGCATCTTGATCTCAAAAAATGCAGATGCACAAGTTGCATCCAGTGCCAAAAAAGTGGGTGCAAATCCAAATTTCAGGGTGTAAATTACACCCTAGGCCTATTTGCATAAAAAATCCTGCCTATGCCTAAGCCAGGGGCCTACTTGGCTAGGCCAAATTATTATTTCTAGCTTTAGATAGGCCTACCTACACCTAGATGGCTAGACCTACCTATGCAAACAAGCTGCAAGCATGATGCACTCTAGCCAGGACTAAGCAGCTAGGCCTACAATTTTTTGTTTTAGATGTAAAGATCGCAACGATAGGACTGATTATTACCATATTTTAATTTTTAATTTTATAAGCATATGCAATCCAACTGTACATTTTGTATATATGTAGACAATGTATGTAGACAATGCCAATATCACAATAATGCTAACAGAATTCGGTTTTTTTAAGGTAATGTAGGGTCCAACCGTCCGAACCTAGAGTACTTTTAGTCACGTTCACATAAGGTCATGCGAAACCAGTTCGCATCAAGGCCAATTACAGCTCGTGATGTAACACGACGATTGTGTGAGCAATTAATGATACAAAATAAAAAATAATGTAGCACAGTAAATTTTAATAAACTAGAATAAAATGCTGCTACTTAATAAAATATTTTGCCTTCAATATTTTTTTCACCGAAAAAAAGTTTTCTTTGTTTCTATTCTCTCCGGCTTTTGCTAGAAAATCAAGTAATGCATTTTGCGCTAATTTTTACCCTTTTCGAGATCTCGAACAAGATTTTTCTCGGAAAACTTAGATTATAGTCAAGAATGCCAACTTAACATATTATTTTGTAACGAATCTATGTTTGGTAGGAAACTGTGGGGCTTATAAAAACATTTTTCGGCTATTATGACCAAACGGAACTTTTCACGGAGAATACTGCGCGCGCGGAGCAGAGACAATCGCTCTGAGACTGTGCTGTTGCCGTACTGTACTAGATTTTTCTAGTTATTGGAAATTGACACTGTGAAAAGGTATGCTTTACAGCTAAATTTGCATAAAAGTTAAAAGCAAGCTGTAGACACGAGCGAATTGTGTTTCATGTATGTTTAATAATTAAAAATTCTTTTGAAGTGCAGTAAGTTCATACACCTAAAGTGTACAGTTAAGCTCTCATAATACATTATACTACAGTTATAACATTTAGTTACACAGTTATACTAATTTACAGTGGTCCTTAGTGTGATAGGGCTCCTTGGATTACATACATGTATACGTAATAATGTCAAAATAACTAATAACGAAATAGGATTACTAATATATGCAAATAGCCCAGCGGAAATCTAGAGTCCTAGAGAGACAAATAGCTCAGCGGAAATCTAGAATCCTAGAGAGACAAATAGCCCAAGGGAATTCTAGGACGGGCGAGACTTAGCCAAATTCCGCCTAGTGTTATATCGCTTGTCCGCGAGATGCTACTCATTAGTAATTCGACTCGAACCAGAGTTAGCAATTGATTCAAGTTTATATAATTTTGAACCTTTTAAATTTGGTGTAGCACCGGTGGGATTCAGCAATAATTCACGCGGAGTTTAATTTTTTTTAGGTCTTTTACACTAGCTTGCTCTTATACATGTATGCTTAAAAAATCCGAAGCAAGACTTTATTAATACACTTTACATGTACACGCGCGCGTATTGCAGCGTTTTACAGTACATTGCTACATACGTCCATGTGCTTGGCAAACAAAAAAAGGAAAAGGCAACGTTTCGAATTCAGCAAGTATGATAGCTCGTAGTTAGTATAGTTTCAAGTTTTAACATTGTAATTTTTGAAATTTCTGAGCTTTAAAAAGTTTCCGCAGTACATGTAAATTATACTGCTGTACGTGTATACATGTATTTACATGAACATAATGCATGCATAGTAACAATGTAACATGAAAACGTCTTGTGTGTATCGATGAGGTCTTGTTTGACTACCAAAAAAGGAAAGTCTAGCTGGTACAACAATTTTTTTAAAGTTATACGATCAAGTTACAGCTAGCAGCACAGTCCATACAGTTATTATTTTTGTAACGCTAAAAATGCATGGAAAAGCTGATCAAACAGATTCCAACAAAGGCATACCAAACTCATTGGATTCAATAGTACCCTAAAATGCTTCACTGCAAAACCGTTGGAGTTTTATGCTCCAAGCTCAACTTTAATGCCCAGTTGCATTGGATCACTAGCAGGTTTCGGCATGGAAATGCAGCATACCTTTGCCTTGAATCACGGGTTCTATGCATATAAATCTCTAGTCTGTGCTGATCCCAACAGGATTGCTACGGTGGCCCAAAACTCCCCCAATTCCACCATAAAGCACTGCACTGCCACTTCCGGTATCGAATCGATTATTGAAGGTGCACACTCGATTCTCCCGATGGTCACATAGTGCGCAGGGCAGAAGGACAGTATAACAGCAAGGCAGAGAGAGGGAGAGTGGAGAGAAGAGTTTAAAATTTATAGAGTGGTACTTGGAGTAGAGGGAAAGAGGTAGAGGGAGAGTAGATGGGGACTAGAGAGGGAGAGAGATAGAGAGAGCAGAGAGGGAGAGTAGAGAGGGAGGGTAGAGAAATAGGGCTAGAGGTAAAGAGAGAAGAGATGGAGAGCAGAGAGGGACAGTAGATAGGGAGAGAAATAGAAGGAGAATAGATAGGGGAGAGTAGACAGGGGGTAGAGAGGGAGAGTAGAGAGGGAGAGAGAAAAAGAGGAAAGTGAGAGAGGCATGAGGGGAGATTTCGGCATCAGCAGCCGAGTAGAGAATGAGAAGAAGGCAGGAGACAGAGTCAGGTGAGAAAAAGAAGAGAGGCGAGAGCCCCCCCGCCCCCAGCCAGGATTGGCTGGCAGCCGCCACCCCGGAGACAGCGGCGCTGACTGCTGAAGCGCTAAGCCACCACGTCCTGACTGGCAGCAGACGTCGCCAAACAAAATCTCGTCACGCTTTATTTCGCATTCCATTTATGGCCGTTTCTAAGAAAAGACCCGCTCACTCCTTCCGGCCTCAGAGTTCCAATCCAATATGAATGCACCTGCATTTAATAAGTGCGCCCGGTTTGAGTAGCCTGGGAGCTGCAATCTTAGCACTTGTCTGTCAGTAACAAGTCCAGGTAGACACAAACAACACGGCACAACTGCTCCAGGTTTCAACAGACGTTCAGCTGAAAGGTGGGAAGCAGATTTTAGAAACACTTGCTTCCCGAAATGCTGAGGAGTTCGAGGAACATCTTCGAACTCTTGACAGGCTGCTCAATGTTGCCGCTGCTGCTGCTTCTGCTGACTGCCGGGAGTGTAAAATCTGAGGTAACTGAAGGAAGCAGGACGAGCTGTCATTGAGATCTGTTTATTAACCTGATCACATTTTGCATAAATTTATGATTTCATAAATCCATTATTAAAACTAAGCACTTAAGCCGATCCCCAAAATCGATTCTCTAAGTTAACCCACCACAATCTAACCCCAGAGACTGATGCCTTGTGATCTATTCACCACAATCTAACCCCAGAGACTGATTCCCTATGATCTATTCACCACAATCTAACCCCAGAGACTGATGCCCAGTGATCTATTCACCACAATCTAACCCCAGAGACTGATGCCCAGTGATCTATTCACCACAATCTAACCCCAGAGACTGATGCCCAGTGATCTATTCACCACAATCTAACCCCAGAGACTGATGCCCAGTGATCTATTCACCACAATCTAACCCCAGAGACTGATGCCCAGTGATCTATTCACCACAATCTAACCCCAGAGACTGATGCCCAGTGATCTATTCACCACAATCTAACCCAGAGACTGATGCCCAGTGATCTATTCACCACAATCTAACCCCAGAGACTGATGCCCAGTGATCTATTCACCACAATCTAACCCCAGAGACTGATGCCCTGTGATCTATTCACCACAATCTAACCCCAGAGACTGATGCCCTGTGATCTATTCACCACAATCTAACCCCAGAGACTGATGCCCTGTGATCTATTCACCACAATCTAACCCAGAGACTGATGCCCTGTGATCTATTCACCACAATCTAACCCAGAGACTGATGCCCTGTGATCTATTCACCACAATCTAACCCCAGAGACTGATCCCCTGTGATCTATTCACCACAATCTAACCCCAGAGACTGATCCCCTGTGATCTATTCACCACAATCTAACCCAGAGACTGATCCCCTGTGATCTATTCACCACAATCTAACCCCAGAGACTGATCCCCTGTGATCTATTCACCACAATCTAACCCAGAGACTGATGCCCTGTGATATATCCACCACAATCTAACCCCAGAGACTGATGCCCTGTGATCTATTCACCACAATCTAATCCAGAGACTGATCCCCTGTGATCTATTCACCACAATCTAACCCAGAGACTGATGCCCTGTGATCTATTCACCACAATCTAACCCCAGAGACTGATCCCCTGTGATCTATTCACCACAATCTAACCCCAGAGACTGATGCCCTGTGATATATCCACCACAATCTAACCCCAGAGACTGATGCCCTGTGATCTATTCACCACAATCTAACCCCAGAGACTGATGCCCTGTGATCTATTCACCACAATCTAACCCCAGAGACTGATGCCCAGTGATCTATTCACCACAATCTAACCCCAGAGACTGATGCCCTGTGATCTATTCACCACAATCTAACCCCAGAGACTGATGCCCAGTGATCTATTCACCACAATCTAACCCCAGAGACTGATGCCCAGTGATCTATTCACCACAATCTAACCCCAGAGACTGATGCCCAGTGATCTATTCACCACAATCTAACCCCAGAGACTGATGCCCAGTGATCTATTCACCACAATCTAACCCCAGAGACTGATGCCCAGTGATCTATTCACCACAATCTAACCCCAGAGACTGATGCCCAGTGATCTATTCACCACAATCTAACCCCAGAGACTGATGCCCAGTGATCTATTCACCACAATCTAACCCCAGAGACTGATGCCCAGTGATCTATTCACCACAATCTAACCCCAGAGACTGATGCCCTGTGATCTATTCACCACAATCTAACCCCAGAGACTGATGCCCTGTGATCTATTCACCACAATCTAACCCAGAGACTGATGCCCTGTGATCTATTCACCACAATCTAACCCCAGAGACTGATGCCCTGTGATCTATTCACCACAATCTAACCCCAGAGACTGATCCCCTGTGATCTATTCACCACAATCTAATCCAGAGACTGATCCCCTGTGATCTATTCACCACAATCTAACCCCAGAGACTGATGCCCTGTGATCTATTCACCACAATCTAACCCCAGAGACTGATCCCCTGTGATCGATTCACCACAATCTAACCCCAGAGACGGATGCCCTGTGATATATCCACCACAATCTAACCCCAGAGACTGATGCCCAGTGATCTATTCACCACAATCTAACCCCAGAGACTGATGCCCAGTGATCTATTCAACACAATCTAACCCCAGAGACTGATGCCCAGTGATCTATTCAACACAATCTAACCCCAGAGACTGATGCCCTGTGATCTATTCACCACAATCTAACCCCAGAGACTGATCCCCTGTGATCTATTCACCACAATCTAACCCCAGAGACTGATCCCCTATTCCCCTGTGATCTATTCACCACAATCTAATCTCAAAGACTGATCCCCTGTGATCTATTCACCACAATCTAACCCCAGAGACTGATGCCCTGTGATCTATTCACCACAATCTAACCCCAGAGACTGATCCCCTGTGATCTATTCACCACAATCTAACCCCAGAGACGGATGCCCTGTGATATATCCACCACAATCTAACCCCAGAGACTGATGCCCTGTGATCTATTCATAACAATCTAACCCCAGAGACTGATGCCCTGTGATCTATTCACCACAATCTAACCCCAGAGACTGATGCCCTGTGATCTATTCAACACAATCTAACCCCAGAGACTGATGCCCAGTGATCTATTCACCACAATCTAACCTGAGACAGATGCCCAGTGATCTATTCACCACAATCCAACCCCAGAGACTGATGCCCTGTGATCTATTCACCACAATCTAACCCAGAGACTGATGCCCAGTGATCTATTCACCACAATCTAACCCAGAGACTGATGCCCAGTGATCTATTCACCACAATCTAACCCCAGAGACTGATGCTCTGTGATCTATTCACCACAATCTAACCCCAGAGACTGATCCCCTATTCCCCTGTGATCTATTCACCACAATCTAATCTCAAAGACTGATCCCCTGTGATCTATTCACCACAATCTAACCCCAGAGACTGATGCCCTGTGATCTATTCACCACAATCTAACCCCAGAGACTGATCCCCTGTGATCTATTCACCACAATCTAACCCCAGAGACGGATGCCCTGTGATATATCCACCACAATCTAACCCCAGAGACTGATGCCCTGTGATCTATTCATAACAATCTAACCCCAGAGACTGATGCCCTGTGATCTATTCACCACAATCTAACCCCAGAGACTGATGCCCTGTGATCTATTCAACACAATCTAACCCCAGAGACTGATGCCCAGTGATCTATTCACCACAATCTAACCTGAGACAGATGCCCAGTGATCTATTCACCACAATCCAACCCCAGAGACTGATGCCCTGTGATCTATTCACCACAATCTAACCCCAGAGACTGATGCCCAGTGATCTATTCACCACAATCTAACCCCAGAGACTGATGCCCAGTGATCTATTCACCACAATCTAACCCCAGAGACTGATGCTCTGTGATCTATTCACCACAATCTAACCCCAGAGACTGATGCCCTGTGATCTATTCACCACAATCTAACCCCAGAGACTGATGCCCTGTGATCTATTCACCACAATCTAACCTCAGAGACTGATGCCCTGTGATCTATTCACCACAATCTAACCCCAGAGACTGATGCCCAGTGATCTATTCACCACAATCTAACCCCAGAGACTGATGCTCTGTGATCTATTCACCACAATCTAACCCCAGAGACTGATGCCCTGTGATCTATTCACCACAATCTAACCCCAGAGACTGATGCCCAGTGATCTATTCACCACAATCTAACCCCAGAGACTGATGCCCTGTGATCTATTCACCACAATCTAACCCCAGAGACTGATGCCCTGTGATCTATTCACCACAATCTAACCTCAGAGACTGATGCCCTGTGATCTATTCACCACAATCTAACCCCAGAGACTGATGCCCTGTGATCTATTCACCACAATCTAACCCCAGAGACTGATCCCCTATTCCCCTGTGATCTATTCACCACAATCTAATCTCAAAGACTGATCCCCTGTGATCTATTCACCACAATCTAACCCAGAGACTGATGCCCTGAGATCTATTCACCACAATCTAACCCCAGAGACTGATCCCCTGTGATCGACCCACCACAATCTAACCCCAGAGACGGATGCCCTGTGATATATCCACCACAATCTAACCCCAGAGACTGATGCCCTGTGATCTATTCACAACAATCTAACCCCAGAGACTGATGCCCTGTGATCTATTCACCACAATCTAACCCCAGAGACTGATGCCCAGTGATCTATTCAACACAATCTAACCCCAGAGACTGATGCCCAGTGATCTATTCACCACAATCTAACCTGAGACAGATGCCCAGTGATCTATTCACCACAATCTAACCCCAGAGACTGATGCCCAGTGATCTATTCACCACAATCTAACCCCAGAGACTGATGCCCAGTGATCTATTCACCACAATCTAACCCCAGAGACTGATGCTCTGTGATCTATTCACCACAATCTAACCCCAGAGACTGATGCCCTGTGATCTATTCACCACAATCTAACCCCAGAGACTGATGCCCTGTGATCTATTCACCACAATCTAACCCCAGAGACGGATGCCCTGTGATATATCCACCACAATCTAACCCCAGAGACTGATGCCCAGTGATCTATTCACCACAATCTAATCTCAAAGACTGATCCCCTGTGATCTATTCACCACAATCTAACCCCAGAGACTGATGCCCTGTGATCTATTCACCACAATCTAACCCCAGAGACTGATCCCTGTGATCGACCACCACAATCTAACCCAGAGACGGATGCCCTGTGATATATCCACCACAATCTAACCCCAGAGACTGATGCCCTGTGATCTATTCACCACAATCCAACCCCAGAGACTGATGCCCAGTGATCTATTCACCACAATCTAACCCCAGAGACTGATGCCCAGTGATCTATTCACCACAATCTAACCCCAGAGACTGATGCCCTGTGATCTATTCACCACAATCCAACCCCAGAGACTGATGCCCAGTGATCTATTCACCACAATCCAACCCCAGAGACTGATGCCCAGTGATCTATTCAACACAATCTAACCCCAGAGACTGATGCCCAGTGATCTATTCACCACAATCTAACCTGAGACAGATGCCCAGTGATCTATTCACCACAATCCAACCCAGAGACTGATGCCCTGTGATCTATTCACCACAATCTAACCCCAGAGACTGATGCCCAGTGATCTATTCACCACAATCTAACCCCAGAGACTGATGCCCAGTGATCTATTCACCACAATCTAACCCCAGAGACTGATGCTCTGTGATCTATTCACCACAATCTAACCCCAGAGACTGATGCCCAGTGATCTATTCACCACAATCTAACCCCAGAGACGGATGCCCTGTGATCTATTCAACACAATCTAACCTCAGAGACTGATGCCCTGTGATCTATTCACCACAATCTAACCCCAGAGACTGATCCCCTGTGATCTATTCACCACAATCTAACCCCAGAGACTGATCCCCTATTCCCCTGTGATCTATTCACCACAATCTAATCTCAAAGACTGATCCCCTGTGATCTATTCACCACAATCTAACCCCAGAGACTGATGCCCTGTGATCTATTCACCACAATCTAACCCCAGAGACTGATCCCCTGTGATCGACCCACCACAATCTAACCCAGAGACGGATGCCCTGTGATATATCCACCACAATCTAACCCCAGAGACTGATGCCCTGTGATCTATTCACAACAATCTAACCCCAGAGACTGATGCCCTGTGATCTATTCACCACAATCTAACCCCAGAGACTGATGCCCAGTGATCTATTCAACACAATCTAACCCCAGAGACTGATGCCCAGTGATCTATTCACCACAATCTAACCTGAGACAGATGCCCAGTGATCTATTCACCACAATCCAACCCCAGAGACTGATGCCCTGTGATCTATTCACCACAATCTAACCCCAGAGACTGATGCCCAGTGATCTATTCACCACAATCTAACCCCAGAGACTGATGCCCAGTGATCTATTCACCACAATCTAACCCAGAGACTGATGCTCTGTGATCTATTCACCACAATCTAACCCCAGAGACTGATGCCCTGTGATCTATTCACCACAATCTAACCCAGAGACTGATGCCCTGTGATCTATTCACCACAATCTAACCTCAGAGACTGATGCCCTGTGATCTATTCACCACAATCTAACCCCAGAGACTGATGCCCTGTGATCTATTCACCACAATCTAACCCCAGAGACTGATCCCCTATTCCCCTGTGATCTATTCACCACAATCTAATCTCAAAGACTGATCCCCTGTGATCTATTCACCACAATCTAACCCCAGAGACTGATGCCCTGTGATCTATTCACCACAATCTAACCCCAGAGACTGATCCCCTGTGATCGACCCACCACAATCTAACCCCAGAGACGGATGCCCTGTGATATATCCACCACAATCTAACCCCAGAGACTGATGCCCAGTGATCTATTCACCACAATCTAATCTCAAAGACTGATCCCCTGTGATCTATTCACCACAATCTAACCCCAGAGACTGATGCCCTGTGATCTATTCACCACAATCTAACCCCAGAGACTGATCCCCTGTGATCGACCCACCACAATCTAACCCCAGAGACGGATGCCCTGTGATATATCCACCACAATCTAACCCCAGAGACTGATGCCCTGTGATCTATTCACCACAATCTAACCCCAGAGACTGATGCCCAGTGATCTATTCACCACAATCTAACCCCAGAGACTGATGCCCAGTGATCTATTCACCACAATCTAACCCCAGAGACTGATGCCCTGTGATCTATTCACCACAATCCAACCCCAGAGACTGATGCCCAGTGATCTATTCACCACAATCCAACCCCAGAGACTGATGCCCAGTGATCTATTCAACACAATCTAACCCAGAGACTGATGCCCAGTGATCTATTCACCACAATCTAACCTGAGACAGATGCCCAGTGATCTATTCACCACAATCCAACCCCAGAGACTGATGCCCTGTGATCTATTCACCACAATCTAACCCCAGAGACTGATGCCCAGTGATCTATTCACCACAATCTAACCCCAGAGACTGATGCCCAGTGATCTATTCACCACAATCTAACCCCAGAGACTGATGCTCTGTGATCTATTCACCACAATCTAACCCCAGAGACTGATGCCCTGTGATCTATTCACCACAATCTAACCCCAGAGACGGATGCCCTGTGATCTATTCAACACAATCTAACCTCAGAGACTGATGCCCTGTGATCTATTCACCACAATCTAACCCCAGAGACTGATCCCCTATTCCCCTGTGATCTATTCACCACAATCTAATCTCAAAGACTGATCCCCTGTGATCTATTCACCACAATCTAACCCAGAGACTGATGCCCTGTGATCTATTCACCACAATCTAACCCAGAGACTGATCCCCTGTGATCGACCCACCACAATCTAACCCCAGAGACGGATGCCCTGTGATATATCCACCACAATCTAACCCCAGAGACTGATGCCCTGTGATCTATTCACAACAATCTAACCCAGAGACTGATGCCCTGTGATCTATTCACCACAATCTAACCCCAGAGACTGATGCCCAGTGATCTATTCAACACAATCTAACCCCAGAGACGGATGCCCTGTGATATATCCACCACAATCTAACCCCAGAGACTGATGCCCAGTGATCTATTCACCACAATCTAACCCCAGAGACTGATGCCCAGTGATCTATTCAACACAATCTAACCCCAGAGACTGATGCCCAGTGATATATTCACCACAATCTAACCTGAGACAGATGCCCAGTGATCTATTCACCACAATCCAACCCCAGAGACTGATGCCCTGTGATCTATTCACCACAATCTAACCCCAGAGACTGATGCCCAGTGATCTATTCACCACAATCTAACCCCAGAGACTGATGCCCAGTGATCTATTCACCACAATCTAACCCCAGAGACTGATGCTCTGTGATCTATTCACCACAATCTAACCCCAGAGACTGATGCCCTGTGATCTATTCACCACAATCTAACCCCAGAGACTGATGCCCTGTGATCTATTCACCACAATCTAACCTCAGAGACTGATGCCCTGTGATCTATTCACCACAATCTAACCCCAGAGACTGATCCCCTGTGATCTATTCACCACAATCTAACCCCAGAGACTGATCCCCTATTCCCCTGTGATCTATTCACCACAATCTAATCTCAAAGACTGATCCCCTGTGATCTATTCACCACAATCTAACCCCAGAGACTGATGCCCTGTGATCTATTCACCACAATCTAACCCCAGAGACTGATCCCCTGTGATCGACCCACCACAATCTAACCCCAGAGACGGATGCCCTGTGATATATCCACCACAATCTAACCCCAGAGACTGATGCCCTGTGATCTATTCACAACAATCTAACCCCAGAGACTGATGCCCTGTGATCTATTCACCACAATCTAACCCCAGAGACTGATGCCCTGTGATGTATTCACCACCTATCCTTTCGCCAGCAGCAGCACCACGTGTGGGTTGTCGAGGTGAACAGTGGAAGCGAGGCGGCAGTCAGGAGCATCGCCCGCAGCCACAGTTTGGACTACCATGGCCAGGTGAGTTCGCGGAGGGGGGAACCGAAAATTCGTCTTATCAAAGGAAAAGTGGAGAAATAAGAAAGTCTTGATTGACGGACAGGTTGGGGTAGCAACGTCCCGTCGAAGTACCAAGGAAAGCAGCGGTGCCCCATCGATGATCTGGGGAAAGGAGGCTGCGGTGCCCCATCGATGATCTGGGGAAAGGAGGCTGCGGTGCCCCATCGATGATCTGGGGAAAGGAGGCTGCGGTGTCCTTCGATGAACTGAGGAAAGGAGGCTGCGGTGCCCCATCGATGATCTGGGGAAAGGAGGCTGCGGTGCTCCATCGATGATCTGGGGAAGGGAGGCTGCGGTGCTCCATCGATGATCTGGGGACAGGAGACTGCGGTGCTCCATCAATGATCTGGGGAAGGGAGGCTGCGGTGCTCCATCAATGATCTGGGGAAGGGAGGCTGCGGTGCTCCATCGATGATCTGGGGACAGGAGACTGCGGTGCTCCATCAATGATCTGGGGAAGGGAGGCTGCGGTGCTCCATCAATGATCTGGGGAAGGGAGGCTGCGGTGCTCCATCGATGATCTGGGGACAGGAGACTGCGGTGCTCTATCAATGATCTGGGGAAGGGAGGCTGCGGTGCTCCATCGATGATCTGGGGACAGGAGACTGCGGTGCTCCATCGATGATCTGGGGACAGGAGACTGCGGTGCTCTATCAATGATCTGGGGAAGGGAGGCTGAGGTGCCCCATTGATGATCTGTTGTTCAGATGTGGCTCAGACCCAGGAGAGACTCAGATGTTTCTCCACAGCTAAACGGAGGCCAAGAATAAAATTCAATACAGAGCGTTTCTTTTGCTAATCAGCTCCAGGAAATTAAATATTGAACTCACAAAAAGAACCATAAAGCGTCATGGGATTCCGCTGGCAACCTGGCGCAGATGGCCAGGTCTTCATCTGAATCCCAAATAGCTAGGAAATTAAGCGTGAAAGAAGCATCCGGGATGAGTTAATTAGGCCTCATTGTGACGGGGCTCTGCCGGAGTCTCTCTCAATCCAAGATGGCCTCAAGTCACTTACTTGGCAAGCGTCAACGAAGCTGCATTTTGTCCCGCGAAGGCTCAAGAGAGCGACTGATAATTTTTGAGCGGCTCTCACATGGAAATCTCCATAACAAAATTTTGCTGGAAAATTTATTTTTCTGAAGTACATTGTGGCCCATTTGATTTGCAGATTCCGCACCTGAGAAACAAGTTCGTGCTCAGGCTGAGCGGAGATTCTCCGGCTGCTCAAATGAGGAGGGCAAAACGAGGCGGCCTAGCGATGCATGAGGTTGTGCACCGGAGCTTGGAGCGGCACCCTGAGGTGAGGACAGACAGACAGACAGACAGACAGACAGACAGACAGACAGACAGACAGACAGACAGACAGACAGACAGACAGACAGACAGACAGACAGACAGACAGACAGACAGACAGACAGACAGACAGACAGACAGACAGACACTAAGACAGACACTAAGACAGACAGACAGACAGACAGACACTAAGACAGACACTAAGACAGACACTAAGACAGACAGACAGACAGACGGACAGACAGACAGACAGACAGACAGACAGACAGACAGACAGACAGACAGACAGACAGACAGACAGACAGACAGACAGACAGACAGACAGACAGACAGACAGACAGACAGACAGACAGACAGACAGACAGACAGACAGACAGACAGACAGACAGACAGACAGACAGACAGACAGACAGACAGACAGACAGACAGACAGACAGACAGACAGACAGACAGACAGACAGACAGACAGACAGACAGACGGACAGACAGACAGACAGACAGACAGACACTAAGACAGACACTAAGACAGACAGACAGACAGACAGACAGACAGACACTAAGACAGACACTAAGACAGACACTAAGACAGACAGACAGACAGACAGACAGACAGACAGACAGACAGACAGACAGACAGACAGACAGACAGACAGACAGACAGACAGACAGACAGACAGACAGACAGACAGACAGACAGACAGACAGACAGACAGACAGACAGACAGACAGACAGACAGACAGACAGACAGACAGACAGACAGACAAACAGACAGACAGACAGACAGACAGACAGACAGACAGACAGACAGACAGACAGACAGACAGACACTAAGACACTAAGACACTAAGACACTAAGACAATACATAATCATGTAATACGATACTAATCACAGTATTACATCGAATCCATTCGCAGGTCGCCTGGGTCTCGTACCAGACTGAGCTGACTCGAGGAAAACGCGACTTCCAGCCAGTTGAAAGATTTTCAAACGTCAAACGAGTAAGGGAACTATCTGTACGGTAAAATTGGCGATCGGGAAAAATACGGAGCAACCAATCAATCAGAGAAAATTTACAACTTTCAGTTGAGCCAAACGGACGGCCAGCAACGCGACGTCAGCGATTTCTCGCCGTCAGAGCTAAATCATCACGCCGAAAGCGTGTTCACCGACCCGCTGTGGCCCCGCCAGTGGTACCTGCACGACACTAGGACAAATCCCAACCAGCCCAAACTCGACCTGCACGTGATTCCCGCCTGGAGGCGGAACCTCACCGGCCGAGGCGTCGTTGTCGCCGTGGTGGACGACGGGCTGGAGCGGGATCACCCGGATCTAGTAGCGAACTACGACGCCAGGGCCAGCTACAACTATAACAACAACACCAGCGATCCAATGCCCAAATACGTCGATATTGAGGAAGAAAGGTGATTGATCGGATTAGAGTTCATTCGATTCTTCAGTGCTTCAGCACCTTTTTGTGCTTTTGTACTGTCACGAAAATGCATGCAACCAAGAGTAGGCTAGTAAAACTACAAGAAAAGAAAGTTGTTATGACAACCAAAACATTATTTTGATTCTGAAAGGGCCTCTAGAAGGACTAAAACAGAAACTTATAGTGGTCTGTTGTTGGAGTTAGGGGGACTGTGTGCACCCTGGCGCACTTTAAGCGACATTGTGAGACAACCGGTGAGAGGCATTACTGCCCATTCCGCTGACTTCCTGAGCAGGATCACAAGGGCGCGGATACGTACGCAGTCATACACACAGACACACACTCACACAGGGGTTTACAGCGGTCCTAAATTTAGTTATCGTAGGCATGTACACTTCACTGTGCCTTGGGGGTTGATTGCCAAGAGAGCCAAGCCGAGATTCCAATTTAGCCTCAAATTAATGTGACCGCGCACTTGGAATCGAGCCTTGGCCGCTAGCACATAAGAGCTCCGTTCTAGACCACTAGGCTACTCCCCGCTCCATGTAAAGGCCTGTACATGGAGAAAGTAGGGGGTCGCTAGGATTCAGTGCTGCAAGTTAAGCTAATTTGACCTAGGATAGTACACAACTGAATAGCTACATGTATGCTGAATAACTGAAGGAGCTCCAACTCACACTGCTTTGATCAGGGGGAGGTGCAAGCCTTTTTGCAACCACCCACAGTGGCTCTCCTGCTAGGGCCAAGAAATGTTGTGAAAAGTTTTGAGGTAGACCAGGAGGTGGCACAATGACCCAGTTCGGTCAGGTTAGGGGAAGGTGCATTTTTGCTCGTATATTGTAGAAAGATCTGGTTGGTTCCGTTCGAGATCGCTGGGGACAGTTGAAGGCTTTGTACAATCAGGAGAGACATGAAACCTGTTGAAACTTCGCAGACACGGCACCCGTTGTGCTGGCGAAATCGCCATGCAGGCCAACAACTCGCACTGCGGCGTTGGCATCGCCTTCAACGCTCGCATCGGAGGCGTCAAAATTCTCGACGGTCGAATGAGCGACCTGCTGGAGGCCAGGGGGCTGAGCCACGCACTCGACTATGTCGACATCTACTCAGCCAGCTGGGGCCCGACTGACAATGGCGCAACTATGGAAGCGCCGGGTCCGCTGGCGTCGGAGGCTCTGGAAACTGGCATCCGTCGAGGTCGCAACGGCAAGGGAGTCATCTACGTGTGGGCGTCCGGAAATGGAGGTGCTTTTGACGACAACTGTAACTGCGACGGCTACGCATCGTCGGTGTACACCATCGCTGTGAGCAGCGCCACGCACGGACTGCAGCCTCCATGGTACGAATGGTTGAGTGGCTGACTCGGTTATCATGCACTGATGGATTATGATGAAAAGGATCGGGTCCTAGCCTCGTACGGTTTAAAAGTGTCCCTGGTTTAACAGCAATAACTGCCCCGGAGCATGCACTGACGTGTTACTGAGCAACTCTACCCTTGAGGGTGTAAGCCCATATATGTTATAGCACCTGTGCATTAAGATCAGCGGAATTGGCTTGTCTCCTCGCGATATTTACGTCGACTGTCGCCAGAAGTACATGCAGCTAACTTCTAGCTAGGCTGCTGAGTACATTATCGTGAACCACCGCTATCTTACTTGCCAATCACCTCACAACTCAGGTACTCGGAGCACTGCGCGGCCACTCTAGCAACCACGTTCTCTAGCGGCTCCAAAAGCGGTGAGAAAATGGTGAGCACGGACCTGCGTCACCAGTGCACGACCGAGTTCACGGGCACCTCCGCATCCGCTCCGATTGCGTCCGGCATCATTGCCCTGCTGCTCGAGGCGAAGTGAGACTCCTCACTTGAAACCTTAATCTGTCTTTAAAGGAATGATTTGTATATAAAATGCACACTAAGAGCTGAGACAGTCAGAAGCTGTCTATGATCACTATGACAGAGACTGTCTCAAGGTCACTCAACATCCATGGAATTTTCCATAGCAAAACAGCATACATGTACATGTAGTATGGTTTAAAGTGACAGGGGAATCTCTCAAGGTCATTTGGGGTGGAATTTTACGTATTAAAAAACCACGGCCACGCCCTACCACCAATCAGTCCCAGCCTGACGTATCGCGACGTGCAGCACGCCATCGTTTGGACGGCCGAGGTGGCACCGCTGCAGCACAACCTTGGCTGGGAGACGAACGCTGCTGGACACAAGTTCCACCACCAATTCGGCTTCGGCCTGTTCAACGGGGCCGCCATGGTTAAACTGGTGGATCCGGCGATCTGGAGGTCGGTGCCGCCAAAGAGAATCGTTGAACTGGATGGCTGGAACTGCAGGCATGGATGGTAATTATGAAATATTACTCCCGTATTAACAAAATGTGCATGAATAGATACGATATGATTCTGAAGACCAAAATGGCGCATCACGACACATTGGAATTAGAGCATCCTGACACACACGAATCAGCGCATCCTGACACACTCAAATTAGCGCATCCTGACACACTTGAATTAGAGCATCCTGACACTCAAATTAGCGCATCTTGACACACTCAAACTAGAGCATCCTGACACACCCAAATCAGCTCATCCTGACACACCCAGATCAGCGCATCTTGGCCCACCTAAATTAGCGCATCCTGACACACCCAATCCTGACACCCTCAAATCAGCAAATCAGCAAATCAGCAAATCAGCTATCAGCAAATCAAATCAGCAAAACACTCAAATCATCCTTACACACGCAAATCAGCACATCCTGACACACAAATCAGCGCATCCTGACACAAATCAGCGCATCCTGACACACCCAAATTAGCGCATCCTGACACACAAATCAGCGCATCCTGACACACAAATCAGCGCATCCTGACACACCCAAATTAGCGCATCCTGACACACAAATCAGCGCATCCTGACACACAAATCAGCGCATCCTGACACACTCAAATTAGCGCATCCTGACACACAAATCAGCGCATCCTGACACACCCAGATCAGCGCATCTTGACACAAATCAGCGCATCCTGACACACCCAAATCAGCGCATCCTGACACACAAATCAGCGCATCCTGACACCGGAATAACAAAGAAGCATCTTACCAACCCCAAACACAGGCAGCTTGGCAGATCTCGTTCGCTTCGCTGCTCGCTGACTGTGGAACCCGAGGTGGAGGACAGGGTGAAGTACCTCGAGCACCTGCAGCTGCGAGTGAACATGACCTATCCGGTTCGAGGCAATCTGGCCATCTTTATCACCTCGCCAGCTGGTGAGAATTATTTTACCAACAATTAAAAAGTGTAGCTACTAACTATTCTACTTATTAGTAGAAAAAGCAGTGTTATAAAAATAAAATTAATACTTATGAACTGTGATTTACTACTCTACTTATAGTAGAAACACAGGAAAATTACATTAAACAATATAACTATTGTAAACGTATTCTACACTCTACTAGTAGTAAATATATAATTGTGTAACTTAGCCCTAACGCTACATTTTTAAACACAAGGCACCCGAAGCCAGCTGTTGACCAGGCGAAAGCTGGACAAAGCCAACAGCGGCCTGCCCTCCTGGGCCTTCATGACGGTGCACTTCTGGGGCGAGGAGCCGGCCGGTCAGTGGACGGTGGAGATCCAGGATCAGGTAAAATCTTCATCTGATTGGCGACTCGCTGCGTTTTTAACCTAACCTAATAGGAAAACAAACATCGGGGCAGACGCCCAAGTGAAAGCTAGCAGGCATGCATGTTTCGAAGGGTCTAAGTCTCAGCCTGGATGCTTGATTGAACAACTCCTCCCTTGGCTGCACTTCAGTCTGAGAGCAGCCACAGCGGGCAGCAGGGCCTGCTGGAGCGGCTGCAGCTGGTGCTGCACGGCACCGAGACGCAGCCGGATCACCGGGCCCGCGCCGGTGGCTTCCGGTCCTACAACAGGGCCTACAATTCTGTCAAGAACATTGTGAGTGACAGCCCGGGGCTTCTATTGGCAGCGTTGAAGACTTTGCATGAGAAAATTGATGTCAAAATAATTCCACTGGCAGAGAATTTCTTCATACCTGATGAGTTTCTTTGTAGCTTTGTTAGTTTTGCTATAGAAACTACTCAAGTACTCAAGAAACCACAGCACAGCTTTTGCATCGGGGGGGGGGGTGGCCCTCGTGAGCAGTAAATCGCTGAAATGGAATCCAACCTGGGACACGTTATAGTGTGAGAACCAGCAACTTTCTTAGCCTTGACGTTATTGATCGAGTCGAAAACAAAATTCATAAACATAATAGCAGTTGCCATGGCGTCCTCTCGCGCTCTACTAGCGGTTATAAAGTTTCTGATACATTTATCTCATTATTTGAGCCACGCTTGACTGCACGGACGCAGAATGCCGAAAACATAGATATTAAATTTCCAATTTTTGCGCAGCAGAGCCACAATAACTAGAACCATAGTAACTAGATGGTAATAACTAGATGGTAATAACTAGATGGTAATAACTAGATGGTAATAACTAGATGGTAATAACTAGATGGTAATAACTAGATAGTAATAACTAGATGGTAATAACTAGATAGTAATAACTAGATGGTAATAACTAGATAGTAATAACTAGATGGTAATAACTAGATGGTAATAACTAGATGGTAATAACTAGATGGTAATAACTAGATGGTAATAACTAGATGGTAATAACTAGATAGTAATAACTAGATGGTAATAACTAGATAGTAATAACTAGATGGTAATAACTAGATGGTAATAACTAGATGGTAATAACTAGATGGTAATAACTAGATGGTAATAACTAGATGGTAATAACTAGATGGTAATAACTAGATGGTAATAACTAGAACCATAGTAACTAGATGGTAATAACTAGATGGTAATAACTAGATGGTAATAACTAGATAGTAATAACTAGATGGTAATAACTAGATAGTAATAACTAGATGGTAATAACTAGATGGTAATAACTAGATGGTAATAACTAGATGGTAATAACTAGATGGTAATAACTAGATGGTAATAACTAGATGGTAATAACTAGATGATAATAACTAGATGGTAATAACTAGATGGTAATAACTAGATGATAATAACTAGATGGTAATAACTAGATGGTAATAACTAGATGATAATAACTAGATGGTAATAACTAGATGGTAATAACTAGATGGTAATAACTAGATGATAATAACTAGATGATAATAACTAGATGGTAATAACTAGATGGTAATAACTAGATGGTAATAACTAGATGGTAATAACTAGATAGTAATAACTAGATGGTAATAACTAGATGGTAATAACTAGATGGTAATAACTAGATGGTAATAACTAGATAGTAATAACTAGATAGTAATAACTAGAACCATAATAACTAGATGGTAATAACTAGATGGTAATAACTAGATGGTAATAACTAGATAGTAATAACTAGATGGTAATAACTAGATAGTAATAACTAGATGGTAATAACTAGATGGTAATAACTAGATGGTAATAACTAGATAGTAATAACTAGAAACATAATAACTAGATGGTAATAACTAGATGGTAATAACTAGATGGTAATAACTAGATAGTAATAACTAGATGGTAATAACTAGATAGTAATAACTAGATGGTAATAACTAGATGGTAATAACTAGATGGTAATAACTAGATAGTAATAACTAGATAGTAATAACTAGATGGTAATAACTAGATGGTAATAACTAGATGGTAATAACTAGATAGTAATAACTAGATGGTAATAACTAGATGATAATAACTAGATGGTAATAACTAGATGGTAATAACTGGATGGTAATAACTAGATGATAATAACTAGATGATAATAACTAGATGGTAATAACTAGATGGTAATAACTAGATGGTAATAACTAGATAGTAATAACTAGATGGTAATAACTAGATAGTAATAACTAGATGGTAATAACTAGATGGTAATAACTAGATGGTAATAACTAGATAGTAATAACTAGAACCATAATAACTAGATGGTAATAACTAGATGGTAATAACTAGAACCATAATAACTAGATGGTAATAACTAGATGGTAATAACTAGATGGTAATAACTAGATAGTAATAACTAGATGGTAATAACTAGATAGTAATAACTAGATGGTAATAACTAGATGGTACTAACTAGATGGTAATAACTAGATAGTAATAACTAGAAACATAATAACTAGATGGTAATAACTAGATGGTAATAACTAGATGGTAATAACTAGATAGTAATAACTAGATGGTAATAACTAGATAGTAATAACTAGATGGTAATAACTAGATGGTAATAACTAGATGGTAATAACTAGATAGTAATAACTAGATAGTAATAACTAGATGGTAATAACTAGATGGTAATAACTAGATGGTAATAACTAGATAGTAATAACTAGATGGTAATAACTAGATGATAATAACTAGATGGTAATAACTAGATGGTAATAACTAGATGATAATAACTAGATGGTAATAACTAGATGGTAATAACTAGATGGTAATAACTAGATGGTAATAACTAGATGATAATAACTAGATGATAATAACTAGATGGTAATAACTAGATGGTAATAACTAGATGGTAATAACTAGTTGGCAATAACTAGATGGTAATAACTAGATGGTAATAACTAGATGATAATAACTAGATGGTAATAACTAGATGGTAATAACTAGATGATAATAACTAGATGATAATAACTAGATGGTAATAACTAGATGGTACTAACTAGATGGTAATAACTAGATAGTAATAACTAGAAACATAATAACTAGATGGTAATAACTAGATGGTAATAACTAGATAGTAATAACTAGATGGTAATAACTAGATGATAATAACTAGATGGTAATAACTAGATGGTAATAACTAGATGATAATAACTAGATGGTAATAACTAGATGGTAATAACTAGAAGGTAATAACTAGATGATAATAACTAGATGGTAATAACTAGATGGTAATAACTAGATGATAATAACTAGATGGTAATAACTAGATGGTAATAACTAGATGGTAATAACTAGATGGTAATAACTAGATGGTAATAACTAGATGGTAATAACTAGATGGTAATAACTAGATGGTAATAACTAGATGGTAATAACTAGATGATAATAACTAGATGGTAATAACTAGATGGTAATAACTAGATGGTAATAACTAGATGGTAATAACTAGATGGTAATAACTAGATGGTAATAACTAGATGGGCCACTGAGCAAATTTGCGTGCAACCTACTTTCAGTTCAGTAGTAAGTTAAACTGAAGCATTTCAATGTATTTTTAAAGACAAGGCTCATTTATTCGCTCTTACCCCAAGCTTAAACCCTAAAACTCCACACAGAACCTTCTACCCCCGCCACGCCACCCAATTTTTATTGCCTTCCTCGGAATTCCAGCCTAAAGCTGCCATGTACATTTCAGTGGACTGGCTAAATGTACATTATGGCTGAACCAATTAGCAAGTTGTTTACGCCTGCAAGCTTGGGCTTCAAAACTTATCAAAGTCATCTTAGCTGCCTTTATTCTTATAAAATAGCTTATGTATTCTTCCTTGCTACTGAACTGAAAGTAGAGAGCTGTTTTGCTAAGCTCGTATATATGCCTGAGTGGCCCATCTAGTTATTTAATCTAGCATAGCAGAACCAGTCGAAGCAATTCAAAGTTGCTGTAGTGGCCGGCAGCAGCTTGTCCCCGAATTCGTTGCAGCGTCAATATGCCTGAAAATGGCTAAAATAAATTTGTTTTATCAATCCAATTAAAACACACAATTTTAAAAATATATAATTCAGAGGCACAGAGCAAAAAATAAGTAAGTTATAAATTGTCGCCGGATTGTGGAATCGATGCGGCAGTAGTAAAAATAGAAACAATTGTTAAAGCTTTATGACTAGTAGTTTGTTTGTATTTATCAATGCACTCGTATCAACGCATAACACTGGTGTTGGATTCATGATATAATTTGATAACCGAAAATGTAATATTTTTTTGACACAGGTAAAGGATTAGCTAGTAGAAGCACATTATACAATTTTTACTGACACCACGTCACCGTCACAAGGACTATTTGGCAGCCACCACCCCTCAACACAGAATATCGGGCAGCCACCACCCCTCAACACAGAATTATCAGGCAGCCACCACCCTACCCCAGAATATCGGGCAGCCACCACCCTACCCCAGAATATCGGGCAGCCACCACCCCTACCCCAGAATATCGGGCAGCCACCACCCCTACCCCAGAATATCGGGCAGCCACCACCCCTCAACACAGAATATCAGGCAGCCACCACCCCTACCCCAGAATATCGGGCAGCCACCACCCCTACCCCAGAATATAGGGCAGCCACCACCCCTCAACACAGAATTATCAGGCAGCCACCACCCCTCCCCCAGAATATCGGGCAGCCACCACCCCTCAACACAGAATATCAGGCAGCCACCACCCCTACCCCAGAATATAGGGCAGCCACCACCCCTCAACACAGAATTATCAGGCAGCCACCACCCCTCCCCCAGAATATCGGGCAGCCACCACCCTACAATCCAGAATATCGGGCAGCCACCACCCCTCCCCCAGATGCAGAATATCGGGCAGCCACCACCCCTAAACCTAGAATATGGGGTAGCCACCACCCCTAAACCTAGAATTTGGGGCAGCCACCTAAACCTAGAATTTGGGGCAGCCACCACCCCTAAACCTAGAATATGGGGCAGCCACCACCTCTCCCCCAGAATATCGGGCAGCCACCACCCCTCCCACAGAATACCAGGCAGTCACAACCCTAAGCCAAAACCGGCAAAAATTGCAGATCGAAGAGGACCGGGAGAGCGTGGCCAACCGCCTGATGGCTTACTACAATCGACTGTTTGATTCGGCGCAACACCTGGGCTACAAAAATCGGATTAGGCCGGAGCCGCAGAGCTGGTTGAAGATAATCGATAATAACTGAACTATTTTGGTTAAAAGGGACCAATTGAAGAGTAGCGGGGCTGGGTTAGAAAGTTAGATTAAATAGAATTACCTTGGTTTCTCTTTGGTTTCAATTGTAAAACTCACACTCTCACAGGCACCCACATAGATGTCCAGGTAGATTCTTTTACTAGAATATTTTCCGATTTTAAAACCATTATGAAGGATGAATTGAATCCGACAAAGTACAAATCTGAGATTTATGCTTGGCAAATAAGCGCGCCAATTGCAAATTAAAATGACAGGCATTCAAAATGTAGCACTCGATCTGTTTTGATCGACGAGTTTGACAAATTTATTATTGCCAGTTTTACGCAGCAGCCTATAATACATAAAATATGAACAAATATTCGCATGCGGGCTGCGGGCATCTGCGGGCAGAAGAGAAATACAACCCTTCAATGTACACCCTTTGTGCCTTGAAAGGTTAGCTTTATATGTGTTAATCACCCGGCAACTCTTGGCCAAAATTTTGTGCACACAAACCCCAAATGAATGTGGCCGCCCGAGGAATCGAACCACGGCCGTCGCGGCTCGAGACTGAGTTTAGCGCTGAACTGCTGGTGGTTTTTACTGCCCAATGCAGCTGCAGAACTTCTACAGAGTGTCAGGTTGAAGCTTGAAGCATACTGAGAGGTAGCGGGCGACAGACGTCTCAAAATGCGCAAAGTACAGTCGAGACTTTTAAAAACAGATTTGGCAAATATTGGCGGAGACGAGATAGAAGAGAATGGAGGGGTGAGAAGAGAGCGGAAGGGAGTGAGAAGAGAGCGGAAGGGAGTGAGAAGAGAGCGGAAGGGAGTGAGAAGAGAGCGGAGGGGAGTGAGAAGAGAGCGGAGGGGAGTGAGAAGAGAGCGGAGGGGAGTGAGAAGAGAGCGGAGGAGAGTGAGAAAAGAGCGGAGGAAAGTGAGAAGAGAGCTGAGAGGAGTGAGGAGAAGAGAGCGTAGGGGAGTGAGAAGAGAGCGGAGGGGAGTGAGAAGAGAGCGGAGGGGAGTGAGAAGAGAGCGGAGGGGAGTGAGAAGAGAGCGGAGGAGAGTGAGAAGAGAGCTGAGAGGAGTGAGGAGAAGAGAGCGTAGGGGAGTGAGAAGAGAGCGGAGGGGAGTGAGAAGAGAGCGTAGGGGAGTGAGAAGAGAGCGGAGGGGAGTGAGAAGAGAGCGGAGGGGAGTGAGAAGAGAGCGGAGGGGAGTGCGAAGAGGCGACCTTCATAGTTTAAAAATTGTAAAAATCATATTTTCAGACTCAAAAGCGCTTCTGGCGTCCGATGTCTTTTTAAATAAGTTAAAAGCTTTATGACTACTCAAGGTTTGACTCTGGAATTCAGCTCAGGACAGACAACCACATCTTAGTTACTTTGTGGGCGTTTGCTAGGCAAATGTACTTTAGAATTTAAGAATTGATGAATGAAAATGAAATTTTATTGCAAAACAAAAAATTATTATCTGAAAATACATGTATCTCCTACAATATCGAAGCAGTTGTTTTTCAAAAACAGTATGATGAAGGAGGAGTCTGGCATGTTTTTGACACGATCTACGAGTATTTAATAAACAAATTGAAGCATAGATTTAAGAAATAGTCACGGTTTCAGTATGGTTTGCAATGAATGTACAGCTGACGTGAAAAACACAAAGTACTCTTGATAGTAAATAAGGGATAAAAAAATTGAATCTGCCAGACTAAGGTTCTTGGTTCATAAATTTTATGTCAAAATATCCGTTCATTATTAAATACACAGAAAATAAATATGAGAAGTCCATTTAAATAAGAGAGATGGGAGAGCAGAGGGGACAGAGGAGAGGGAAGACGGGAGAGAGGAGAGGGGAGAGAGGAGAGGGGAGAGAGGAGAGAATAAAGAGGAGGCGAGAGAGGAGAGAGATGAGATGGGAGAGAGGAGAAGAAAGATGGGAGAGAGGAGAGAGGCGAGGCTACAGGAGAGAGAAGAGAGGAGAAGAGAGAAGAGAGGAGAGAGGAGAGAGAAGAGAGGAGAAGAGAGAAAAGAGAAGAAAGGAGAGGGGAGAGAGGAGAGAAGAGAGAAGAGAGGAAGAGAGAAGAGGGAAGAGGGAAGAGAAGAGAGGGAGAGGAGACGGGAGAGAGGAGATGGGAGAGAGGAGATGGGAGAGAGGAGAGGGGAGAGAGGAGAGGGGAGAGAAGAGATGGGAGAGAGGAGATGGGAGAGAGGAGAAAGGAGAGGGGAAAGGGAAGACGGGAGAGAGGAGAGAGAAGAAGGGAGATGTGAGAGAGGAGAGAGGAGAGGGGAGAGGAGAGAGGGGAGAGATGAAAGGGGAGATGGGAGATGGGAGAGGGGAGATGGGAGAGTGGAGATGGGAGAGCAAAGAAGAGAGAAGAGATGATCAGAGACCGGAAGAGAAGCAGGTGCGTGCTGGCGTCAAACAGTGAGCTTAGATAAGACAGCAGAGCAGCAAAAGCAGACAGGAACAATTTAGCTACCACTTGGCAAGCTGAAAACAGCAAGTCAGAATTCGCTGAACGCGAGCTCCAGCCGGAGAGAACTGCATGGTTACGCGTGCTCGGTCTCCAGGAAGCCCTTCACCGCCGTGCCCACGTTGTGCACGTCCAGCAGGAAGGTGTCGTGGCCGTACAGCGAGGTCAGCTCGAAGTAGGTGACCCGCCGGCAGCGGCCGATGTCGCGCAGACGCTGGGCGAGCTGGCGCTGCTGCTCCACGGGGAACAGGATGTCAGACTGCACGCCCAGAATCATAGCCGGGCAGATGACTCTGTCCAGCTGGTCCTCGGCGTCGAACAGGTCCATGGCCTTGCTCAGGTACAGCAGGCTGTTGGGGTCCAGACGCACGGAGCTGGCCTCGCCCTGGAAGGGGGGGTTTCAGGTTCGCCTTCGCCTTACCGTCGCCTTTCCTTTCTGACTGTCGCCTTTCCTTACTGTCGCCTTTCCTTACTGTCGCCTTTCCTTACTGACTGTCGCCTTTACTTACTGTCGCCTTTCCTTACTGTCGCCTTTCCTTACTGTCGCCTTTCCTTACTGTCGCCTTTCCTTACTGTCGCCTTTCCTTACTGTCGCCTTTCCTTACTGACTGTCGCCTTTACTTACTGTCGCCTTTCCTTACTGTCGCCTTTCCTTACTGTCGCCTTTCCTTACTGTCGCCTTTCCTGACTGTCGCCTTTCCTTACTGACTGTCACCTTTACTTACTGTCGCCTTTCCTTACTGTCGCCTTTCCATACTGACTGTTGCCTTTTCCTGACTGTCGCCTTTTCCTGACTGTCGCCTTTTCCTGACTGTCGCCTTTTCCTGACTGTCGCCTTTCCTTACTGTCGCCCTTACTTACTGTCGCCCTTACTTACTGTCGCCCTTACTTACTGTCGCCCTTACTTACTGTCGCCCTTACTTACTGTCGCCCTTCCTTACTGTCGCCTTTCCTCTTAGGAACCCCCTGAGACCTTGCATCAAAAATATTCGAGACAGCCTTAAATACACTTAGCAACATGGTAAAGAGCTGCCACTTGTTGACCACTGTTTTCTGTGTGGAAACTTCAAAATATTGCTGAGTGTACATTTCATTGGAGAAATTGACTCAAGTTTTTGGAGTTGACTTTAATTTGAGTCCAAATTGAAATCTCGGCTTGGCTCTGCTCGTGCAATTAACGCCCTTGAGGACCAACCCCCAAGGCACAGTGAAGTGTACATGCCTAACGATAAATAAAGTTTGGGCCGCTCGCTGTACACTCTTGTGTGAGTGTGTGCCTGTGCGTATGACTGCGTACGTATCCGCGTGCTTGTGTGCCTGCTCAGGGGAGTCGGCGGAATGGGTAGTAAATAATGCCTCTCGCCGGTTGCGTGACAACGTCGCTTAAAAGTGCGGCAGGGTGCACACAGCCCAATACACACGCATCTCTCATAAAATCCTAAAAAAATTTTTTCTAATATCCCAGACCCGAAACCCGACCAGAGCCTTACCTGGTAGTCCAGGTACTGCTCGATGACGAACGTCGGGCAGAGGCTGACAGCCTGCGGAGCGGCTGGGTTCAGCCGGCGCCGGCCAAACCGGGTCTCCCACTCAGGGCCGCTGCGGTAGGTGAGGGTGGCGATCTCCCTGGCCAGCTTCATGCCGGTCTTGGGGTAGTCGGAGCCGTAGTAGCGGCCGCTGCGCCAGTGCGGGTCGGTCATGATGGCCTTGCGCTGCAGGTAGCGCATCGCGATGGAGGTCGGATGGCTGTAGCTGGCCGACGAGATCGAGATGAGGCTGCGGATGAGGAGCGGGGTGGACTGACGATCTTCTGGATGCTTCCGGAGTCTGTTGAACTGTCTGGGGTTCGATCCCGCCTGAGGTTTGATCCCAACGATGGTTTAACATGCAGGTCAGATAACGAGAAAGGTCATGAATCTGTACTTTTAGTTCAGTTAATCAGTGGAAAGGACATCACTAATTACTCGCTCGCTGGCTGGGGGATCGACTGACTGACTGACTAACTGACTGACTAATTCCGCCGACTCCCCTGAGCAGGCACACAAGCGCGCGGATACGTACGCAGTCATGCATATCAGATTTATTTATCATTAGGCATGTACACTTCACTGTGCCTTGGTGGTTGGCCATCAAAGGCGTTAATTGCACGAGCAGAGCCAAGCCGAGATTTCAATTTAGCTCAAAATTAACGTGACTGCACTTGAAATCGAGCCTGGACTGCTGGCACATCAGAGCGCCCTAACTACGATAACCAACTAACTAACTACTTAAATACCCAACTAAAAGCCTCGACCTACTAAGTAAGAAGCGCAGCACACCTTGGATTATAGGCACATGTACAAAAGCGGTAGAAATCTATCGATAAGGGGGCCGAGACACATAAGTTCCCTGTAACGAGGTCGATCCCGAGTCTCAACTTTACGAGCATGATAAAGTCAATCACGTTGAGGTGATTGTAGGAGCCCTGGGGTGCAACGCCTTCCATGGTTTATCTCCCGTCTTACAGCCTGCAGAGACAGAAATCTGCCCATTCGGCCCTTCAAACGTCAGTAAACGTATTAGCAGAGCCCCACCCCCCCTCCCCCCCCCCGAGAGTCTCTTATCGCAAGGCGTGCCAATTTTGATATTGTTGTCGCAATTGCCGTGCAAGCAAACTGCAAGCAAGCGGCTTAGCCGGACCAGCAAAAGTGCACGTCTAAACTGTAAATTTAACCACACCTGGACTCGACCAAAGCTGGCTTCATGGCCCCAGACCAAGATCTCAGTGGACTTTTATCGAACTCTCACCGATTCACCCGGTCGGGAAATTCCACGGCCGAGGCCAGAGACAGCATGCCGCCCAGGGACGAGCCGACGGCGGCGTGCAGCCGTTGAATGCCCAGCTGGTCAAGCAGCAGGAACTGCGAGCGCACCAGGTCGGTGACTGACACAACTGGAAACGTCGTAGCGTAGGGATCCCCGGTCTCCGGGTTGACGCTTGACGGACCAGAGCTGCCGAAGCAGCTGCCGAGCAGGTTGGCGCAGATGATGAAGAACTTGTCGGTGTCCAGGGCGCAGCCGGGCCCGATGAAGGACTCCCACCAGCCTTTGGCCGGGTTCAGCGGGTGGCTGCGAGCGTGCGAAGAAGCTGACAGGCCGGTGCACAGCAGGATGGCGTTGCTGGCGTCCGGGTTGAGGCTGCCCCAGGTCTCGTAGGCCAATTTGAAGCCGGGCAGGCGGCCAGAGTTGAGCTCCAGGCAGAAGGTGTCCGGGTACTCAAACAGGCGGTAGCTGTTCTTCGGCACGCTGGCGTAGGTTGGCTCCGGCCCGCTGGACGGATTGCCGACAATGCAGGGAAAGTCGGGCGTCAGGCCGGAGAACGTCCCCAACTTGCCGTTTGATCTGCCGCCATTGCCTTCTTTGATGACTGGGTGGTCATTTTTGCCGAACTCTTTCGATATGCCGCCGTCGTCAACGCCAACGCCGTCGCCGCCGCCTGACTTCGGCAGCCCGACGCCGCCGCTGAGATGGCGGCAAGTTGAAAGGCCGCCCGGGCTGAGGCTGCGAGTCAGCTGAGCGGCGAGTTCTAAGCAATCAGCGAGAAGATTATAAAGTTACCTAATTAGCCAAGGAGATAAGATATCAATATATAGCACACCTGACGAGAAGCTTGAGACACTTCAAGTTCAGGCTAATTGAAGTAGACTCAATTTTATCAGTATTCTTCTGATAACGAGCAGTGAGCCCCCGAGTAATTTTCACCTAATTTATGCCGTGGACTCGAAATACATTTATAGCATGTGAAGAGATAAAAAAGTTAATAAAGATAATTTGACGCGACTTTGCACTGCATAAGTAAAATGACATGCATCTTACTTTTAAGAAACGGTTTCGTGGAAATAATTACTATACCATTAATAATTTTGATTAATGTCAAAAGTTTTTTTAGTTTTTAAAACGTATATCCTTGACTTAAGATATTGCGACAAGTTGTTAAGTCCGTTTTTCTCAAGTTATATACCTTGAAATTTAACGTCTTCAGGATTTTAACTCAGTCACGTGACCTCATTGGAAAAGCATTAAGCCTGCACCTTCGAATCCTTCCTTGTTATAACTAATAAGCCTACAATCTTTGTAGCCTAGGTCTTAGAAGAAAGACAGACAACTACAAGTTAAACAGACAAGAAAAACAACTTACTCTGAAGCATCTGCATCTCTCAGGTTGATTCCCAGTACAGAGAGCGAAATTTCCAGTGCAGAAAGCTGACAGACAGGTTGAGAACAGCGCCTTCTGAGATCCTATCGCTGAGCAGAAAGCATTGGCTAGCGAACCGATTCAGGCTTCAGCTCGTATATATAATCACTGATTCAACTCGGAGAAGACATTCGCATGCGGCGCAGGCGTGACCAATAAGTATTATTCGCCTCTGTTGCGCTGAGAGCCTTGCGTGTCGCTTGCAACGCAGTCACAAAATTTATAGATCTTTGGACTCCATGAAGTCCACACCGGAGCGCAATTAAACTCTGTAAGCAAAGACCGAGAGAAGGGTTCTTCAATAACGTTGCGCATACGAAAACGTGCGCAGTTTGTTCGGACACAGAAATGTAGGTCTGTTCGACTCCACGTCCAAATAGCTGGACAGAAAGCTAAAAATAGCAACATCGTCCTTGGTGGGGTTCCCTCGCTCTTGCCAGAATGCGTACAGTGACAATCACGCCAGAAGCACGTGATTAAGCGTGCCTGGGCCGGGAAAAGTCAAACCTAATGTACACTGACTGAACGCCCACACTAAATCAGAATATCTGGTGTACATTGTGTGCACGGGTTTTAACTCCAGACTGCACTGCAAAGCAAAATAATTAAAGGTGTGACAGGTGACGGCCAGTGCTACAAAACGAGAGTTATAGAAACGTTAAAAATACGTATCATTTTTTGCGTTTTGTTACACTCGCACTTTGACCGATCGTTGATAATGGACTGCACTGCACTTGTGTTGTGAATTTGATAGCACACTAAGCGATCAAAGAGCTGCATGCACTAATGAGGTATGAAGGAAATGCTGAAGCAATAAGAGTAAATGACGAAGCACAGAATTTTCTGAATTCAAACCGTGGGAACTTTACGAATGAATGAGTGAATGCGTATATTTTAAATATAGACAAGTTGCAGAAAAGTGCACGGAAGGTGCTGGATTCAAATAGTCATATAAAATTATAAATGTCGATGCAATGTTACAATCACAAAAATGAACGAACAAACTAAGTTCAGTAGTGGCGTCGCCAAAGGTTTGGGGACAGGGGGCCATGTCCACCTAAGTAAATTTTATCGCTTGAGAGGGTGTTAGTCTTACACCTGCATCTCTTATAACTTGACTAAGGAGCCCTATACTTGGTTTTAAGACGCCAAAAAGAGGGTGTTTGGCCCTGACTCTCTGTGCCTTGGCCATCATGGGTGTGTGTGAATCGCACACCTCCCCAGCAAATTTTTTTTGCACCCTAACCTTAAATGAATTTGAGGCTACGCACGGAATCAAATCAGGGGTCGTGGCGCGCGTGGCGCGGATGCCAAAAACCGTGCCTTTTTGAGAACAGGTTAACCGATTTACGAAATCGAATATTTCAGAGTCAATTCTGGCGACTCCCCGCGAACTTTAAAATTGCAGCGATCCGCACTAATCCTCGCTGTCAACTCCAACAAACAGCCCCCTAAACCTCGGCTCTCTGGTATCGAGAATCTTCAACAAATCCGAATTGATCTCGTGCTCAACTCCCCGCCAAACAAAATGAGTCGGACTGGTCAAGCTCGACGAGTTCGACGAAGAGTCGCTGCCTCGCCACACAAAGTTAGTTGCCAGCTGGATGGCGAGCTGGGAGCGGATCAGGCCGACGCCGCCGTGCCGGTCACCTGCTGGGTGGTACACCCGGCCGCTGCTCGGGTGCATGCACACCCCGCCAGGCTGGAACGGCACCTTCAGCTTGTCACCGCAGTGATTGTACAACAGCCAGCACTCGTCCGGATTGTCCGGGTTGTCATGGAGACGAGTGAACACAATCGGCTGGTCGTCGCAGCGGACGTAGTTCCGCTCCGGGCCGCACGGGGACAGCCAGGGGAACTGGTCCCTGTACCGGTCCGTGTTGTTCGCGCGCAGGCGGGAGAAGAAGAAGGCCAAGAATTTGTGCTCTGTGGGACGGGTGGGGAGCCACCCAGTAACTACTGCATGAGGTCACCTGGATTTGGGCGACAACCTCATTAGACAGTGGGATGAACTCTTAGAGCATGAATTAAAATCTTAGTAGTCACTTTGATTACTCTTAGAGAAAGGATTAGCGGAGGTAAACTGATGCGTAAAAAATAATATGGCATTTCTCACACTAGCTGAGCCTACGAGCAAGCAATTGAATCCAAAATAGAAAAAAATACATGCATTCAGAGCCTCTCTACTGGCTGTCTATGGTAAAAACTGAGTCAAGGCAGCAAGCGTTTGAATCCTTCAAGTGAGAGAAGCTCTGAATAAATGCATTTAAACACTAAGAAATCTCAGCGCTTGCGGAAATTCAATTCAAACAAAGTCCCTTTCTATTGAAACAGAAGAAGTTCAATTCAAACTGTCTTGTGGCAAAAATTGTTCCTGAGTGACCCGCATGAGCAGATTGGAAATTCAAAAGAAACAAAGTTACATTCTATTTCGTCAAAGAGATAAAACACAACATATCGATGAACATAAGAGTAAAATGTCGAACCGGAACGAGTCAATGTCAGTTGGTCAACTTGAGCCTCCTAACCATCAATTGCCTGTCCACCAAGGCAGCGAGAGACGTATGTTCGCTGTTGACCTCTTGACTCCAATTTGGCGCGCCAGTTTCACAGTCATCCCTACGATCAGCAGCCTTGATGATACGGTCTCTATCACTGTTGGCTAGAAAAGCGTACTGCAGAGGCTGGTGTTTCACGACCTCTTCCTCGAATTCTGCTTCAATTAACTTTATCGATTCCGTCCTCTTCCAACAATTTCAATCATATTCAACACTCACGGCAATTCTTAGTGTGCAACAATTGTACAGTTATGTAGCACAGTGAAATTGAAAACAAAAAATAGATTAACTTTTAAGAATCTATGTCGAAATACTTTGTAGAATGTAACTTTGTTTCTTTTGAATTTCCAAGCTGCTCATGCGGGTCACTCAGGAACAATTTTTGCTACAGACAGTTTGAATTGAACTTCTGTTTCAATAGAAAGGGACTTTGTTTGAACCGAATTTCCGCAAGCGCTGAGATCTCTTAAAGTGTTTGAATTGAAGTTCTGCTTGTTTCTTTTGAACACGACAATTTGTTCCAACAAATGAATGTCACTGCACACGGAATCGAACCAGAGGTCACATGGCGCAAGAATCGGATGCGCATTTGACTCTAAGCTGCTCTGCCCCCCCCCATATAGGCAATGCGATCGAGCATGAAAAACCTTTGAAACAAGAGGTGAAATTCTTCATCCGCGCATCGTCCAGGAACAGCTGGCCCTGATGGTCGATAAAGTAAAAGTACTCCCGAACGCCCCTCTCGGAGCTCTGGCCCTGAACGTAGCTGGAAAGCCGCCGTCGGCAGAGGGCCGCCGCCTTGGCACCTCGGAGCGGCACGGCACGCTGAATGCTGAGCATGATTAGTAGTGCTCGAATAGAGGTGCAGCAATTTGCAGGTGTGACGCGGCAGAAATTACTGACGCCAGCCAAGGATTTCATCTAGCAAATTATGAAATTTTATAATCTGTGAAAGACTCCAAAAACTTCAACTCAGTAATCCTCTTTCCACTAAACTTGCGAACACTCAAATTGGAAATTTATACAATTTTTGGAGGCATGAAATCCTGAAAAAGACTGAAACATCAGACCTTTTGCACCTATAATAATAATATTAATTGATCAGACCTGTCCCAATTGGGCCAGATGTGCAACCGACAGCTCAGCCGCAGCTATTGCGCGGTGCATCTGAAGGCTGCGTACGGCTGTTCAGTCCATAGACTGGGGGGTCGCCACACACCCTCAATTACCCCAGCTAATGCTGGCACCCATTTTACAGCTGGGTGAACTGAAGCAATGCAGAGTTACGTGTCTTGCTCAAGGACACAAATTGTTCCAGTGGGATCGGGAATCGAACTCCCGACCTTCAAGTCGTGAGTCTGACGCTCTAACTACTAGGCTAAAATCCCCTAGTACAGCCCCCTAATTGCACCTAATAACCAAAATCAATCGGTATCGCACACTCTCCAGTCTTTTAGGCGCTGTTTTCAAGGCGACCTTCGTTGCTAAGGGCAATAAAAGATCTTTAATAATAATTCTGTCTATCTCAAGAAGAGGGATTTACGCTTGTAACTGCCCGTAACCAATGCAAACATTTGTTGCTAAGGAGAAAATTCGATTCAAATAATTTAGTCAGACATATTTATTTGATATGAAAAAAAATTTTTTTTAAACATCATAGCAGTAAAAAACTGGATTATCGATCGCAAATTTCTCAAAAAACCTAATAAATCTCAGTTAAAGGCGATAAACACTCAGTTAACAAAAAATTCTTTATATTTCATAAATTATAGAATCAAATCTCTAACGCTTAAATAACATGACATATTGATACTTGGAATCAGAAAAATTAACCTACTCGTAATTCGAATGGACTGCATAATTGCAGTTCTTTGGCCGCAAGGATTAATAAAAAATAAAGAAAAATTCGAACAATACTACTTAGAAATTGTGACGGCGAGATAGGATGGAAATAATTAGGCACAAAAAATCGTTAACTTCGCCGCCGCAGTAGCAAAAGAATGTAAACTGAAATATTTAAATATTATAAACGAAAAACGCTGGAATGATCAGCCTAACCAGATAACTATTAGCACACGAGACTGGAATTTCTCCACGAGACTCGTTTTAAAACTGACGGGCATTTCAAAAGTGAAAATTTTCCACACGGAAAGTAACATCCTCCGTGTCCTGCTTACTAAGGAAGGGAGATGAGTAGAGTTTCGCCGTTTTCCCGTAGCCTATCCGCATCCATATCCGTAGCCTATCCGCATCCATATCCGTAGCCTATCCGCATCCATATTTGTAGCCTATCCGTATCGATATCCGTAGCCTATCCGCATCCATATCCGTAGCCTATCCGCATCCATATCCGTAGCCTATCCGCATCCATATCCGTAGCCTATCCGTATCCATATCCGTAGCCTATCCGCATCCATATCCGTAGCCTATCCGCATCCATATCCGTAGCCTATCCGCATCCATATCCGTAGCCTATCCGTATCCATATCCGTAGCCTATCCGTATCCATATCCGTAGCCTATCCGTATCCATATCAGTAGCCTATCCGCATCCATATCCGTAGCCTATCCGCATCCATATCCGTAGCCTATCCGTATCCATATCCGTAGCCTATCCGTATCCATATCTGTAGCCTATCCGCATCCATATCCGTAGCCTATCCGCATCCATATCCGTAGCCTATCCGTATCCATATCCGTAGCCTATCCGTATCCATATCCGTAGCCTATCCGCATCCATATCTGTAGCCTATCCGCATCCATATCCGTAGCCTATCCGTATCCATATCCGTAGCCTATCCGCATCCATATCCGTAGCCTATCCGCATCCATATCCGTAGCCTATCCGCATCCATATCCGTATCCTATCCGCATCCATATCTGTAGCCTATCCGCATCCATATCCGTAGCCTATCCGTATCCATATCCGTAGCCTATCCGTATCCATATCAGTAGCCTATCCACATCCATATCCGTAGCCTATCCGTATCCATATCCGTAGCCTATCCGTATCCATATCTGTAGCCTATTCGCATCCATACCCGTAGCCTATCCGTATCCATATCCGTAGCCTATCCGTATCCATATCCGTAGCCTATCCGCATCCATATCCGTAGCCTATCCATATCCATATCCGTAGCCTATCCGCATCCATATCTGTAGCCTATCCGCATCCATATCCGCAGCCTATCCGTATCCATATCTGTAGCCTATCCGTATCCATATCCGTAGCCTATCCGCATCCATATCCGTAGCCTATCCGCATCCATATCCGTAGCCTATCCGCATCCATATCTGTAGCCTATCCGTATCCATATCCGTAGCCTATCCGTATCCCCGTAGCCTATCCATATCCATATCTGTAGCCTATCCGCATCCATATCCGCAGCCTATCCGTATCCATATCTGTAGCCTATCCGTATCCATATCTGTAGCCTATCCGCATCCATATCTGTAGCCTATCCGTATCCATACCCGTAGCCTATCCAAATCCATATCCGTAGCCTATCCGTATCCATACCCGTAGCCTATCCGTATCCATACCCGTAGCCTATCCGTATCCCCGTAGCCTATCCATATCCGTAGCCTATCCGTATCCATATCTGTAGCCTATCCGCATCCATATCTGTAGCCTATCCGCATCCATATCTGTAGCCTATCCGTATCCATATCCGTAGTCTATCCGTATCCATACCCGTAGCCTATCCAAATCCATATCCGTAGCCTATCCGTATCCATACCCGTAGCCTATCCGTATCCATACCCGTAGCCTATCCGTATCCCCGTAGCCTATCCATATCCGTAGCCTATCCACATCCATATCCGTAGCCTATCCGTATCCATACCCGTAGCCTATCCGTATCCATACCCGTAGCCTATCCGTATCCATACCCGTAGCCTATCCGTATCCATACCCGTAGCCTATCCGTATCCCCGTAGCCTATCCATATCCGTAGCCTATCCGTATCCGTAGCCTATCCGTATCCATATCCGTAGCCTATCCGTATCCGTAGCCTATCCGTATCCATATCCGTAGCCTATCCGTATCCGTAGCCTATCCGTATCCATATCCGTAGCCTATCCGTATCCGTAGCCTATCCGTATCCATATCCGTAGCCTATCCGTATCCATATCCGTAGCCTATCCGTATCCGTAGCCTATCCGTATTCATATCCGTAGCCTATCCGTATCCGTAGCCTATCCGTATCCATATCCGTAGCCTATCCATACCCGTAGCCTATCCGTATCCCCGTAGCCTATCCATATCCGTAGCCTATCCGTATCCGTAGCCTATCCGTATCCATATCCGTAGCCTATCCGTATCCGTAGCCTATCCGTATCCATATCCGTAGCCTATCCGTATCCGTAGCCTATCCGTATCCATATCCGTAGCCTATCCGTATCCGTAGCCTATCCGTATCCATATCCGTAGCCTATCCATACCCGTAGCCTATCCGTATCCATATCCGTAGCCTATCCGTATCCGTAGCCTATCCGTATCCATATCCGTAGCCTATCCGTATCCGTAGCCTATCTGTATCCATATCCGTAGCCTATCCGTATCCGTAGCCTATCCGTATCCCCGTAGCCTATCCGTATCCGTAGCCTATCCGTATCCATACCCGTAGCCTATCCGTATCCCCGTAGCCTATCCATATCCGTAGCCTATCCATATCCGTAGCCTATCCGTACCCGTAGCCTATCCGTATCCATATCCGTAGCCTATCCATATCCGTAGCCTATCCGTATCCGTAGCCTATCCGTATCCATATCCGTAGCCTATCCGTATCCGTAGCCTATCCGTATCCATATCCGTAGCCTATCCGTATCCGTAGCCTATCCGTATCCATATCCGTAGCCTATCCGTATCCGTAGCCTATCCGTATCCATATCCGTAGCCTATCCGTATCCGTAGCCTATCCGTATCCCCGTAGCCTATCCGTATCCGTAGCCTATCCGTATCCATACCCGTAGCCTATCCGTATCCCCGTAGCCTATCCATATCCGTAGCCTATCCGTACCCGTAGCCTATCCGTATCCATATCCGTAGCCTATCCGTATCCGTAGCCTATCCGTATCCATATCCGTAGCCTATCCGTATCCATATCCGTAGCCGTAGCCTATCCGTATCCCCGTAGCCTATCCGTATCCGTAGCCTATCCGTATCCATACCCGTAGCCTATCCGTATCCCCGTAGCCTATCCATATCCGTAGCCTATCCATATCCGTAGCCTATCCGTACCCGTAGCCTATCCGTATCCGTAGCCTATCCGTACCCGTAGCCTATCCGTATCCGTAGCCTATCCATATCCGTAGCCTATCCGTATCCGTAGCCTATCCGTATCCATATCCGTAGCCTATCCATATCCGTAGCCTATCCGTACCCGTAGCCTATCCGTATCCATATCCGTAGCCTATCCATATCCGTAGCCTATCCGTACCCGTAGCCTATCCGTATCCATATCCGTAGCCTATCCATATCCGTAGCCTATCCATATCCGTAGCCTATCCGTATCCGTAGCCTATCCGTATCCATATCCGTAGCCGTAGCCAGTAAACGTTCCGTAACTGTTGTACAGCACCGAGACCTGCCCTGATGAACGCCTTGGAGAGGCAGCTGGACGCTGCGCATGCGGCCATGCTGCGTGCGGCGTTTGGAGTGCGCATCAGTCTAGACAGCGAGACCAATGCCACACAAAAACTTGCCCGATGCGGCCCTCTGACCTGCTGCGCGGGCGATGAGAGCCGACGACTTCGACTGGCTGGCCACGTCATCCGGTCGGAGGCCCGCTGCCCTGAGCCGCTACACGAAGTGCTGCTGCTCAAGTTGCAGAGACCGCACAATTGAGGCCAAGGGCGAACGTCCTCTCCTCTATCGTCTCTTGCCTCTCCTCTCTTCTTTCCTCTCTTTTTTCTGCCCCTTTCTCACTCTCTCCTCTCTCCCTTCTCTCATTTTCTCATATTGTTTAGGTGACGAAAGTAACAAAATCTCCATTTCTTACCAAGATCTGCGAGGCCGATGGCCTACTCATCAGCTGGTTTCCAAGAAGCCTCCTTTGCAATCTGGCCTTCTTTGATGCTTCCCTATTGGCTTCATTCATCTTAACTTAAGCCCCCACCATCCCAAACACAACGTGCATGTGGTGTCAATAATTTGTTGTTTGAGTCCCTGACCCCAGGAATTTAAGAGCTCCCTTTGTATTGAAAATGAAAACATATTTTAACTTTAAACCCCCCCATTCCAATTTCCAACCTCCACGTGCGTGTTGTGTAAAGATTTCTGTCTTTGTTTCTTGAGTCCCCGATTCTAAGAACTTAAGAGCTCCCCTCAGCCCTTACATTGAAAGTGAAAACATTCATCTTAACTTTAGTCCCACCACCCGACCCCAATGTGCATGTGGCGCAAAACAGTTACGTCCCCGACCCCCGGTCTCAGATGGGTGTTGAGTGTTAGGGAAATCCCTAACTGATGATTTGTCCTTATTTGACCCCTGTCGAGTCGTAGCCGCGCGGTCCGACGCTGCCGCCAGATGCCGTTGCTGAACCCAGGCTCGACGGCGACAGCAGTTTGGCTTCCTCGCTGCCACCGCCGCTGCACCCCGTGGAGACATCGTACCGGTCGCTGTCAATAAGGGCGTCCAGGTCTTCGGAGTAGATGAACCGGCCCGGATTCAGGTCGGGCAGGTCGGCGAAGCTGCGCAACGCAAACACCAGGAAGATGAGGCCGACGTACAGGTAAACGACCGCGAATATTTTGTACAGCAGGCGGTTCTCCTGGTCAGGGTGCTCGCCAACGATGAAGTCGCCCAGGCCGACGGTGGTCAGCGAGATCACGCAGTAGTAGAATGCGTCCAGGTAGGTCCAGTCCCGCTCCAATTGGGCGAATGCGGCGGCAGGGATCAGCAGGAAGCAGACGAGCAGGCAGGTGAAAATCAGGCACAGGTGGAGCAGGGCGGCACGAGACTGCAGGCGGGAATTTAGTCATGATCCACGGGCTGAATTTTGCCCACATGAAAACTGAGCCCATAGACAACTAAAGTAGACTCATGGGTTGGAATGGAGGACTTTAGTTGTCCATGGAAGATTCAGGGACTGATCAGGGAGCGGAGAGGTAGACTCAGGGACTGATCAGGGAGCGGAGCTGCAGACTCAGGGACTGATCAGGGAGCGGAGCTGCAGACTCAGGGACTGCTCTGGGAGCGGAGCTGAAGACTCAGGGACTGATCAGGGAGCGGAGAGGCAGACTCAGGGACTGATCAGGGAGCTGCAGACTCAGGGACGGATCAGGGAGCGGAGAGGCAGACTCAGGGACGGATCAGGGAGCGGAGAGGCAGACTCAGGGACTGATCAGGGAGCGGAGCTGCAGACTCAGGGACTGATCAGGAAGCGGAGAGGCAGACTCAGGGACTGATCAGGGAGCGGAGAGGCAGACTCAGGGACTGATCAGGGAGCTGCAGACTCAGGGACGGATCAGGGAGCGGAGAGGCAGACTCAGGGACTGATCAGGGAGCGGAGAGGCAGACTCAGGGACTGATCAGGGAGCGGAGAGGCAGACTCAGGGACTGATCAGGGAGCGGAGAGGCAGACTCAGGGACTGATCAGGGAGCTGCAGACTCAGGGACGGATCAGGGAGCGGAGAGGCAGACTCAGGGACGGATCAGGGAGCGGAGAGGCAGACTCAGGGACGGATCAGGGAGCGGAGAGGCAGACTCAGGGACTGATCAGGAAGCGGAGAGGCAGACTCAGGGACTGATCAGGGAGTGGAGAGGCAGACTCAGGGACTGATCAGGGAGCTGCAGACTCAGGGACGGATCAGGGAGCGGAGAGGCAGACTCAGGGACTGATCAGGGAGCGGAGAGGCAGACTCAGGGACTGATCAGGGAGCGGAGAGGCAGACTCAGGGACTGATCAGGGAGCGGAGAGGCATATTCAGGGACTGATCAGGGAGCTGCAGACTCTCACCTGTCTATCGGGCGGGAACCAGTTCCTCAGCCAGACCAGCAGCCGCAGCGAGAGGCGCCTGAGCCAGCCGGCGGTGAGCGAGAAGGCCAGCAAGGTGAGCGGGATGCCAATGAGAGCAACAGCGATGCACATGGCCTTGCCCAGATGGGACAGCGGAGCGGTGCGGCCGTAGCCGATGGTGGTGACCACGGTGGTGGCGAAGAACAGGGACTGGCCGAAGCTCCAGTTGGAGCGGCCCTGGCTGGCGTTGCGCAGCGCGGAGACGCCTCGATTGTTAGTCGCCAGCACGATGGCCAGGAAGCGCTCTAGCTCGGCATCGCTCAGACAGGTGTGATTAGCCAGGAAGTCCAGCCTAGCCAGCCGCAGGGCGATCTTCTCCTGCTCTTCCACCGGGCCCTCGATGGCCATGAACAGCATGGCCAGAGACGGCATGAACAGCAGGAAGTACAGCAGCAGGTAAGCCGAGCCGCGAAGCCAGCGCTGCTCAGCGAGTTGATCGATGAAGCCGCGGCAGCGGGCGGACCGGCTGTTGGATTCGCACGAGCCGTCAGTTGAGTTCATCATGATGGCGGAGTAGCCGATCTTCTAAGGCTGCAGTTGGCCTGCCTACCAGCGCTTAGCAACTATGCGGTTTCAATCGGTCCCCTGTTCATCAAGAGATAAAAGTCGTAGATATAAACTGGCTTTTTTAACTCAAACAATTGCTGTACCTGACTAAAAACAAGACGGATAACCTACTTTAACCAAGACTTAGGGCTCTAGCAGAGACAAAAAATACAATGCTTATGAAACCATGAGGCAGCCCGAGAGGCACGGAAGAACCAATGATTAAAATAGAAGAGATAGCAAACACAGGACAGACAGCGGCAGACATGGAGACATGGCCAGATGCACTAGCAGACAGACAGGCAGCGGCAGACAGGCAACAACAGTTAAAGAGACGCGGCGGCAGACCCAGACAGGCACGGCAGACACTGCCAGAGGCATTGGCAGACACAGACAGGCACGGCAGACACTGCCAGAGGCACCGGCAGACACAGACAGGCAGCGGCAGACACAGACAGGCAGCGGCAGACACAGACAGGCAGGCAGACACTGCCAGAGGCATTGGCAGACACAGACAGACACGGCAGACACTGCCAGAGGCATTGGCAGACACAGACAGGCACGGCAGACACTGCCAGAGGCACCGGCAGACACAGACAGAGGCACCGGCATACACAGACAGGCAGCGGCAGACACAGACAGGCAGGCAGACACTGCCAGAGGCATTGGCAGACACAGACAGACACGGCAGACACTGCCAGAGGCATTGGCAGACACAGACAGGCACGGCAGACACAGACAGAGGCACCGGCAGACACAGCAGACACAGAGAGGCAACAGAGCCCAATTATAAATTAAAATAAGCTTCACAGCAGTCGCAATCTATAAAACTTGAGCTTTCAAACTTTAAATAAGGCAACACCAGCACAAAAGTATTTGTCAATCAGTTTTTAATAATAAACGGTTTGATGGCACTGAATGTTGTATAATATATTTATGTATTAATTGTTTAACTTCGCTTAATCCAAATTATACTCGTAAACTAATGTGCCACACAACCAGGGAACTACAAAAAACTAATTGCTACAGAGTCATTATAGTCTAATTATCAATAGGGACTACAGTTCAGTACGTCAGAAACCGGTTGTGAAGTGAGGATTGACAGACAGACTGACAGAAATAAACAGAAACACGCAAGGATTTTAGCATTTGAAATAATGCAATAAAGACAAGATAAAAAGCAGATCTGATTATGAGCAGAAGTGATGGATAAAGACACGCTTAGGAAACTGTAACATGTGTAAGGTCTGCGCAATGATGTGCAATTCACGGTATAGGCAAACAGTGACCAGTGTTGCAGTAACAATTATCGGGTTGCAGATGGCAAACACAAAACCGAGGGATTTCTAACTGGGAATTCAACCGAGCACATTGATTTGATCCCAGCTGGTAGTCAGTGAAAAAATAGAATAAAGCACAGAATGCCTAACTATTGAGTTAACCGAAAGAGCAAGAGACTTAAGAGCAGGCTTTTTGGCAATGGGCAACAGATACGTTAAGTAAAAATGACAGCGCAATTACGTGGTACTCGAAAAAACACACTAAGCTGGCGTAAAATGTACTTTTAAGCATTTTTTCAAGCCAAGGTGAAGGTCGCGACCTCGCAGTTGTCAGGTCATGACTACAATGTCTTTCAAGACGTGATCTTACTGCTTATGGGTTTATGAGGTTATTAAGATTAATAATCTTAATAACCTCTTAATAATCTTAATCATTAGGCAAACAGTGATCATCTTAATCATTAAGATTGCGATGACCTCAAAGTTTTCAGGTCGCGACCTCGCAGTTGTCAGGTCATGACTACAATGTCTTTCAAGACGTGATCTTACTGCTTATGGGTTTATGAGGTTATTAAGATTAATAATCTTAATAACCTCTTAATAATCTTAATCATTAGGCAAACAGTGATCATCTTAATCATTAAGATTGCGATGACCTCAAAGTTTTCAGGTCGTGACCTCAAAGTCTTCAGGCCGTGACCTAATAGTTTTCAGGTCGTGACGTCATACTTTTAAGGTCGTGACCTTAACGTTTTTAGGTCATGACCTAATAGTTTTCAGGTCGTGACCTCAAAGTTTTCAGGTCATGACCTCAAAGTCTTCAGGTCGTAACCTCATAGTTTTCATGTCGTGACCTCAAAGTCTTCAGGCCGTGACCTAACCACATAGTTTTAAGGTCATGATCTGGTAACTTTTTAAGGTCGTGACCTTGACGTTACTATTCTCAGACAAAAAGAAAAAGGAAAAAATACAACTATACTATTAACCCAGTGAAGATATTGCACAACTTGAAGGAAAACTCACAAAGTTATGAGTGTAAACAGTCCACCAGGAGCAATTGCTAGAGAAATGAGAAAGTGTGTCACAGACAGAACTGGGCACTTGTTGGTGTGCGCACTGATTAATTAAATTTCAAAGTTGGCACGAGACGGTCTTTAACCTTATGTCCGGTACAAAAGGATTACTAAGTTAAATATCTTGGGAGGGGGGCTGATGACAGACAGGCTATGAAATTTGATTGTGACTAAAAGATCATTTAACAGCGGCGAAAAACACTTCAAGAAAGTGCACAGAGACACAAGAAACACAGAAGCGGTTATAGAAAGCAAAACTAGCGCGAATTCGACCTAATATAAGAATTTAAGCAGAATTAATCATAAACAGTAAATAACTTAGATATGAAACAAATTACGGAAAAACATTCGGCTTTAAAAAACTTCATATTTCATAGATAGAGAGCCAGGAGTGCACAGAAGCAAAGTTCTACATTTTTGGATAGTAAAAAACTAGATCAGTTTTGTAGGATAGAAAGTACCTGCAACAGTGGTCAGAGCAATTTCTTAAGCCGCTTAAAATAACTAGCAGTGAGGCTAAACATTAAACATAAAGTTAAGCCAAATGTGAAATGTTTAGTAAATATTAGCGCTGCATTGCCATTGGCCTGAATGATTAGTAAGCAAATTGTCGATTGATCCCATAGTCACATAGCAACTGGGGATCTGGGAGGCTGGCCCAGCAACTGAGGATCTGGGAGGCTGGCCCAGCAACTGGGGATCTGGGAGGCTGGCCCAGCAACTGAGGATCTGGGAGGCTGGCCCAGCAACTGAGGATCTGGGAGGCTGGCCCAGCAACTGAGGATCTGGGAGGCTGGCCCAGCAACTGAGGATCTGGGAGGCTCGCCCAGCAACTGAGTATTTGAAGGGCTGGCACAGCAACTGACACTCTGGGAAGCTGGCCCAGCAACTGAGGATCTGGGAGTGATAGCCAGTCACTGTCTCAAACCGCCAGCTACCACGCGGCCATGGCTCAGAACAGCTCCAATAGCTAAACTAAAATTCCGCTTAGGGTCACCAAGCCGCAAGCGGCTACAGTTCGTCGTGGCCGCTGGCGGAGGCGTCCATCAGGCGGACAGTCCAGGCCTTGGCAACGGGCAGGTTGGGCCGGCGGATCACCAGCAGCCGGGACTGCTCCGTGTAGGTGAACTCGCCCACCCCGCCGTCGGGCAGCACGACAGACTTCGGCCTGGTGCGCACGCCCACAAAGATCAGGCGTTCAACTTTGATCCGGTCGGCGTCGGCGTAGGCCGGGCTGGAGTGCACCAGCGTGTTCGTCAGCGAGCCGTCGGCATAGTTGAAGCGGCAGTGAAGGTAGGCCGAGCTGGTCTTGTGCTCAAGCGAGTAGCCGTCGTCCAGGTACAGGTGGCCGGAGGCGCGGCGGTCGCGACCGCCCAGCAGGACCACGAGGGTGACGGGATCGCGGCGCATTGCGGCGGAGGAGCGGCGAGGCCGGTCGCGCCTGGCGACAATGCCGCCGGCTCGGTAGAAGAGCGACATTGTCGTCAGGCTGACGCTGAGGCTGACAGTCTGGCCGCCGCCGAAGCCCTCCCAGGTGTCGTGACGGTACCAGATGCTGTCCTTGGGCAGGTAGACTGACAGCTGCAATTGATGGAGATGCCGTCTGAGGGGCGATTCTTACGGGGGATCTGACTGAGGGGCGATTCTCACGGGGGATCTGATTGAGGGGCGATTCTCACGGGGAATCTGACTGAGGGGCGATTCTCACGGGGGATCTGACTCTGAGGGGCGATTCTCACAGGGGATCCGACTCTGAGGGGCGATTCTCACAGGGGATCCGACTCTGAGGGGCGATTCTCACGGGGGGATCTGACTCTGAGGGGCGATTCTCACGGGGGATCTGACTCTGGGGGCGATTCTCACGGGGGATCTGACTCTGAGGGGCGATTCTCACGGGGGATCTGACTTTGAGGGGCGATTCTGATACGTTTGTATAATAAACGCATATAAAAGTATTGCACTAACCGAGGTAGCTCCGGCTTCCGTCACCGGCTTAAACAGCAGATCCGGTCCCAGCAGGTGCTGATCGTCCATGCTGAACGTGGCCTCGTCTTTGGGATAGTACACCCACAGGGGCGCCATCACTGGACGGCCGTCCCTGGCTGACAGGTAGAACTGGGTGTACAGGTAGGGCAGGAGGGTGTAGCGCAGCAGGATGGCGGACCGGATGGCCTCCTTGTACTGGGCGTCCAACAGCCACGGCTCTCGTCGGCGGGTGTCGAGATGGGCGTGGGCTCGGAAGAACGGCTGCAGAGAGCCGGCCTGGTACCAGCGAACCAGCAGCTCCGGGTCCGTGTTGCCGAAGAAGCCTCCGACGTCGGCGCCGGAGAATGTGATGCCTGTGATGCTCAGGGACAGCACCATGGGGACCGAGGCCTGCAGGAGGGGTGAGGAATTGCGTGGCCTTAATTAGTGGGCGCTACTACAGACAGACAGACAGACAGACAGACAGACAGACAGACACTGAGGCAGACAGACAGACATTAAGACAGGCAGGCAGACAGACAGACAGACAGACACTAAGACAGACAGACACCCAGACAGACAGAGAGACAGAAAGACAGACAGACAGATGCTAAGACAGGCACAAAGAGAGACACATTATGACTGTCGTTATGACTGTCTGTCTCAATTAGTGTCGAAAACAGACAGACAGGGACACAGAGACAGCTGCTAAACAGACAAAAAGGCAGGCAGACAGCCAGTGGCAGACACGCAGACAGGTCACGCAGGCGCACCTTGAGGTGATCCCAGTTAGCCGCATTGTCGCCAGTCCACACAGCCGCAGTCCGCTGCGAGCCAGCAAAGAACGCCCTGGTCAGCACGAACGGCCGCCGCTGCGGCGACTTGACCAGCTGGCCGTCCCAGGAGGCCTGGTGGACGAGCGCACCGTACAGATTGTGCACCTCCCTGTGCTCCCAGCCGTTGTGATGCTTGGCGTCCTTGTGCATCGTCACCTCAGGCCCGTTGAACACGGACGGCTCGCCCATGTCGTTCCAGGTGTAGGCGGCTACGTAGTCCTTGAATTCGTTGGCCCACCACCTGTTGTTGAAGCGAGTGCAAGTGAATGGGTATTGCTCGGATGGGCAAAAGCTCGGGCGGATTACTCAGAATGCCTAAAAGCTGAATGGGTATTGCTCAGATGGGCAAGGGCTCGGGGGGGTTTCTCAGAATGTCTATATACTCAAGGGGTATTTCTCAGTTGGGCAAGGGCTCACGGGGAATTACTCAGAATGTCTAAAAGCTGAATGGGTATTTCTCAGATGGGCAAGGGCTCGGGGGGAATTACTCAGAATGTCTAAAATCTGAATGGGTATTTCTCAGATGGGCAAGGGCTCGGGGGAATTACTCAGAATGTCTAAAATCTGAATGGGTATTTCTCAGATGGGACAGGGCTCGGGGGGAATTACTCAGAATGCCAAAAACCTGAATGGGTATTGCTCAGATGGGCAAGGGCTCGGGGGGGGGGATTACTCAGAATGTCTAAAGACTGACTCACTTCCTGACTGCCGGGTCAATGAAATCCGGCCACACAGACGAGCCCGGCCAGCACCAGCCATCGTACAGTCCGTCATCCTTGTGACTCTTCACGGCGATGTCGCCGTCGCGAACCCGCTGGTACAGCGCCCAGTTATCGTCACGTTTAATATGCGGATCAACCACGGTCACCAGCTGACGGCCCTTGGCGTTGAGCTTGTCCAGCATGCCTTGGGGATTGGGGAACTTGTTCGAGTCCCAGGTGAAATAGCGCTTCCCGTCCGTGTGCTCGATGTCTAGCCAGATGACGTCATAGGGGATGTCATTTTCGTCGAAATTGCGATCAACCTGGAAAGGGTATAGGGGCAGACATGATATTGGTATTGATTGTTGTCTGAAGGTAAATCTGTTTTGGTATCAGTATTGTCTATAGATTAGGCGTCAATTTAGTCTTTAGATAAGGTACCAAAAATAGTCGGATAAGGCGCCAATGGGGTCTATAGATAAGGCGTCAATGGGGTCTATAGATAAGGCGTCAATGGGGTCTATAGATAAGGCGCTAATCGGGTTTATTCAGCATCAGTGTGGTCTATTTAAAGTCCCGACGGTATATAAATATCAAAATCTCTTTAACAAATCGATTAAACTGAACCGCTAACAGTTCAACACATGAAGTGCTGGCGCCAAGTGCGTCAATTAGCCTCACCTCAAGCACATCGGTCTCATCGTTATAATTCCAGCGGCACTGGTGATAAGCGATGGAGAAGATCGGCGGCAGCGGCGTGGTGCCAGTCAGGCTGGCGTACTGCCGGAACGCGCCCAGCGGAGTGTCGCTTAGCAACAGGAACAGGTCGATGACGCCGGACTCGCTCATCCAGTGCGTCTCGGTCAGGGCCTCGGACGGCGAGGCGGACTTGACGAAGCTGGTCAGCAGAGCGGACAGGCCGCCGCCGCTAGACTTGGACGATTGAACGTCAACCCAGGTCTCGGACGGGTTGTGCCAGAAGGCCCCGGCCGTGTTGTTAGCCGAGTGCGCGTACACCAGCGGCACGCTGCCGTACAGAGCCATGGGGTTGTTGAGCTCGTACTCGAACACGTCCAGGTTGTACAGCCGGTAGGGCTCGCCGCCGGCTGTGCTGCGCAGGGCCAGGCTGTCCGCGTGCTCCGGGATACCGTACACGTGCTCGAAGCCCGGGAAAGCCACGTCCATGCCGACAGACGAGGAGCCGTGCGGCTTGGCATCGCGGTGGCCTTTGAACTCTTCGTCGTAGAGACCGTCGGAATTGTCGGCTGAGTCGTCGGGTTTCTGCTGATGGAACTCCCACATCAGGCGGCTCTTGGAGTTCACGCTGATCAGGGGGCGATCGTTCAGTAGGCAGTCGACTCGGAACGGTTTGAGCTGGAGAACAGCTTTGGCCTGTGAGGGGGGGGGGTCGACGGGATTCGAACAATCAAAATAGCCCGTCTATACACTACTTACTTAGTAGTAAGCAATTCTGCAACATGATACGCTTAAACTAAGATTGATTTAGTTTGTCGGACTCACGACTTAAAGGTCAGGGGTTCGATTCCTGACCCTACTGGAACACATTTATATCCTTAAACAAGACACTCAACTCTGCATTGCTTCAGTTCACCCCAGCTGTAAAACGGGTGCCAAGTATTAGCTGGGGTAACTGAGGGTATGTGTGGCGACCCCCACCCCGATAGTAATTGGACTGAACAGCCGTATGCAGCCTTCAGATGCGGAGGCTGATAGCTGAGACTGTTGGTTGCACATCTGACCGAGCTGGGGCAGATGTAATCAATTATTATTATGGCACTATGCTCATAAAGCGCACACGCCTCACCTTTGCAGCGTCGCTCTTGGCGCCATCCTTGGCTTCGAGCACGTACAGATTGCCGTCCAGCTGCTTGTTGTCAATGGCAACGGGCGCCTCGGCCACGTCGGCAACCAGCGAGTCGCCTGGCGCGGGTTCGAACCTGGGCCTCTTGGCTTCGTCGGCAAATTCGTTGATTTTCAGACGAAAAGTTCGCCCAGTAACGGTTGCCACGCGAGCTAGTCGAAGGCTCAACCGTTTGCCAGTGGCTGCATCGACCAGAGCAGCTGACAGGCCGTTGTCATCGGTTGCAATGGACGCCGGGTCCACCTGGTACTGGTTGGCGCCTTCGGCTTCTGCGGCATCTTGCGCAGTTGCAAATTTCCGGTGACGCTTGCAGAATCTTGTGGTAGAAAAAAATAAAATCTTGTATAAACATAGTTTCAATCAGCTTTATGTGAAACAGTTTATTATCTAAAAGGCAAAAATTAAGTTACGAATGCACTTTACACATTTTTTCTTTCCAGGTCTCAAGTCCAATTCCCAGGGGAACACTCCCCTACCCCTGGGTCGACATCCCTATATACATATACAATTAGTCACACCACACCAAAGAGATTTTAACAATTTAAGTTTCGCTTAAAGGCACTTTACGAGCATAAAATTTAAAAGCCTCTAGTCCAGCTCCAAATAAAAAAGAGTATTAAGGACAAGGGTTGTCTGACTGCTGTAGTGGAGCTAGAGATAAAGATAACACAAATTACACAAAGCCAGGGGTCAGCAAACTCATTTTACCTCAAAAGCCATATATACCCAACAAAAGTCAAGAGTTCCGCCCAACCAGCAAAGATATTTTTATTCGCCTTTTACTGTGCATTATTAATGTGAACTTGAGAAGTTTTCTCTCTAACTGTGCGTGATTTGTACAAGTGGAACTTTTGACTGTTGCTGGGTAACCATAGGCAATATAGCATTACAGCTTATATTAGTGTTCTGCTGTAGCCGTAGCTATGGCTACAGGATCCTATGGCAAGTATGGTAAAATAGGTGCTTACGAAACAGGTAGAGTAAAACAAAGCTACTTTTAGTAAACTGTATTATCAACTAGAAACTTTTAAAATAACATAAAAAAGTACAATAAAACACTAGCAAACTCTAATTTTTATTAATATGAAAAAGTTTAGCATTAGTACTTTCAGTAAGGATTAAGTATTGTTGCTCTGAAAAAAGATGAAATATAATCTTACAAAGGCAATCGAGTGCTTCTTTTATTTTCTAACTTAATTTACAGTTGTTAAAGCACCAGGTTATCTTATTGATTCAAAATATTTTGTTTTCTAGACTTTTTGTTAAAACTACAGCTATGGCTATGGGAACTACGGGAATATGGTAATATTGGGGTCCCTGCAGCTATAGAATACGGAAAATTGGAATAAGCTATAGTTTTGTTTATGGCTATGGCTACGGTATATGGACCCTCCTTACAGTGGAACACTAGCTTATATGGTTGCAGGCCAGATGAGAATGGAAGTGGCGGAACACTATTACTTATATAATCATTTGGCAAGAAGTATTAATATAGAAAACAATGGCAAAATACGAGGGGTGTCCAAAAAGTAGTGATACTTTTAACCGTAGCTCTCGTTCTATAGCTTCCTGTGATTTAAAATTTTATGAACTGATAGCAGCAAATCTCTTCTACAGACTGCTTTTTGAATTTTTAAAACTGATACCAGAGAACAAAAGTTATACCCACAAAAGTAACAGTGCCTGTACCATAGAGTTACACAAACTATATCAAAATTTATGATAGTCGACTTCTGCACTTATTCATTAAGAAGGCATCGATAAATGTCTTGTTTAAGCAATACCAAAGCCCAATTGCAAAATGATGCTCACTGTGACTGACTGAAATTTGTCTATGGACAGAATCATGCGCAGAAAAATAAAGCATTAAATTCATTACTTTACTTGCAAACAGAGGAGCTTGCATTTTGCAATTGATTTCATTGCCCATACTCGACAACACACATGGATGTGCACTCAGTTGTTGCTCAGCAAAGTACTATCTTCACTCTTTGGGGTGCTGGCCATAGTGCCTCAGAAATTCACGCAAAACTTTGCTCTGCGCATGGATCCTCTGTGGTCAGCAAAATGACAGTTTATTGATGGATGGAGCAGTTCAGCGAGGGAAGGACTGACTTGGCAGATCAGCATCGGACGGGGCGGCCATATGTTCATCGACCTGATGTACTGGCGGACTCCATTCTGAATCTTCTTGACGAGGACTCCCGAATGACCATTAGAGAGATTGCTGACAGGTTGGACAAGCCGAAATCAACAATTCATCAAAGCTTACTCGGCATGGATCTCATGAAGCTCAGCCTATAATTTGTGTAACTCTATGATACAGGTACTGTTCTTTCATGGGTATAAACTTTTGTTCTCTGGTATCAATTTAAAAAATTCAAAAATCAGTCTGTAGAAGAGATTTGCCGCTATCAGTTCATAAAATTTTAAATCACAGGAAGCTGTAGAACGAGAGCTACAGTTGAAAGTATGACTACTTTTTGGACACCCCTTGTATAAATAAATCAAAATATGGTCTAGGAGATAACAGATAAGCATAGCAGTGCATCATGGATATAGCAAATTTTAAAAAGGGAACTGTGACATGGCAATTTTTTTATTTTAACAAAACTCAACATCAAATTCGATAATTTTTAATATTATTAGGAATTATGAATTATAAATTAGGAATTATGAATTAGGAATTATTAGGAATTATTAGGAACTTCTTAATTTTACACTTACATAATACATTAACTTAATCTTTTTATTTCTAAAAAATGTTAATTTTAGATACAATATTAATCAAAACAATTTTTATTGAATTTTAATTGACACTATAAAGAGATTAACAAAATTAACAAATTAAGGTTGCATCATCATTGAAGGTAATTTTTTTCTTTTTTTATTATTTTCCCTTATGAACATCCTTTAAGTGTCAGGTGAAAGTTTTAAAAAATTGGAAAGTTGGAAGTATTTTATTAACATAAACTTAAAGAAGTCCAAATTTTGTTCTAGTATATACTAATATACAATCTTAACACAGTATAAATGCAGTTCCTCATATTAAATTATTTTTTGTAAAATTGTAATACATTATTTTTAACATATTATAGAGAAGTATTGCAGATTATTAACAGGGGCATAGCCAGGAATTTCTTATAGGGGAGGGGATACACCAAGATGAATTTTCTATGGGGGGATACACCAAGATAAAAGTGCTATGACAGAGTCACATAATAGCATGTATAGCAATAAAGGGCAACAAAAAAGTTTTGGTCAGGCTCTTTGGGGAGATATATACCCCCTAACCCTCTTTCCCTATGCCCCTGATTATTAAGTATCACATCATAAGTTCACCAAAACGTCTTTAGCATTGATAACAATGCTATATCCAATTTGTGAGCCTGAAAGAGCCTATCACTCATGGGTACCATACATCCAGCAAAAAAAGATGCTAGAAAAATCTAGAAAATATTTAATGTGGGAAACTACATTTATACCCGTGATGGAATTCTTGTACAAAATTTGTTACATCTTTGTTCACGCTTGTCAAATTTGTGCACATTTGAATATTGAAAAGGAGCCTACTTATGCACTCTCAAAGGTGTATACACGCTCAAATGTATGTGCTTGCACAAGAAGCTGTTTGCCACAGAATCATAGACAGGATTTGACTTTTACATGCATTCAACATGGTTATTTGGTATATGTACACTTAAGTTTTCCTATTTTTCATAGTCCAAAAGGTTGTTTTTATGCCAGAAAATTTTAAAACAAAAGTAAAACTAAGAATAATAGTTTTTAGCAGAGTTACTTTAAAGTTTTGTGAAACTCTTATAATTTTTAATGAATATTTTATTTAAAACATTATAGCATTCAAGCTACTTTGTACTTTGAGAACAATTTTTTTATTTATGTCAGCATAGAATTGAAAAACTAGAAATTTCATTTTTTGCATGGGCCATGATCCACATTATGATTTATTTTTACAGCTAGCATGCGCGCTTGTGTGCTGCTCCAAAAATATGTGCATGCGTTTTCCTATTCCTGAGCAAGAATTCTATCCTGGATTATGCCCCTCATACTAGAATTGCTTTCAATTATTTGATCCTAGCATATTAAAGATAGCAGTGCTTATCCCCATGGTACCGTAGGAATAATTTCTGGCTTATTCCAACAGTATCATGGGAATAATTTTCTGCTTATCCGCACAGCACCAGGATGGAATTCTTGTATTTCTTAAGTCAAACGGAATTATGCGATTTTTTTATGGCGTGCAAAATATTTTTTATTGGTCGCATTTTTTATTTTGGTACTTAGCACGTTGCAAAATAACGAAATAACGAAAGACAATAATGAAAAATGCAATCTAAGAAAATGTAGTGATTTGAATTTTCATCCAAATACATATGTTAGAGAATGTTACGAGTTTCTACTTTTTATGGAATTTTTTCGAATTTTTACTTTTGTGCCTTATTTAGTTTTTACTTTTTATTCTTTTTTTCTTCGTGATCTTAGCTCTAGGGCGGGCAAACTCCGGCCCGCGGGCCAGATCTGGCCCGCGAGGCTTTATTTTCTGGCCCGCCACATAGCTTCTCATTTGCATTAAAATCCGGCCCGCATAAGTCTGGCACTAGATTTTCCAGATTCTAAGGCTCTACTAAGGAGTCTAGACTCTAATAAGCAAACAAATACTTATTCCCCTCTCCCTTTATATAGTATATTGTCAGATTCTAAGATTCGAAGGTATGGGCTGTGCCCAACCTTAAGCTCAATTTGGCTGTCTGTCCCTCTGGGCACGTGGCGTACGTCCATAAGTTCTCTTCCCCTTTCTAGCAGTCTTCCTATCAAGCCTTAGACATTGTTATATTATCCAGAGAGAAAAGAGTTGATTTGGCCCCTGCACTGTTTAGCAGGCTGCAGCCTGCTGTTGGTAGACCACCTCTCCCCGAATCTGTTTATTTATGTGCCTATTAACTAAAAGTTCCCCTAAAATAAAATTTCCCTCAGTGTCACAGTGTGCCTTCCATCTATCTATCTAATCATGTCTACTACACCTCAACCTGCTAAAAAGAGAAAAGTAGATCTCGAGTGTCGGGCCTTTAAAGCTGATTGGCAGGAGAAGTACTTTTTTGTTGAGCACTTTGGCCAAGTGCAGTGTCTTATCTGTTTTAAGATTGTGGCCATCCTTAAAGAATTCGATGTGCGTCGCCACTGGGAAACTAATCACCAAACATCAGCCTATGCTTAAATGCCTGCTGATAAGAAGAAAGAAGCTATCACAAAGCTGTCTGGCAACCTGCAGAAGACGACTTTGCTCTTCCGCAAGCAGACTACTGAGGCCGACAAGGTGACTCGTGCAAGCTATGAGGTCTCCCATCTACTAGCTTGCCGGATGAAGCCTTTCTCGGATGGGGACTTCATCAAGGAGTGCCTTGTGACTGTGGTGAACTCTGTCTGTCCAGAACAGCGTTCTGCTTTTGAGAGTGTGAGCCTCTCATCCCGTACTGTTCGACGGCGCATTGAGGAGATGTCGGACAATGTGCACGACTTGCTGAAGACCTGCTGCTCTGATCTAGTTGCCTTCTCCCTAGCTCTTGACGAGAGCACTGACATGAAAGATACAGCCCAGCTGGCCATTTTTATCCGAGGAGTCACTTTTGACCTCAAGATTCACGAGGAGTTTCTGCAGCTTGTCCCACTGCATGGCACCACCACTGGCAAGGACATCTTTGATGCTGTGCTTCAGTGTGTTGAGCAGCACTCACTTGATCTTTCTCGCCTTGTGTGTGTGATGACCGATGGTGCCCCAGCAATGACTGGAGAGAGGAAAGGCGCCGCATCACTCCTAGTGCATCACTGTAAGGCTGCCGGCCATACCCAGCCAATACAAAAGATGCATTGCATTATTCATCAGGAGGCCCTGTGCGCCAAGTCTGCCAAACTTGCTGATGTCATGTTGATTGTAGTGAAAGTTGTCAACTCCATCCTCTCTAGCAGCCTCAACCATCGCCAGTTCCAGACTCTAGTGGACGAGGTGAATACGCAATATGGAGACCTGCTCTACTTCTGCGAAGTCCGCTGGCTGAGCCGTGGGGCCATGCTTTCTTGTGTATGACCTACAGCAGGAGATTGTCACATTTTTGCGCCAGAAGAATCTACCCCATGCGGACTGCTTTTCTGACCCAAAATGGCTTGCTCGCCTGGCCCTGCTGACTGATGTCACTGCACACCTGAATGCCCTCAATATAAAACTTCAAGGCCAAGAAATTCTTGTGACGGACATGCACGCTGAGATCACTGCATTCGAGGTCAAGCTACGCTTGTGGGAGGCTCAGCTGACTGCTGGTCCATTTGTGCACTTTCCTCGTCTTGCTGCCTGTGCCCCAGATGACGTGGACCTGGTCACTTGCGCAGGGGTTGTGGCTTCTCTGCAGGAGGAGTTTGCCTCCCGCTTTGCAGGAGTCAGACACCTGGCTGTGGACTTCAAGCTCCTCACTGCTCCCTTTGACTGCTTGGTGGATGATGCCCCAGCTGCCCTGCAGATGGAGTTGGTTGAGCTGCAGTGCAACGATGGACTGAAGGCAAAGTTCCGCACTTCCTCCCCTCTAGCCTTCTTTTGGGACCTTGTTCTCCCATCCAACAACTTTCCAAACTACATCGCCCATGTTCAACGTATTATGGCCATGTTTGGGGGCACCTATTGCTGCGAACAGCTGTTTTCCAAAATGAGCTTCATCAAATCTCGCCTTCGTTCCCAGATTTCAGACCGCCATCTTAATGATATCCTTCTGCTGTCTACTTCGTCTATCAAGCCGGATTTTGAAGCACTTCTTCAGGGCAGACAGTACCACCCATCTCATTAAGTTCGAATGACTGAATTTCTGCTAACAGACTGTAGATTGGGCATGTCTGTCAACCAAAATTTGTCACTAATATCTCCTCTAACGGCATGCTATCACTGCCCATCATTGTTCGAGCATTTTGTCAATGTATTTCTTTTTGTATCTTTCCTATTATAATTCCCTGTCAATGTCACTTTTTATTGTCCATTTTTTTCTATTGCTAGTACTATTTTCCTTCATTAAATATCAACTGTATCATCTATAGCAAGTAACTAATAACTTTTTCATCAGCGCTGATGTTATTGCCATCAGATGTAAAAGCAGTTACGTAATTTTTAAAACGTCATTTTTACTTAAACTTCTCATTTGTTAATTCAACTTTATATAAAGCAAATATCTGCATATTCAATGATACATGTATTTCACTAATTGTAATGAAACCTACTATTAAAAGCTTGATAAGCAAATAAACTAAACTGTATTTCTATCTACCAAGAAAGTTGCCTCGTTATTGAGCTCCGGCCCGCAGCTATTCAACGAAAGTATTATTTGGCCTACTCTCTAAAAAGTTTGCCCGCCCCTGTTTAGCTAGCATACATGCGCAACGTCCAAAATTCGGTCGGCCGTGCGACTTAGTTTTAACAAAAATGCGACGTAGTTTTTGGCCAAAAATGCGACTTACATGTAAAAAAACCTAAAGCAAAATTAACGCAACTTTGGGTAAACGGCGGGAGTAACCATGACTGTCTTATCAGGCAAAAATGCCTCGTCAGCTACTTAGTACTACTACTTGGTGTTTTTTGGGTGGGCATTTTTGCGACTTCCATGGTTGGCTGCCAAATCAGTTGGCCGGATTGGCCGACTCGGCCGACTGTTGCGCATGTATGTTAGCTAGTAGAATTATCTTTTACAAAATGCAATATCTCAAGCGCACTTTTGCATATATTAAGAATTAGCAATTTTGTCTGAAATTCTGCAATGCATTTTTTTCGGATTTTTTGACGCAAAATCGCATTTTTTTCTTGCAAGTGCATAACGCGTTGTGATTTTTCTGCAAGAATTCCATCCAGGGCACAGCATACTAATGAGATAGCTGCCCCATCTTCTACATATGCCATGGGAATAATTTAGTTAAGTATTTACGGTTTAAGTGCAGTATAACAACATAACTTTGCTTGACAATTTGTTTAATAGAAGTAAAGATTTAATGGCCTTTTTATGCAAAAAACGCTGGTCGTGGTGTTGATCTACTTGTAGATCAACAGCTTCTTAGTATCCTCCATTCAAATTCCCTTTCAAAAAGCTATAAACTATTCACGTACAGCATATATATGTAGAAGATATGGCAGCTATCTCGTCATTGTGCCGTGCGGATAAGCAGAAAATTATTCCCACGGTACCGTTGGAATAAGACAGAAATTATTCCTACAGTACCGTGGGAATAAACACTGCCGTTAAGGCAAGATTATTTACTGGTCTCTTCTAAACAAAATATTTACTTGTTTATTTACAACACAATTTAACTTACCCAGATTGTTCACATGTTTTAAAGTTGCTTCTGTCTACACAAACACAAAGTGATACCCAGACAAGCAAAAATCCAAAGAAAACAAACCAACGCATTGTATGTCTGTGCCTGCAAAAAAGAGCTTAACTTCTTTGCTTAAAGTTAAAAACTTAGGTAGTTCTACAAATACTATAAGCTTTTTAGTATCAATATCGGTTGTTAACTTATTATACTCCGCATAAACTTTTTTGGTCAGCAATGACAAACGTTTTTTCGTCTCTCGATAAGGTGTAATTTTCAAAAATAATTGTTTCTTTGAAACAATATTTGTTTCGTACCAGCACGTAAGCAGTAAAACAAATTTCTTTTATTTTGCGTAGACAGAACTTTGTATTATTTGAAATGTTTCAAAGAATTTTTTGCTAATGTAAGAACAATTTTATAAACCAGACTAAAAATAAAAAAACAACCAACAATTTTTTAATTTTTCCTTTAAGAACCCGCTTAAAAAATTCAAGCCGATTCCTGGTTAAATTCCAAGTTAAACTGTGAATATTCAAGGTTTATCTAGGAATGAGAGTTAAGATCGCTTCCAAGTTAAACTGACGTTTGAATTCATTGCACTTTAACAAAGTACGGATCAAAAAAGGTTAAAAAAAATGACTGTTGAACTTAGCTAACTGTAAATAAATTTCAAAGTTTAAAGTTAAAATATTAGGCTGAACTTCTGTACACACATAAATAAAACGCAGCCTGAGAAGTAATATATTTGAATGTTATCGCGCTGCTCATACATTTTTATTTTACAAGCGTGCGCATTCACTTGTACATAAATGAACTATCGAATTATCGCGCGCAATCTTTTGGGACGTAACTTTCAGACCATAATCTATAAGATTTTACTACAGCCGCATCTGGGGCATGAGTTTAAAATTTTGATGCGGCTGAGACGCGGCTAGCAACATGGAAGTGCGCATTCTCAGTTTTTGCCTCAATCTCGAAATTAGCTTTCTTTTGTTCATTTCTACTATTTAAAGGGTATTAATAACCAAAATAATTAAGGATCTAAGCGATAGGTGTGCAACTATACTACTAATTACTGTTTAGTCCTTGTCTTGTGTGTCCTGCTATTTATAAAGAATAGATATTTTATATAATATATCTTTTAAATTCTGTCTTGAAACTTTCAAAGTAAAAGACACATTGAACACGAATTATGTTTTACAGTTATACTAATATATATTTTAGCAAAATATTAATTGCAAGATATTAACTTTAATATTATAATATCAAATATTAATTAAAAAATAAAGTTAGAAATCTCTATAAAGAAGCATAACTTTTTGTTCTTCTATCCTCAATTTTAGCAGCTAAAACATGTAGTTTTTTTAAATGTAAGAACTATCTCAGCTTTTAGGTAGCTTCATTTTAAAGAGATAATTTTTGTACAATTTGAAATAAACAACTAAAATGGTTCACAGTTTTATAGTCACTCAAAATCCTGCTTATCAATGAAAATTCATTTTAAGGCATTTAAAATTCAGTATTGAATTACATTATAAATCAATAAATAACTTTAAATCATTAAATCACAAAAATAACCTGTTTGCATGAACTTGCATTTGCACTTTGAGCTCCCATCATTTGATTTTTATCCTCAGTAGTATTTTGTCCTTGTTATTTTTCATAAAATATTTTTTAATTGTGATTAGTGACTTCTAGCTTTATCATGTCAGATAAAAAGCAATGTATATGCTGTTGGGCATGTAGAAGCCGTCAGAGCAAAATATTCTTGAATAATATAGGTATATTTGTCTGGAATAAGTAGAAAGTTTAAAAAGTACTAGCTGTAAAGTTGTAAAACTGCCAAAGTTGGTAGAAGAAACACAAAAGTTAATAAAAAATGTGCTTCACAAAAATAGTGCAGTACCATCGAAAAATATGACTAATTTTATTTTCACTGTCCTTGCAGTTATTTCAGGTTGCACATGGAGCATCAATCAAACAAATGGTTCGTAGTTCGCTTTGCTCAGAATGCGATGCAAGCCGTCAATGAACAGGACTTGTGCGTCATTACTGCAGCGAGCAAAGAAGAGGCTCCTCTACGTCTATGCTACGGGAGGAAAGTACATGTAGCCGCAGCTGGACGCTCTTCGAGCAGTTTACAACCCGGGAGTCTGATGGGCCCTGCTTTGCCTACCTTTGCGCTGATCAGGAACTGCCTCACAATCATGGGAATAGAGACGGTGAGAATGATATGCTGGACATATGCTGGCACTTATTTGTTACAGTAGGTGGCTAGCTTGCAAAACTATAGATGAGAAAATGTGGTATTAGCTGTACAGTATTTGTGTTATGTTTTGTTTTATGAATTTCCCTAACTTTTTAGGGGCGCCGACAATCGGCAACCGTGCGACTGGAGCAAATGAACAAAAAGCTCGATAAGTTGATCGAATTGTGCAGCGCCCAGAGTCACGGTGGTAGGACGGTTGGACAGGCTACACAAGAAAACACGCCTGAGGCTGAACCGTCGGTTGATGGAGGAGCAAAATGGCATCGCGACTGGACAGGACGGCGATGAGGCGGCATGTACATGTAATCTGGTTGAGGAGCTCCCGGCCGTAACAATAAACAAACGGTGACTCGACATCGCCATTCAGGCTAATGCTGCGCTCGATGCTACGGCAGCCACCAAGCCTGTTACTAAGGAGCTGCTACAGCTAATCGAACTAATAGGTATGGAGCCTTGTCACTTTCTACGAAAAAGGCATTTTCCAGATTTTTTCAAACTTAATTAACAATGTCTGTCACTTCCTTGCAAATATAAAGAAATGATTATCATAATTTGAAGTTTTAGGTTTTGCAATTTTATAATAATAAAAGCGCACTAAAGGTTCGCCATTTATAAAAGTTAAACTTCAACGGCACATTTATATTTGCTGTTTATTATCATATTTCAGGTCGTGATGCTCTTACATGCGACTCCGGCTCCTATATGCTTGAGCACAGCTTGAAATGGCGAAGACGCTAGCTGTCCGCGGCGACTTACTCGACGAGCTGCTCGCCCCCTAGAAGCTAAGTGTGTCAGCTAACTGCATTCATTTGCAAAAAAATCTTATAACATAAAAAAAAAATGGATATAAATGCGATTCCCAAAACACACTGCTTTTTTATTTCTTATTTTCTTCTGTTTCTACTTATAGACATATTGTGAATACATTCACGCATTCGCTCTTTCCCACGCGCATCTCCAACTGCTCACTGTTCATTTTTCTTGCATTAGCTATGGTTAAAATTAAATAAAGAAATAATCGAGATTGGAGACCGTGTAAAAATTAAGAAAAAATTCTACGTTTATGTCATTAAACAGACTCGTATCCGTGATAAGAGTTATGTACTTTTGTTAAATTTAATAGTGTTAGAGCTAGCGTTGCTACGGCGGGCAAAAAACGGCTGAGATTTGGCGTCAGGGCTTCTAAATATTAAAATCCACATTTAATACTACTGCAAAAAACTTTGCGCACTACTAACCGCAGTAGATAAATTCGGACATAAGTCCTAAATTTCCGCGACGCTCATTAAATTAAACAATTCTTCCGTCTTCCTACTTTAACTAGGAACGTCTTCCGACTTTCCTGATTGGCTGGCTAACATGAAAGAATAAGTGATTTTAAACTAGGAATATGGCTTCCATTTTCTATGCGGGAAATAACTGTTATTTATTTCAACCCTTGACTTATTTTTTAACCCTAAACACAAGTAAAAATACCATTAAGTCGAGTGTACATTTAGTTACGGAAAAAATATTTTTGTTTTAGTTATACTAAACAAAGTCGGGTACTAGGACTTTCTCTTTCGTAGAAAATCTCTCAAATAGGCTTTTCATATTACCGTCAGCCGATTCCAAAACAAGAATCGGTTCGTTCGACGCTTTTCATATTGTCTGTTCCGTTTTCAGAATCGGTTCTAGAAACGTGATCCGATTCTGGAATTCGGTCGGAGAAAATTTCTTTGGAAACAACAGGACAAATTTTGAAATAACATTTTTAAAGAGAATAGTGATCAACCTTAGAAGCAAAGGCCATGTTTTTATACTTTGTCTTGAAAAGTAATAATTAGAGAGAAATAGAAAAATTTGAAACTTTTCAGTTTCTTACCAATTCTGGTTTTGGAATTGGAATTAATCTGGTTCTTGAACCAATCTTCATGAAAAGCCTACTAGGCCTAACTTAACTAAGCCTAATATTATTAGGGTTTATTAGGCCTATGACAATAAAAGTAATAGTTTTGCTATTTAGGCCTATATGTACATAGTAACAAAATAACAATAACAACTGCCTAATTTTAAATTATTAATATAACTATTTTTTATCAATTAATATAGGCCTAATTATTTTTTTATCAAACCTACTGACGTAGGGCTTACTTCTGCCTCTATTAATAATATCCCACTATTGCCACTAAAGTTGCCGTAGGGCTCCATCTCTCTATACAATTTCAACCGCTGACACCAAAGTTGTTACAGGGGTTATTTCTTCTTGTTAATATTGCTGGTTATTATCTGCTTTTTACTAGTAGCGTATGTACTTCTATTGGTAGCATATGTACTCTTATTGGTAGCGTATGTACTTTTACTGGTAGCGTATGTACTTTTACTGGCCTGAGCGGTCTTTTGGCACTAATCCTCTAACTCTATGTATCCCCAATTTACTCCTCTAGGAGGGTTTCTCTCAGTCCGGGCGTTGCCGGGATCAGAGGGTCACAGCGCACTTTGCTGGGTATTTGGCCCTGAGGCGGGTTTCTCAGACTCTAAGCCTGGATTTCTCTACCCTGTGGTAGGATTTCTGCCTTTTATAGGTGGGTTACTAGACTCCTAAGTCTAGGGTTTCTCAGATCCTAGATCTGGTTATCTCGTCCTCTGAGGACAGATTGTATTCCCAACCTTGGGGCAATTCCTATACTGGTATCTACTACTAAAGAAAATGAGTAATACTGGAACAACTCTTAAACTCAGTCTGAATTTGTCTGGTTAAGCTTGTAATATTCAAGCGCGAGCTCAAAGCAGAGCAAAGACTTTATTATTCTTAGCCTCTAGTGGGCTTCCTTTTATAGCAAAAATTTTAGAATGGTTTAAAACAAACTATAATATTCGTAATATGCAAAATATACAATATATAAAAAATATTCAACATATTCGTACAGTAAAACAATAGTTATGTTTTCAAAATACAATTTTCCTAGAAACTAATAAAATGCGGCCTATTACACTACCATGGCTACCATTCTACCAATAATGTAAATTGTGGTGGACCTAGTGTAAGTTGCAAAAATGTTCACCCAAAAATAAACATAGTTCTACTTAAATGACAAGGCATTCATCTTCAATAAGACAGTCATAGTTACTCCTGCCATTTACCCAAAATTGCATTAATTTTTGCTAGTTTATTTCACAGGTAACTCACATTTTTGGTCTAAAAGTAAGTTGTATGGCCAGTGTAAATCTAAGGGGTTGTGAATGTATGCTGCACATGCTATGTTTTGTTGTTATAAAGCAAAATTATTGATTACCATAATTAATGGTTCATAAGGTAGGGTTACTTGGGCCTAGGTGATAAAATCATAGCATTAGCATGTCTTTGACTCCTTGGGCCTCTAGTTTTTATTAGGGATGATGTCTCCCCTTGTCTTTCCTAATGATTATGCCCCTGTGTATACATGTAAAAGGAAAAAGGAAATATAACTACACATTAAAGCAAAAATTAAAAAATTAGGCCTATTAGATTGCAAAGATTTCTAGGCTAATGGGGGATTTGTTAAGATTTCAAGGCTTATGGGGGCATTGCTAAGATGTCAAGGCTCATGGAGGCCAGATAGATTATTGATATATCAAGGTTCATAGGATGGCCATGGGGGATAACTTTGACTGTCAAGGCTTATGGGGGAATTTGCCAAGATGTCAATTCCTACAAAGGTAATTGCTAAGGTAGGGTATCCAGTATGCCTAATTTTAGCATTTGCAAAAACAAAAAATGTGAAAAGTGGTCTTCTTTAAATGGCTCTAACTTTTTGATATGTAAGATATGGCTATGTATTGAAAAATAGACAAATAGATCTTTCAAATGACATATAGTTTACATGTTTAAGACATATGATTACAAAGATACAGACTGTTAAACATTGTGTATAACCATAGTGTGGAAGGACGGGTATACGCCAGAAATCTCCGTCGTACACAGGGATCGCCTGTTGTACATGTCGTACATCACTAATTTTTGGGGGGCGCTATGTCGTACACTGTCGTACATGTAAACATGTTACATGTCTGTCTATCATACACTTGTCAATGTCATACAACTCATATTTGAAGTATAGACATAGTTAGTATTCCTTTGATGGACAATCAGACACCAGTACCAGATACTCGTAGTCTCGTAACTAACTCATAATGTCGTTGTTAACGTATTGCATTGAAGCAAAAAAGTAAAAATTCAATAGTTGCACTTTTCTACTCAAAGGGTAATTTAAATTATCAGTATTATATTCATACAAACTCTTAAATTCAATTTTATTGGCGCAAAACTATACTTGACATTGCAAGCAGAAAAGTACAATATATCTGTTGTTTTACTTTGCATATTAAAAAAACGCAATATCAAGAATTTCCCGCACCTACCCACATATGTAAGTGCCACTATTTTTGTCATACAGCACTTCCTTAAACTCAAACTCTGTCGTACAACACTAGTACCATTTTCCAATCCCTGTTGTACTGTCGTACAACAGGCCGAAATGAAAATTTACCTTCCGTCGTATACAGAAATCCTTCCGCACTATGGGTATACAATGTACATTTTTGTACATTTTCTAAACTGTGCCAAATTTGCTTGAAAATATTGGGTTTAGGAGATTCATTTTTTATAAAAGAGTGCATAACTGCTAAGAATGCTTGCACATTGGGTGTAGATAACTTCCTATAGGTCATTTTAAGTGAACTTTTTTTGTTCAAAAATGTGTACATGATTCTATTCTAATATTAAAATAATAAAGTAATTACTATATTAGTTTCAATGGTGACCTTTTTAATAGAAAACTAGCAGGGAGTGGTCTCTCTAAGATGGGGGCAGTTTGAGACAAAATTCTAAATTGGGGTAGTTTAGACTTTTGAATTGTTACCTAGTTCCTACATGTGAGTTTGCACAATTCAAGTTAATTTTTTGTGTAGAACTCATTAATTCCATTGGGTTATTCTATTTGCCAGGTCTTCAATTCCAGGGAGAAGGTAGTTCAAGTCATAATCAAGTAATTATAAGTTTGACATAGTTCATTCTGGTCTAAACACAAATCAATATATATGTATATACTTTGATTCCTACTATAATTATAATAGTGCTACTACCACTATAATTAATGTATTATAGACTGATATTTCTCAGAGCTTATTTGGAATCAAGAAATTTTGTATTTTTATGTCATTAGTTGCCTGGCAAATTACTCAAGCTAATGCTAGGCAGGCTTATTGATCAATGATTAAAAAGGTTAATATAGTTTATAAGTGCAGTTAATTTACTAAGCTGGTTAAGAGAAGAGGGATTTATCAGCACTGCAGTGCAAACCCTAGTCTAGACCATGGTAGGCATACAATGGAATGAAAATTCTAGTTTTTTATTCTATGCTGATATTAATAAAAAAATTATGCTAAGAATAAAGTTGCTTATATGCTAACTTGTATACTATATACAAGTATTATAGTCTTTACTAGTTCTACTTATTTGTATCACCATATCACCAATCAAGGAGTAGCTGCCTGCAGCATTTTTCTTCTTGTCCATCACCTTACTAGTGGCATGTGCTATTGCCTTAGACTGGGAATAAAAAAATGGCACCCTATGCAAGTGTAGACCACAATTATTACTGCTAGAATGATATAGCTATGCAGCCTAGTCAAGAAATAACTTGCTAGCTTTGCTGCCAATGGGGGCCATGGTCTAAGCCAGCTTGGTCCATAGCTGCAGGGTATCATTTGTCTGGCCTCCTTGTTGCTGTTGTAAGTGTATCATCAAATAAAATGACTCAACTATTGACTTTGATATTAAGGTTGCAAAATAAGAAGGGAAGCATAGAACCAAAGATCTGCTTTGCAGACAAACTAATTGGTAAAACATATTAGAATAAGTTTTCACTGTTCCTCTTGCACACTGCATAGTAGTTACTAAAGTTTCCTAATATGTATGCTTAAGTTATAAGACACTGTTATGCTTATAATTATCCTAATAAAATGCATATTCCAATAACATCCAACAATTGTGTGGTATACACATCACAAGGCACCCACCCATGTACACTTTAAATAGTTTAATGCAGTTATTAACCCATAGATACAGAATATAAAAATTCTTTACGCATTTGAAATATTAAGTTAATTGGATGCGAGCATTAACAACAACAACAACAAAATACGCTGTCATGATGGTAAAAGTCAGCGTCACAGGGCGCGCTTCATGGCTTGGGCGCGAACAAAGGCCGCGCCACCGGCAGTGTCCGGGGCGCCGGCGTCAGCCAGCAGACAGTCGACATAACGCCGAGTTCGCGCTTGACCTCGCCGGTAGGGTGCCTGCAGCGTGAGCAGCAGCACCTCCTGCACCGGCTGTGGGCAGTACGACTCGGCGCGGATGAGATGGCCTGCGAGCTGGAGTCGCCGACGGCGCAGTAGAACACTTGGACGTGGCAGGCCAGCGCGGCGATAGAGTGCCGCGTTGGTGACTCGCTCGACGCCGATGTTGAAGGCGGCGCGCAGCAGACCAGCGTGCGCCGCATCGACTTGCTGTTCGAGTGAGTCCGTCAGCGTCCAGGTCTCGGCGTTGTACAGCAGGACGGTCTCGATTACCGCCTGGAACAGCGCCGCCCTCTGGCGGTCCGGTAGGGCCTCGGACTGCAGGACTGCCCTCACAGAACGAAAGGCAGCCCAGGCAAGCCCGCGGCGGCGTCGCAGGTCCTCGCGAGCGTCTGGAACCAGACCGCCGAGGTAGACGAACTGCTGACATCGCGGGAGTTCGGTCGCCTGCCCGTCAGCGCCTCGGCAAAATATTGCAGCCTCGATGTCGTCCGGCACGCAGAGCACAACGGTCTTCTGCGTGTTGACCACCAGGCCGACACTCGCCGCAACGGCAACCAGCCTGTCCAGCTGCCGTTGGGCGCCCTCGACGGTCGAGGACAGCAGGGCGAGGTCGTCGGCGTAGCCAAGCACGCTGAGCCGCTTCTCCGGTTGACGTCGACCCACGCGTCGCTGCAGCAGAAAACCGTCGTCGTCGGTAGGAAGAGCAGTCCGCAGCACCCAGTCAAGCACCAGGACGAACAGGAACGGCGCCAGCGTATCTCCCTGAAGCACTCCGGAGGATGTCTCAAAGGAGTCCGATAGGCCGTCCGGTGTTGTCACAGCAGCTGTCGTATCACGGTACATCGCCATGATGGCGGAGATCAGCTGCTCAGGCACGTTGTACGCGCGGAGCACCATTGGAAGCACGGCTCTGACAACCGAGTCGAATGCCTTCTTGAAATCAATAAAGATTAAAATCAGGATCGACTGACGAATCCGCGCCTCCTCGATGACTCGGCGAAGAGCCAGGATCTGCGCCACTGTGCCGCGATGGGGCCGGAACCCGTTCTGCTCTGGGCGCAGGTACGGATCCAGCACGGGCTGCAACCGCGAAAGCAGCATCCGGTTGAACAGCTTCGCTGCACAGGACTGAAGGCAGATGCCTCGATGGTCTTCAAGCCTAGTGGTGCCCGGCTTCTTTGGAACAGCGACGATGTGCGCCGTGGTCCATTCGTTGGGCGCCGCCTCACTGAAGAGCACGCGGTTCATCACTCTGGCGACCTCAGCGGCCACACAGGGGATGCGCAGCGCCTCGATGGGCACCTCGTCCGGACCCAGCGCTTTCCCGCCCGGTGACTGCTGGGCGAGCTTGACAACGTCGGCTGCGTTGACTGGGGCTACGCTGAAACTCTCCTCTGCCGGCAGCGGCGTCTCCGGCGGCAGCGTCAGACTGTCTGGCAGCGGGGGTGGCGGCGCGTTGACGATGGCGGCGAAGAACTCGCGCAGCTCGTTCCTACGCTCGTCCGGCGTGTCACCAGCCAGGTTCAGCGGATTGCGCCGCTTTCGTCCCGTCAGAGCGTTGATGGCGGACCAGGCCACGCGCCCTCTGGCATCGGGCCCAGCGGCAGAGACAGCCTGAATGGCGTCATCGACAGCCGCTTGTTGGCGCTGCAGGTAGACAGCTGCCAGAGCTGCCTCTGCCTCGCGGGTTGGTCGCCTGCTCAAGCGGAGCTTCTCCAGATCTTCCCTCGCTGCCTGAATCGCAGGGTCGTCCTGCCAGACCGGCTGCCCACGTTGAGCCGGTTGCATCATCGGGACTGCTTGCTCCGCGGCGGTTCTGACTGCAGCGCACACTATCGCATACTCGGCACTTCCACGCTTGTCGCCCAGCGCGGTGTTAAAGGCGCTAGCAAAGCGACGCTGCGTATCGGTGGCTCTGAGCGCGCGGTAGTAGCGCCGCGGTGGCCGCTTCGGCGGACGGTAGAGCGGATCGCGAAGGTTGAGGTCGCAGATGAGGAGCCGGTGATCGGACCGCAGAGCCAGCGGCGTGATGGTTCGGCAGTTGACGGCGCGACGACGCTCACGGAAACGCACGAGCACGTGGTCGAGCTGTGCTTGTCTCCGGGTTGCGTTCCTGCCACGCGCGTTCCGTCGCCTCCGCTTGCAGCCCACGAAGGTTGCGAGACCGCTCAGTGGCTTGCGGAAGCGGGTGTTGGCCGACACCATGTCCTGCCTCTCCAGGAAGTCCTCCAGTGCCTCGGTGTTGTTGTTCCCGCGTGGCGTCACGAACAGCGACCTCTCGGACCTACGCAATCCATTAACATAATGCTCTTATGTTAATAGAGCATTAACATAAGTTTACACAATTAAAGAGGGATTAAAGAATTTTTTTGACTGAGCATTTCAACTTCATGATAAAAATCCAAAGTCCAATGAAGCATGCATTTAATCAGACCAAGTTTTCACTGCCTTGAACAAAGAGCATTATTGTTCAAGGTCAATATAGTTTGGTTTGCAATAAACTTTAGTAGAAATCAAGTCACCACTGGGGTAAACTTTATTATCCAAGAAAGCCAGCTTCTTATGCTTTCCAATATCAACAGTAAACTTGATATTTTTGTAAGTAAAAAATTTAATGCATTCAAAAATTCTTTCTCCCAGTGAGCCAAAAAAACAAATTGGCCACAGTTGGGACAAGAGGACTTCCTATAGCACACACATTGATCTGACAAATGTCTATAAAACAAAACCCCCAATAGTTAGAATTATTAGGATAAATTTAATCAATCGCTTAATCTGAATTGCATTGATGCAACTCTCCAATCAGTAATAGTCACTCAATGCTACAACTCAGCATTGACTACTGCTTCCTAAACACACACTGTTGAATAAAATCTGGTGCGGGAAGTCCCCTGCTCAATGCCTTCAGTATTGCGAGCATCCGCCTCGGCTGCTGGCAGGCATAACAATCATCAGCATCAGCGGCAGCAGCATCCTGCTCAGCCGCATCAAGTCAAGAAGCATCATCGGGAGCAGCAGCACAGTCTGGTCTCCGACTGGCACAGGCGGCTTCGCCGATGGCGCCAATTCGATGCGGACAGCCAGTCCACCCTGGCCGAGTGCTTCGACGCGGCCTACGTGAGCCGCATGACCGTCCCCGATGCTGAGCCCGGCCTGCCCAGTAAGCGGCCGCTGCGGGTCACGGATCCCTGGCGACACGAGTGGCAGCGAGGCGTTCAGGTGATTATGAAGTATATAAAATTATCGATTAGCATATGCTGGGTTTATTTGTACCAATTTGTTTTCCCATCTGCCCGTCAGTCAGACTTTTTGTCTGTCCGACTGTCTGTCTGTCTGTCTGCCGTGCCTGTCTGTTCTGGCCTGTTTGACTGTCTGTCTGTCTGCCGTGCCTGTCTGTTCTGGCCTGTTTGACTGTCTGTCTGTCTGCCGTGCCTGTCTGTTCTGGCCTGTTTGACTGTCTGTCTGTCTGCCGTGCCTGTCTGTTCTGACCTGTTTGACTGTCTGTCTGTCTGTCTGTCTGCCGTGCCTGTCTGTTCTGGCCTGTTTGACTGTCTGTCTGTCTGCCGTGCCTGCCTGTTCTGACCTGTTTGACTGTCTGTCTGTCTGCCGTGCCTGTCTGTTCTGACCTGTTTGACTGTCTGTCTGTCTGTCTGTCTGCCGTGCCTGTCTGTTCTGGCCTGTTTGACTGTCTGTCTGTCTGCCGTGCCTGTCTGTTCTGACCTGTTTGACTGTCTGTCTGTCTGCCGTGCCTGTCTGTTCTGGCCTGTTTGACTGTCTGTCTGTCTGCCGTGCCTGTCTGTTCTGGCCTGTTTGACTGTCTGTCTGTCTGCTGTGCCTGTCTGTTCTGGCCTGTTTGACTGTCTGTCTGTCTGTCTGTCTGTCTGTCTGTCTGCCGTGCCTGTCTGTTCTGGCCTGTCTGTCTGTCTGTCTGCCGTGCCTGTCTGTTCTGGCCTGTCTGTCTGTCTGTCTGCCGTGCCTGTCTGTTCTGGCCTGTCTGTCTGTCTGTCTGCCGTGCCTGTCTGTTCTGGCCTGTCTGTCTGTCTGTCTGCCGTGCCTGTCTGTTCTGGCCTGTCTGTCTGTCTGTCTGCCGTGCCTGTCTGTTCTGGCCTGTCTGTCTGTCTGTCTGCCGTGCCTGTCTGTTCTGGCCTGTTTGACTGTCTGTTTGTCTGTCTGTCTGTCTGTCTGTCTGTTCTGACCTGTTTGACTGTCTGTCTGTCTGTCTCCCGTGCCTGTCTGTTCTGGCCTGTTTGACTGTCTGTCTGTCTGTTCTGGCCTGTTTGTCTGTCTGTCTGCTTGCCTTGTTTGTGTGTCTGTCTGTCTGTTCTGGCCTGTTTGTCTGTCTGTCTGCTTGCCTTGTTTGTGTGTCTGACTGTCTGCTTGCCTTGTTTGTGTGTCTGACTGTCTGCTTGCCTTGTTTGTGTGTCTGACTGTCTGCTTGCCTTGTTTGTGTGTCTGACTGTCTGCTTGCCTTGTTTGTGTGTCTGACTGTCTGCTTGCCTTGTTTGTGTGTCTGACTGTCTGCTTGCCTTGTTTGTGTGTCTGACTGTCTGCTTGCCTTGTTTGTGTGTCTGACTGTCTGCTTGCCTTGTTTGTGTGTCTGACTGTCTGCTTGCCTTGTTTGTGTGTCTGACTGTCTGCTTGCCTTGTTTGTGTGTCTGACTGTCTGCTTGCCTTGTTTGTGTGTCTGACTGTCTGCTTGCCTTGTTTGTGTGTCTGACTGTCTGCTTGCCTTGTTTGTGTGTCTGACTGTCTGCTTGCCTTGTTTGTGTGTCTGACTGTCTGCTTGCCTTGTTTGTGTGTCTGACTGTCTGCTTGCCTTGTTTGTGTGTCTGACTGTCTGCTTGACTTGTTTGTGTGTCTGACTGTCTGCTTGCCTTGTTTGTGTGTCTGACTGTCTGCTTGCCTTGTTTGTGTGTTTGTCTGTCTGTTTGTCTTCTCAGGTCTGTCTAACTACGATTTTAAAGAACTGTCCATTGCAAAGTGGAAGCTTCTGCCAAATCAGTATTTCCTAGAAATGGCTCTTTTACGAGTAAGCGTGATGTTTTTCAGTAAATCGTCACTTTTTGTATTGACACGAGTAAAGTTTCCAGCATAATAGCAGACTTGACCAGATTGGACTGCCCCAATCTCACCCGCATTCCTCAGGTGCCAATCGACTCGGACCGGCTGGAGCCGACCGTTCGCCTGCTGTCACCCGGCGACAATCCGCTGAGCAGCGAGGCGGCCACCGCGCCAGCCGGAAAGCCCGCCAGCTGGCGCCTGCCCGCCCGTCAGCTGCTCCGCACCGAGCCGGCCTCCGAGGACCTGCCCGCGGCTATCCGCGACGGCTCCACCGTTGGCTATTGCTCCGACGAACTGGACGCCAGGTGGATGCGACTGACTGGCGTGTCACCTGACCATCTGGAAGCCGTCATCACCGCCGCCGAGGTGGCCACGCATGCCCGGCTTCAGGTACGGCTTTCTTTCTGTCTGTCTGACCGTCTGTCTGTCTGTCTGACCGTCTGTCTGTCTGTCTGTCTGTCTGTCTGTCTGTCTGTCTGTCTGTCTGTCTGTCTGTCTGTCTGTCTGTCTGACCGTCTGTCTGTCTGTCTGTCTGTCTGTCTGTCTGTCTGTCTGTCTGTCTGTCTGTCTGTCTGTCTGTCTGTCTGTCTGTCTGTCTGTCTGTCTGTCTGTCTGTCTGTCTGTCTGTCTTTCTGTCTGTCTGTCTGTCTGTCTGTCTGTCTGTCTGTCTGTCTGTCTGTCTTAATGTCTGTCTGTCTGTGTGTATGTCTGTCTGTCTGTCTGTCTGTCTGTCTGTCTGTCTGTCTGTCTGTCTGTGTGTGTGTCTGTCTGTCTGTCTGTCTTTGCTAAGCGGCTAAGAATTTTGCTAAGCGGCTAAGAATTTTGCTAAGCGGCCTGCACACTGAACCCCCCCCCTCCCAGGCCAGTCTCCGGGGCACCGCCGGCCTGGGCATCGAGTTCGACTCCAGCGTAGCCTGCAGCGCCTGCCTCTGCCCGGAGGCCGGCCCAGACAACGAGATCGTCTTCTGCGACGGCTGCGACGCCGCGGTGCACCAGGCCTGCTACGGCCTGACCGACGTGCCCGAGGGCACCTGGCTGTGCCAGCCCTGCAGCCGGGGCCTCCGCCGCCGCCCGGACTGCCTGCTCTGCCCGGCCAACGACGCCTCGTCCTCTTCGTCGGCGGCTTCGTTTGGCCACGTCATAGCCATGAAATCGGCTGGCTGCGACCCCGACTCCTGGTGCCACCTGGCCTGCGCGCTCTGGCTGCCCGAGGTCACCTTCGGCGATGTTGACGCCGTCACTGAGCCCCTTCAGGTGAGGGGGTGACGGTGCTGATTGTGATTGGCCGATCTTTGAGTCCAAGGGGGGGGTGCCTGCGAGCTGAGAGGATATTAGTAGTTGTCTTTTTATGCATTTGTTTACATTAGTGGTGGACAGGGGCTGTAGCCTAGTAGTTTAGAGCGTCGGACTCACGACTTGGAAGGTCGGGGGTTCGATTCCCGATCTTACTGGAACAATTTGTGTTATTGAGAAAGACACTTTCAACCTCTGCATTGCTTCAGTTCACCCAGCTGTAAAATGGGTGCCAGCATTAGCTGGGGTAATTGAGGGTGTGTGGCGACCCCCCAGTCCTTGGACTGAACAGCCGTACGCAGCCTTCAGATGCGCCGCGCAATTGCTGCGGCTGAGCTGTCGGTTGCACATCTGGCCCAATTGGGACAGGTCTGATCAATTATTATTATTACTATTGTTTACATAGACAACCAGATAGTGTGAGGAAACCGCTCGAAATGAATTTGTGGTCAATGCTCGCAACGTTCTCCATGCGGAGACTGGCTGCGCCACTCCGGCTCTGACGCTGCCACCGAATTGTCAACAATACGTGCATACTAACAACGGCTGGTTACTGCACTAATAGTTAAAACCGTAGCGTTTGAAGAGGCCAATTTTGAAAAACGAATCATTGTTTATATCTTTCACTTCTCAGGACTTCGAAGCCGAGGTGCCGCCGTGGCGACGCGCCCTGCTCTGTCGGATCTGTCGACAGCGCGGCGTCGGCGCCTGCGTCCAGTGCGGCGTCCGGCGCTGCAACGCCGCATTCCACGTCGGTTGCCTAGCAACCAGCCGCGGCAGCGTCGGCGTAGCCGGCGGCGGAGGCCGGCTGGCCTCAGTAGAAGGTCGGGACGGTCGACGAAAGTACCTGGTGTACTGCGATCGACACGCCGATACGGCTGAAGCGGCCAAAGCCATGGGACGCGAGCGGCAGTGGCGCCGTAGGCGGGAGCAGCTGATGAAGCTCAAGCGGAAGCTGAAACAGCTTAAGGGAAAGCCACCGGTTCAGCTGGCTTTGGCGCTGCAGCGGGAGACGCTGGGAAGAAATCGTACCGGACCTGACAATGGCCTTCTTAATAAGAGAAACATGAAGTAGGTTTTGCTTTCTGGTGGATCCCATTTGCTGTCTTTCACTTCCCCTGATATTCTCCGATGTCTAAGTACAAGTTTTCCCATTCAAAATCCCCTTTTATCCTCGTTTTCCCATTCAAAATCCCCTTTTATCCTAGTTTTCCCATTTCAAATCCCCTTTTATCCGAGTTTTCCCATTTAAAATCCGCTTTTATCCTAGTTTTCCCATTCAAAATTCCCTTTTATCCTAGTTTTCCCATTCAAAATAACCTTTTATCCTAGTTTTCCCATTTAAAATCCGCTTTTATCCTAGTTTTCCCATTCAAAATCCCCTTTTAATCAAGTTTTCCATTCCTGATCCCAGTATTCCCATTATTACAGATCCCCTAAAGTTTCCCTTTCCCCTTCAGCGTTACAATTCCATGGCTTTCATACCCACTTCATCCCAGATTCCGACCCCAGATCTCAATCTCGACCCTTCTAGATGCTTTAATCCCAAAAATATCCTTAATATACTACTTGTAAGTTACTAAAAAACCCGCAGGCTAAAAGAGTTGGAGGCAAACTTCCACACGGCCGTCAGTCCCGGCGACCTGCAGCGCAGCCTTGGCTCGCGAAAGATCGACGCCAAAACTGTGTCGCTCGTTCTGGATTACTGGAAGCTGAAGAGAACTGTGAGTTTTACCACAGGAACCTGCGCCTCTCCCTCACATCCGCTCCCTTCATGAGCCGCTCCTCCTCACATCCGCTCCCTTCATGAGCCGCTCCTCCTCACATCCGCTCCCTTCATGAGCCGCTCCTCCTCACATCCGCTCCCTTCATGAGCCGCTCCTCCTCACATCCGCTCCCTTCATGAGCCGCTCCTCCTCACATCCGCTACCTTCATGAGCCGCTCCTCCTCACATCCGCTCCCTTCATGAGCCGCTCCTCCTCACATCCGCTCCCTTCATGAGCCGCTCCTCCTCACATCCGCTCCCTTCATGAGCCGCTCCTCCTCACATCCGCTCCCTTCATGAGCCATTCCTCCTCACATCCGCTCCTTGGATGAGCCTCTCCGCTCCTCACATGGCAATCTGCATTTCCCTCTCGCAGGCAGGCGGCTGTCGCCCAATGCTGACCACCTCCGTGGCCGACTGCTCCGACCCTTCTGGCCACCTCTGCCAGCAGTTGCACCTGCCATTGGCGCAGCAGGCCGTGGCTTCTGCGGCTGCTTCAGCGACATCAGCCGCAGACTGCGGCTATCAGAGCTCGTCGCCGGCTGTCTGCATCGAAGGCCCGGGCGGCGGCGGCGGCGCCGAGGACGCGAAGCTGGTGCAGCAGGGCCGCACCCTGGTCCGCCTCAGGCTGGACCTGGAGCGAGTCCGCAATCTCTGCTACCTGGTGCTGAGGCGGGAGAAAACCAAGCGCAGCCTGCTGCACACCTGCCAGCGGATTGGCGAGTGCCAGCTGGGCTGCCAGTTCGGCAAGCAGAAAGGAGCCGCCGCGGCCTCCAGCTCGCCGTCGACTCCGCCGATGCCAGCTGGTAGTCGGCCGCCGCAGGTTGACAGCAACAACAACTCGGACAAGCGGCGGGGTCACAGCTGCAGAGCTTCCGCTGTTAAATCAGTCAGGCGGAATGGGCAACCGCGTGCAAACTCTGCCACTCATGCCGCGGTGCCGGCAGCAAGTAAGCGGCAGCAGAAGCTGACGACGCCTCGGCGACAGAGGCCCAGACCGCGGCAGCTGAGGCGCTGGCCAAGGCAGCAAGACAAATCTGCAGGTGTTGGGAAAAAGCGACTGCGTTAGTTTTGTTTGTTATAAATGATAAGTAATTCAAATTGTCAAGTTGTCTACGGGATTTTGCGGCTTGGGGTTTTCGAACACGTTCTGAAAATGGCCTTGCGATATCTGATATTTTTAGATTTCTTTCCCAGAATTGTCCAGCCCCCGTAGTAAACGATATAAAATTCGCCCCATAAACCACTCTGAGAATCGCCCCTTACATTCGCTCCATAATCCACCCTGAGAATCGCCCCATAATCCACCATGAGAATCGCCCCATAATCTACCATGAGAATTGCCACTTAGATTCGCCCCATAATCCACCATGAAAATCGCCCCAAAATCACCCTGACAATCGCCTCATAATCCACCCTGAGAATCGCCACTTAGATTCGCCCCATAATCCACCATGAAAATCGCCCCAAAATCACCCTGACAATCGCCTCATAATCCACCCTGAGAATCGCCACTTAGATTCGCCCCATAATCCACCATGAGAATCGCCCCAAAATCCACCCTGAGAATCGCCTCATAATCCACCCTGAGAATTGCCCCATAATCCACCATGAGAATCGCCCCATAAATTACCGTGAGAATCGCCCCCTAAATCCACCTCAAGAATCGCCTTGAACTGGTCTGATCCTCGGGTCAAGTGCAACCTTAGGATGATTTTATAGAAAACCTGTACCTGGGATTTCACCAATCAATAATGGCTTCTGTTAAACAAAGTGTTTTATTCATCTGTACGCTTACCATTGTTTTACGGAGATGTATTTTTCTTTATCTTGTTTGTACAAAGCTTATTTTTGCCCTGCCTGCTGCTCCGCCGACTCTCTGACTCACCAAGACCCAATACTACTTACTTTGGTAAGTAGCTGTTTTGCATATTGTTTTACCAAATTTAAGAAACCGGAGATTTAGCGGGGTAGCCCAGAAATCTTTCAAATCGTTTTTTTATATTTTTGCCAATTTGTTTTGTTTTGTTTGAATCTGGCTACCCCGTGTTAGAGAGAATTTCACCCTGAGTTGGGATTCGGTAGAGTTACTCTGGCCCTACCCAATATGCTCGCATTACACTACTTTCCGGTACAAGACTCTTACACTATGGTACTTATACTTCTGTACTGATATCGAAGCTCTCATTTCGTATACTGTAAATTGTTATATACTATATTATTACAAACACAAATAAACCTACTTCGTATTTAAACCTTCCATTAAACTATGCAAGCAGTTATGAATTATAAACAGAACACTTTTTCAGCGTTTCCTCTTTGTTCTTTTATTGCCTTCTTAGTATACAAAGACTAGCGGCTTGCTCTTCATCCGGTTAGACGAAAATTTGATTTGATGCCTCGCCACTGAGATGCCATGGCCGGCCAGCTGGACTCGCTGCTGTCCAGCTACTCCCTGCTCAAATCCTCCGGCGGCCCCGGCGCTTCTCTGGTTGCTAAGCGACGCATTCACGACCTGCTGCGATCGGCCGCTCCGCCCGTTGCTATGGAGGCCAGCGAACAATTGGTTGCCATGGCGAATGCTGATGCGGAAGACACCGACGATGTTGAAGTCTATCTGTCGGTTCGATGTCTACGCCTGGTGACTCGCCTGCCTGGCGGGCCGCAGCGGCTGGCGGCGGCTGGCGCCTGTCCGCACCTGCTGAATAAACTGGCTGCCAGACTCTCCAGGTGAGGCCTCCCGGACACACAGATCCTCAGTTGCTGGGCCAGCCTTCCAGATCCTCAGTTGCTGGGCCAGCCTTCCAGATCCTCAGTTGCTGGGCCAGCCTTCCAGATCCTCAGTTGCTGGGCCAGCCTCCCAAATCCTCAGTTGCTGGGCCAGCCTCCCAAATCCTCAGTTGCTGGGCCAGCCTCCCAAATCCTCAGTTGCTGGGCCAGCCTCCCAGATCCTCAGTCTCTGGGCCAGCCTCCCAGATCCCCAGTTGCTGGGCCAGCCTCCCAGATCCTCAGTTGCTGGGCCAGCCTCCCAGATCCTCAGTCTCTGGGCCAGCCTCCCAGATCCCCAGTTGCTGGGCTAGCCTCCCAGATCCCCAGTTGCTGGACCAGCCTCCCAGATCCTCAGTCTCTGGGCCAGCCTCCCAGATCCTCAGTTGCTGGGCCAGCCTCCCAAATCCTCAGTTGCTGGGCCAGCCTCCCAGATCCTCAGTCTCTGGGCCAGCCTCCCAGATCCCCAGTTGCTGGGCCAGGCTACCAGATCCTCAGTTGCTGGGTCAGCCTCCCAGATCCCCAGTTGCTGGGCCAGCCTCCCAGATCCCCAGTTGCTGGGCCAGGCTCCCAGATCCTCAGTTGCTGGGCTAGGCTCCCAGATCCTCAGTTGCTGGGCCAGCCTCCCAGATCCTCATGCAAACCATGCATTTACGATTCCCCACCCTGCAGATCTCCAGGCCAGCAGCCGCAGTCCCAGCCTCCGAAGCGGCAGCAACAGTCAGCAGCGCAGGCGTCAAAGCCCGCCAAGTCCTCGGCCTCGGTGATCACCACCGCTATTATCCGGCTGCTCGGCCACCTGCTGCCAGCCTGCTCACCTGAGCACCTGACGGCCGACGATCTCGACTGCAGCCCGCTGGTGACCGTCGCTTCTGCCGGCCTGCTGGGCGGCGATGACAGCCGCCTGGCCTTCAACTGCCTGGCCGCGCTGTGCCGCTGCTCCGCCCCGGGTCGCCAGGCCTGCCTTCGGGCCGGCTTCCCCGCCTGCCTGGCCCGCCTGCTGCTGCTGCAACTCCAGGCCGACCAGCCCGCCAGCCAGCAGCGTCGCGGGCGGCGCCGACTTGTTCGCCGATCTCTGGCCGCCTATCACCGGCTGTGCGCCGATCCGTGGTCGCGAGTTCGACTCCCGGCCGAGTCCGACTGTCATCGAGTGCTGATCGTAGCGCTGCGCTGTCGCTTCAGCTGGCAGGTGGTCCGCCTGACGGCCATGCGGTGCATCGCCTGCTTTGCCTACGACAGGCGGGGCCTGGCCGAGCTGGCCCGCTGGGGCCTCGCCTCAGCCCTGGTCGCCACCCTCACCGACGAAGCTGCTGCTTCGACATCTGCAGCGAGCTCACAAGCCGAGGCCGAGAGTCTGTCCTCGGCGTCGAACTTGGCCAGCTCAAAAACTGCCGCTGCAAAATCTGCAACAAAATCTGCAGCAGCGCCGAAAGCAACAACAGCAATCTCTACCTGTGCAAGTCCCATCTACCCGACTCCGCCGTATTCGCCCGCTGCCTCGTCTGCGTCTTCCGGCTCCTCCTCGGCCGCTTCGTCCGGTGATTCTTCTTCAGCGGCTTCGTCAGCCTCCTCAGACTGCGACGATGATTTTGCTGACGATCCTGAAGACTTCCACGGCGTCGTCAGGGACGACAATGACGACGACGACTTTTATGACGACGACGCTGCCTCGCTATTCTCAGAGGTGGTGCCCGAAGAGGAGGCGCTTGGCGTTGATGAGGCCGATGAAGCAGCTGAGCCCGACGGCGAGCCGGTGACTCTCGGCGATGTGGAAGGCGCGGCTCTGCATTGCCTGACCCAGCTGGCCAGCGACTCTCGCCTGCGGCCGGCATTGCTGGAACCCGCGGCCACGCTGCGCCTGCTTGTTGACTACCTGATTGCCAGGCCTCACCTGCGCTGCTGGCTGCTCATGAGGCAGCTGGCCGGCTGCCAATTCGCGCTGGAGCCGCTCATCTCTGGCGGATGCGTGCTGGCCTTGGCCAGGCGGTTCGACCCCGACTGCAGGGCTGCTGGCGCTACTAGCGGTAGCCTCAGGGCGGAGACAGCGTCCGCAAGGTGCTCGGGCAGCTGCTACGAGCTCGATCAGGTGAGGGTTAGCAAGTTCGGTTACTTGTAGAATTGGAGGTCAAGGTCAAGAGAGAAGGACAGAAGAGAAATTAGAGATAAGAAGGGCAGAGATTGAATGAGAAGGGCAGTCGAGATTGGATGAGACAGCCATATATTAATGAGACGGCCAGATATTGGATGAGACAGCCAGAGATTGGATGAGGCAGCCAGAGATTGGATGAGACGGCCAGAAATAAGATAAGAAGGGCAGAGATTGAATGAGACTGCTAGAGATTGGATGAGACGGGACGGCCAGAGATTGGATCGGATGGCCATATATTAGATAAGAAGAGCAGAGATTGGATTAGCAAGCCAGAGATTAGATTAGACGGCCAGAGATTAGATAAGAAGGGCAGATGAGCCAGCCAGAGATTGGATAAGACAGCCAGAGATTAGATGAGACGGCCAGAGATTGGATGGGACGGCCAGACATAGGATGAGTCGGCCAGAGATTAAATAAGAATGGCATAGATTGTTTGAGACAGCTAGAGATTAGATAACAACGTCAGAAATTGGATTGGAAGGCCAGAGATTAGATTGGAAAGCCAGAGATAAGATAAAAATGGCACAGATAATATGATATTTGGCAATAAAACCGCAGGTGCTGGACAGAGCGGCCATCACTGCTGGCAGTCACTTCGGTCTGGAGACCCTGCGCTCGCTGTCCAGGTTCGCCTCCTCTGGCCGGCGGCCCGGGCTCGCCCGCCTGTGCGCCCTCAGCCTGCCCTGTCTACTGCTCAGGCCGGGCCGGCCGAGCGACCATCGGACTGACCCCACCGTCACCATAGCAACGGTTGAGTCATCGACAATCTGCCGAGCTCACCGGGCCACAGGCTTCGTAGCCCGGCTATTCCGTCTGCTGCGGCGATCCGACGAACCCGAAGACGCCGCTGCTGACAATGCCGAGTCGCCAGACGCTGAACTGGCTGGGCTGGGCCTGAGGCGCCTGCTGCACCTGTGCCTGAGCCGGCTGGGTCCCCCCGGCCAGCGACTGTCCGATGTGGTCAGCTCCAGCCTGCGCCTGAGCAGCAGCACCAGCTGCTCCGCCGCCGACATTGCCTGGACTCTTCTACTCCAGCGGGGCAGCTTGCAGCGCCAGATTCAACAGGACAAGCTGAGCTCCCCGACCTGCCAGTTCGGCGCTCGAATCGCCTCTGAGCCAGCCGACCTGTTGCTGACTTTTCCGTCATCGCTGGACGGTGATGCGGACTCACCGCTGCCCAGCGGCCTGTCCTGTCACCGGGCCGCCCTCACCGCCCGGTCGGATTATTTCCGAGCCCTCCTGGCTGGCAGCTTCGCCGAGTCCGGCTCGACCAGGATCCAGCTGCGCGATGTTGACCCGCCTACTGTTGAGTCCGTGCTGCACCTGGCCTACGGCTGCGCGAACTCGGGCTCCGCCTGTCTGCACCTCCAGTCGGGGCCGTTCCGTCGGCTCGCCGACTATCTGCGACTTGTCGCCTGCAGGCGCCGGTTCCTGCTGGACTTGCCGTCGGCTGCCGAGGCGGTGCTGATGCGGGCATCGTTTGTTTATTTCTCAGCATCTCCGGCGTCTTCTTCATCCACTGTTGAGTCGCCGTTGAGTCGCCTGCTAACCGCTGCCAGCGTGTTCAGGGACTCCGAGCTAGCCAGGCTCTGTCTGGCCCGCCTGCTGGCCAGCGGCCGCCTCGGCGTTGAACTGGCCGACGTTCTGACGCCTGACAGCCGGCTGGCCGGCATGTGCGAGGATCGGGGCCGCTGGCTGCACGACTTCCTGTACAGCTTCTGCGATGCCGCACTGGCGGCTCTGTGAGCGACTTCTATCAGTCTCAGTAGATTCAGACCATCCGAAAGAGGTTCTGTGAGGAAGTCTTTTGTTAATCGACAACACCGATAAAACAGTGCGCCGAAAGAAATGAAAGAAAGCAAGAAAGACACTGGGCTGCTGCTGTTAGGCCTTATAAAAGCCAGCAGGCAGTCGAAATGCCGAGTGTGCGCCTGTCCTTGCTGGCAGGGTTCCTGCACTGTCAGCATCACCTCCTGCACTGTCGGCATCACCTCCTGCACCGTCGGCATCACCTCCTGCACTGTCGGCATCACCTCCTGCACCGTCGGCATCACCTCCTGCACCGTCGGCATCACCTCCTGCACTGTCGGCATCACCTCACGCACTGTCGGCATCACCTCCTGCACTGTCGGCATCACCTCCTGCACCGTCAGCATCACCTCCTGCACCGTCAGCATCACCTCCTGCACCGTCGGCATCACCTGCACCGTCAGCATCACCTGCACCGTCAGCATCACCTGCACCGTCAGCATCACCTGCACCGTCAGCATCACCTCCTGCACTGTCGGCATCACCTGCACCGTCAGCATCACCTGCACCGTCAGCATCACCTGCACCGTCAGCATCACCTGCACCGTCAGCATCACCTCCTGCACTGTCGGCATCACCTGCACCGTCAGCATCACCTGCACCGTCAGCATCACCTCCTGCACTGTCGGCATCACCTGCACCGTCAGCATCACCTCCTGCACCGTCAGCAGCAGCAGCACCTCTTTTATGAAATTTTAAAGAAAATCAGAATGTAGCAATGGGAGTTAGCACGCGTTCAACTCCCGTCTCCGAGGGGTACTAAGTTCGATTCCGCTGATTGTCAAGACGCGCCTGTAGTGCCTGTGTCTGCATCCATTAACCCAATGAGAACAGGCAAATATAAGTTAAAGGTTTTTTAATGCGAGTCTTGTTTGTTTGCATTTAAATGCGCGCACTTCAGAAATTTGATTTTAATAAAATGTAAATAAAGAAAATTGATGTTGGAATTGGAATTAATGATTAATGCACTAAATAATCTAATACAGAAATGCTGCAACTTTCAATTTTCTTTGTTTCCTGGAGGACTAATAATTGAACTAAATTGATAAAAGTTTAAATTATTTAATACAATTGTTATTAAACTACTTACAAATTAGTAGCATTATTTTGTGCATAGGTTCCTTTGCGATTAGGTTACTTCAGAAATTGAAAGTATCCCGAGGGTGCACCTGTTTATGTAATAATTCTTTTGTTCAAGCTATACACGCTTGATATTACTGGTACACTCAAAGTAGTATTTTACGCTTAATGCCATCTAGTTTGAAGAGACGGTAGAGAGCGAATCTCGAAGCAGTCTTCAAATCGGCTGATTCGATACTTCTCGTACCCTGCCAGAACAACAGGAAGAGACCTGGTTTTTTCATGCGGGATTCTGCATCACCCGATGCATACCGAGGGACCGGGGGTGCTCACCTAAGAGACAGTTGAGGCTCACCTAAGAGACAAGTGGGGCTCGCCTAAGAGACAGTTGAGGCTCACCTAAGAGACAGTTGAGGCTCACCTAAGAGACAGTTGAGGCTCACCTAAGAGACAAGTGGAGCTCGCCTAAGAGACAGGGGGGCTCACCTAAGAGACAGTTGAGGCTCACCTAAGAGACAAGTGGGGCTCGCCTAAGAGACAGGGGGCTCACCTAAGAGACAAGTGGGGCTCGCCAAAGAGACAGGGGGCTCACCTAAGAGACAGTTGAGGCTCACCTATGAGACAGGGGTGCTCACCTAAGAAACAAGGGGTGCTCGCCTAAGAAACAAGGGGTGCTCAACTAAGAAACAAGAGGTGCTCACCTAAGAAACAAGGGGTGCTCACCTAAGAAACAAGGGGTGCTCACCTAAGAAACAAGGGGTGCTCACCTAAGAAACAAGGGGTGCTCGCCTAAGAAACAAGGGGTGCTAACCTAAGAAACAAGGGGTGCTCACCTAAGAAACAAGGGGTGCTCGCCTAAGAGACAGGGGTGCTCACCTAAGAAACAGTTGAGGCTCACCTAAAAGACAAGTGGTGCTCACCTAAAAGACAAGTGGTGCTCACCTAAAAGACAAGTGGTGCTCACTTAAGAGACAGTTGAAGCTCACCTATGAGACAGGGGTGCTCACCTAAGAAACAGTTGAGGCTCACCTAAAAGACAAGTGGTGCTCACCTAAGAGACAGTTGAGGCTCACCTAAAAGACAAGTGGTGCTCACCTAAGAGACAGTTGAGGCTCACCTAAAAGACAAGTGGTGCTCACCTAAGAGACAGTTGAGGCTCACCTAAAAGACAAGTGGTGCTCACCTAAGAGACAGTTGAGAGGCTCACCTAAGAGACAAGTGGTGCTCACCTAAGAGACAGTTGAGGCTCACTTAAGAGACAGGGGGTGCTCGCCTAAGAGACAGGGGGTGCTCGCCTAAGAAACAAGGGGTGCTCACTTAAGAGACAGTGGCGCCTTCTCAGAGGCAGGTATTTAGGAAACTGCAGGATTTTTGAATTCTCACCCTTCAAAATCTTCCGGGCAGCCCACGGAATTTCCACTAGAGTTGCGCAACCCCTCCGCAGCCAACCAATGTCCTCCAGCCCAACAGCTGCCGCCGCAGTGAAAGCTGCCAAATCGCAGCTTCGCAGCCTCATCAAGTCGCGCCTGGCCGCCCTATCAGCTGAGCAGCGCAGCTCAAAATCCGGCATCATTGTCCAGAAGCTGCTGGCCAGCGATCGGTACCGCTCGGCTAAGCGGATCAGCGTCTACCTGAGCATGCCGGAGGAGGTCGACACGGCCGGCATTGTGGCCGACATTTTCAATAGCGGCCGCCGGCTGTTCGTGCCGAGGTACAGCCGCGGCGGCGGCATGGAGATGCTGGCTGTGTCCGGCCGAGAGGACCTGGCCTCGCTGCCAGTCACCAAGTGGGGCATCCGGCAGCCGGGACTCGAACCCGGGTCGCCCGCCAGGGAGGAGGGCCTGGAGAACGGCGGGCTGGATCTCATTATAGTACCAGGCCTGGCATTCTGCCAAGCTGACGGGGCGCGGCTGGGCCGGGGCATGGGCTACTATGACCGCTACCTGGCCAGGGCCCGCGCCGCCAACCCCGCCTGCGCCGCCGTGGCCATCGCCTTCAGCGACCAGCTGGTCGACTCCGTGCCCACCGGCGACTCTGACCAGCCGCTTGATGACATCGTCACTGATTGAAATCATCTTAAGATGCATGTAGACTATTTTTAGAACTCTCATTATCAATCGTGCTCAATACTAATTCGATTAAAAACATAAATAATTTTGTTTCCAATTTATCGCAATCGATTTTGAAGCTTTTGATGTAACCACGCTCTGGTCGCGGGATAGGGCATGGGAACTTTTTCGAAAGTGCCTCCTATCCCGTGCACCCTCTGCACAGAGCTGTCGAGACTCGGCCAGGTCTCCGACCGGGCCTGGAGACTCCCGCTCTGCTGCACCCCTCCTGCTGCCTTGGTCCCGTCTCTCCTGCCGCCACACCTGCCTTTCCGGAGCCCCTACCCCTTTCTGTACCTCCCCCTCTACCCTATCTCTTCTGTTCCCGCCCTATTCTTCCTGTACTTTCTCTACCTCCTCCTTTTTTTTTGTCTCCCTCTGCACTCTTTTCCTGCGCTGTCCCCTCTTTCCCTGTGTCTACTTACAGTACTTTGTGTGCTCACCGTCTCCCCATCCCCTCTCAAACTCCCAAACGGTGACGCAAGTCGTGTGACCCCTTCTCCCCCTCGGTGACTCATCGATGACTCATCCCCCTCTCTTGCGCAACCTTTTCTCACGCTATTGTTCTCCTTCCCAAATTTCTCATGTGACACCCACCCCACCTCCGCTTCTATTGTTCTCGTTTTTGCTTCTTTTGTTCTCTCGACCCCCACCAATTATCACATTTTCTCCGATTTTCTCTTTCTTTTGTTCTCGTTTTCGCACCTAATTATCACCTTTTCTCCAATGTTTACTTTTCCATTGTTCTCAGTTTTCCCCAATTATCCCCGATTTCCAATTCCTTTGTTCTCGACCCCAGCCCTATTGTTCTCAATGTTTGCTTGCGCAACACTTTCGCGACCACCCGCTGCGCCAATTATCCCCCCACCCCACCTCCGGATTGCGCAATTTCCCGATTTCTCATGTTGCTATGCCGGTCTCATGCTTCTCATCATGACTCATTCTGACGTCATTCTGCCGGCAGCCAATCAGAGAGAGGGAGCCATGGTAACGACCTTGAGGAGGCGGCTGTGAGGTCTATAAAAGGAAGCGATTTCGGCATGAGAATACTCAACTGAGTTTATCTCTGTTCCTCTCCTCGTCCTTCTTTGGACTTGCTGTCAGATTGAGTTCTGACCCATTCGTCTATAAGACGAATCCCTGCCGGTCCGCGGTCTGTTACCGCCAAGTTATCCTTAGCTCCCCAAGTGAGCTCGCCTATCGGCCAGCGGTCTGATACCGCCCAGCATCATCAGCATCGCCTGATCTACATCAGCGCCTCGTCGCTCCAGCGCATCGCCGCTTCACCGTCTGCCTGACTGCAGCCTACAGCCGCCCTCGGTCACTCCGCCTCTCTCTCCCTCTGTGCAGCTGCCGGTAAGTTCCTACTACTAATTTGTGCTCTAATTGCCTTTGCTTATCCGGGGTTTGCCTATTTTCCATTGTCTGATTAGAGAGCTGAGCCAATTGTGATACCGTATCTTTTGCTGTATTTTACTCAATAGTGAAGCCGCCTAATTGCCTGCTTATTTGCCTAAGGGCCTAATTATTAACTATTAACTAACTTCATCATTATTCAATCTTTCACCATCATTTCACTCATGGCTTGCTAAGCCTTTCTCCCGGGGTGGCAAAGCATAAGGAAGTTTGGGTAAGCTAATGGCCTCTCCCCGTGCAAAGCCCGCCTGTGAGTGCGTGCTGCGGGGCCGCGTGTGCGTGCAGTAGAGGGATTAGCGAGTCTTGGCACAGAATGGCAGTAGGAAGGTTGCAACCCCATGCTAACGCGTCCCTTCGCCCTGAGCAATCTAAACTATAGACAGTACATGTTCGCCTCATACTACTCTTAGTAATCAAAGTCGCAAGCCAGCCTCGCTCACAGCCACAAAGGATCCCCTGCTGAGAAATCCTCCAGGATTGAGCCCAGAGTTCCCGATCATGCCCCAAGCAGAGTCCCTGTACTCGGCTGCATGCGTCTCCCCTGTTAGCCTAAATCCCCTGGTAACCAATCCAGGCGGGGCTCTAGCCTCGAGAGGTCTGGTAGAAAGATCCAGGTGCGCCAGGTCACATAGAGTGGTGGCAGCCACTCGGTCATACCATGACCGAGTGACCAACTATTGCACCTTGGCTACAGGTGGGGTCCATGTGGGTCCTTGGCCCTCTGGTCACGAAGCGCTACCAAAGCTACTAATCATGTGGGCGGGACAGTCTGGTGCTGGAGGTCCGTCAGGTCATTGCCCGGTCATAGGCAGCCTACGGTCATTGCCCCCTCTAGCCATGCGTTCGTCTCTCTACGGAGCGGACAGGCGACAAGGGCGGTTACATCACTTTTATATTACAACAAAAATGCATTGATATTTGTACATTTTTTTATTTTTTACACCGGCGGTATCCAGATACTTCACTGTGACCCCTGCCTCCCCATCCCCAGATGCATCAGTGACCCCTGCCTCCCCCTTCCCAGTTGCACCAGTGACCCCTGTCTCCCCCTTCCCAGTTGCACCAGTGACCCCTGCCTTCCCCTCCCCAGATCCTTCACTGTGACCCCTGCCTCCCCCTTCCCAGTTGCACCAGTGACCCCTGCCTCCCCATCCCCACATGCATCAGTGATCCCTGCCTCCCCCTTCCCAGATGCATCAGTGACCCCTGCCTCCCCCTTCCCAGTTGCACCAGTGACCCCTGTCTCCCCCTTCCCAGTTGCACCAGTGACCCCTGTCTCCCCCTTCCCAGTTGCACCAGTGACCCCTACCCCTGCCTTCCCCTCCCCAGTTACTTCACTGTGACCCCTGCCTCCCCCTTCCCAGTTGCACCAGTGACCCCTGTCTCCCCCTTCCCAGATGCACCAGAGACCCCTGTCTCCCCCTTCTCAGTTGCACCAGTGACCCCTGCCTTCCCCTCCCCAGATACTTCACTGTGACCCCTGCCTCCCCATCCCCACATGCATCAGTGATCCCTGCCTCCCCCTTCCCAGATGCATCAGTGACCCCTGCCTCCCCCTTCCCAGTTGCACCAGTGACCCCTGTCTCCCCCTTCCCAGTTGCACCAGTGACCCCTGTCTCCCCCTTCCCAGTTGCACCAGTGACCCCTACCCCTGCCTTCCCCTCCCCAGTTACTTCACTGTGACCCCTGCCTCCCCCTTCCCAGTTGCACCAGTGACCCCTGTCTCCCCCTTCCCAGATGCACCAGAGACCCCTGTCTCCCCCTTCTCAGTTGCACCAGTGACCCCTGCCTTCCCCTCCCCAGATACTTCACTGTGACCCCTGTCTCCCCATCCCCAGATGCATCAGTGACCCCTGCCTCCCCCTTCCCAGATGCACCAGAGACCCCTGTCTCCCCCTTCTCAGTTGCACTAGTGACCCCTGCCTTCCCCTCCCCAGATACTTCACTGTGACCCCTGCCTGCCCTTCCCAGTTGCACCAGTGACCCCTGCCTCCCCATCCCCACATGCATCAGTGACCCCTGCCTCCCCCTTCCCAGTTGCACCAGTGACCCCTGCCTCCCCATCCCCACATGCATCAGTGACCCCTGCCTTCCCTTCCCAGTTGCACCAGTGACCCCTGCCTTCCCTTCCCCAGATGCATCAGTGACCCCTGCCTTCCCTTCCCCAGTTGCATCAGTGACCCCTGTCTCCCCCTTCCCAGATGCACCAGTGACCCCTGTCTCCCCATCCTCAGATGCATCAGTGAACCCTGCCTTCCCCTCCCCAGTTGCATCAGTGACCCCTGCCTTCCCATCCCCAGATGCATCAGTGACCCATGCCTTCCCATCCCCAGATGCATCAGTGACCCCTGTCTCCCCACCCACTGCATCAGTGAGTCGTGACTTACAAGAATCTGGTTAGAACGGAGGCCAATGCAATGTTTAAATTTAAATTCAATTTAAAATGCTCGAATGCTGCAGAATGCATTAATTCAAAGGAATGGACCTTCAGTAGAGGCATGCATTTACACTTATCAATACTGATGTGAGGTTTGTTACTTGAAACAAAGCCACTGCTCAGTGGAGCTATTAAACTAGGTATTGTGTTTTTGTTTGCAGAAAAGTATACTGGCTGCTTTGCCAACAGACTGGTTTATAAATAGAGCCTGTGCTCAGAGCCAGCCGCACCCTACACACAGTTAAAAGTGTTTGGAGAACTTTCAAGCTCATCTTTCGGCTCTGCTTGATGTGCTGGAGAGAAGAGCAGAGAGAAAGCAATTTGCTCGCTGGGTGGCTGCCTTTCGCAAAGTGCAGATTGCGTGCGTCGGCAAGGGGCCAACTCTGTACCTTATTCTGCATAATGCGTATAGCACATGGAGACCGGAACCGGAATCTGGATTTTTGAAGTTATCATAAACTCGGACTTGGTTCAACGTGTCAGTCATTTAATGACTGTGACCGGGTTGCCAAACTGAAAAGGAGGTATGGAGAGGCGAGAGTGATGGGATTAATAATAATCATTTTGATAATAATTGATTGCACCAGCCTGATGTGCAACCGACAGCTCAGCCGCAGCTATTGCATGTACGCGGCGAATCTGAAGGCTGCGTACAGCTATTCAGTACCAAGGACTGGGGGGGGGGTCGCCACGCATCCTCAATTTACAGCTGGGTGAACTGAAGCAATGCTGAGTTAAATGTCTTGCTCAAGGACACAAATTGTTCCGATTGGCTCGAGAATCGAGCCCCCGACCTTTAGAGAGCCGGGGAGAATAGATATTAGATAAGATATTAAAGGAAAGAACAGATAAGAGAGAAGCTAGGGAGATTAGAGAGAGGAGAGCTGAGAAGAGACTAGGATTTTGGCAATCCCAGATTCTGTTCAGGGACTCCTTGGCCTGCGCCATCACCAGCTACAACCGGAACTCGCTTCGGACTAGTAAGAAGAAAGGAGAGAGAGGGTCGGGCGGAACGCGATGGATTAATTGCGAACAATGGCGAAGCTGCTGCCTCAGCTAAGCAGAACAGGTTTTTTTCATGAAGGCTTTCGAAATGCTAAATAGAATATAAAAATAAGATGGAAAAACAAACTTACGAGCTAGACGGGTAGGAAAACTGCAGAGAGCGTTCAGTGTCTACTTTTTTCTCACCTGCACTCTGCAAAGCAAAGTCGAAGAAATGCGCCACAGGAACTGTTGGCGACTGTTTCTGCTTCAGCTGCTGGTGCTGCTGTCCCAGCAACATCTTCAAGCTGCATCCAGGCCAACAGCTGACTGTAAGAGTGATGAAAACTATTTTTGAATTTTGTCAGACTCAAGCAATTTGTTTTGTACGGAATTTTCCACTGTTAAACTGCATCGCAATTTTTAGACTCGTTGAAATTCCAACCCAGTCAGCTAAGAGCCCCGTGTCCGGAGCGGCGACAGCTGCGCGTCTCAGTTGCTGGGGAGGAGTCGCCTGTGGAGCTGACTCTGACTGAGTCATCCAGGTGACTGACTGACTGACTGACTGACTGACTGACTGACTGACTGACTGACTGACTGACTGACTGACTGACTGACTGACTGACTGACTGACTGACTGACTGACTGACTGACTGACTTGAGTGAGTGGATGACTGACTGACTGACTGACTGACTGACTGACTGACTGACTGACTGACTGACTGACTGACTGACTGACTGACTGACTGACTGACTGACTGACTGACTGACTGACTGACTGACTGACTGACAGACTGACTGACTGACTGACTGACTGACTGACTGACTGACTGACTGACTGACTGACTGACTGACTGACTGACTGACTGACTGACTGACTGACTGACTGACTGACTGACTGACTGACTGACTGACTGACTGACTGACTGACTGACTGACTGACTGACTGACTGACTGACTGACTGACTGACTGACTGACTGACTGACTGACTGACTGACTGACTGACTGACTGACTGACTGACTGACTGACTGACTGACTGACTGACTGACTGACTGACTGACTGACTGACTGACTGACTGACTGACTGACTGACTGACTGACAGACTGACTGACTGACTGACTGACTGACTGACTGACTGACTGACTGACTGACTGACTGACTGACTGACTGACTGACTTGAGTGAGTGGGTGACTGACTGACTGACTGACTGACTGACTGACTGACTGACTGACTGACTGACTGACTGACTGACTTGAGTGAGTGGGTGACTGACTGACTGGCTGACTGACTGACTGACTGGCTGACTGACTGACTGACTGACTGACTGACTGACTGACTGACTGACTGACTGACTGACTGACTGACTGACTGACTGACTGACTGACTGACTGACTGACTGACTGACTGACTGACTGACTGACTGACTGACTGACTGACTGACTGACTGACTGACTGACTGACTGACTGACTGACTGACTGACTGACTGACTGACTGACTGACTGACTGACTGACTGACTGACTGACTGACTGACTGACTGACTGACTGACTGACTGACTGACTGACTGACTGACTGACTGACTGACTGACTGACTGACTGACTGACTGACTGACTGACTGACAGACTGACTGACTGACTGACTGACTGACTGACTGACTGACTGACTGACTGACTGACTGACTGACTGACTGACTGACTGACTGACTGACTGACTGACTGACTGACTGACTGACTGACTGACTGACTGACTGACTGACTGACTGACTGACTGACTGACTGACTGACTGACTGACTGACTGACTGACTGACTGACTGACTGACTGACTGACTGACTGACTGACTGACTGACTGACTGACTGACTGACTGACTGACTGACTGACTGACTGACTGACTGACTGACTGACTGACTGACTGACTGACTGGTCTCAAAAATTTTCAGAGAGTTTCTGCACGAAGACGCGAAGCCGGACACTGAGATCTGCTTCTACCAGGGCAGCCTCAGCACTGACGAGTCGCAGATGGCAGCGGCAGTGCAGAGGGGCAACTCACTCAGGTAAGCGAGGCGTTGTTGCTATGCAGATGTCACTCTGGGATTCAAAACTGAAGCCAAACTCCAATCGGGATGTGAATTTCAGCGGCAGCTTCCAGTACGGCAGCCGGATGTACGAGATGCAGCCCCAGCCAACCAGCTCGAGTCTGTTCTCAGCCTCCGTCATCCCGTCGCAGCCTCGGAAGTGCGGCCTCGCCTCCGGCTCTGGACACCCGGACGTCGCCTCCTCGCCGCTGTGGCCGTCGCCGCAATCCAGACTGCGGCGGGCGGTGCTGCTGGACACGAACTCCGGCGCCGCGGAGACGGATCGAAAGTACATCAGACTTATCCTGGTTGGAGATCAGTACTTTGTAAGCGGATCGATGCATTTATGAGTACTTGCACTTTTTCATTTTTTGAGTTTTAGTTGGCAAGGGGGTAGTTATGAAATCAACCTGCCGATTTCAGTACTCGCAGCAGGGCAACGATTCGGCCGCCGCTGTGAGCCGGCTGTGGGAGATCGGCAACTATGTCAATGCTGTGAGCAAATTGTCTTTCCCTGGATTCTTGGAGTTCAGAGTGCGCCCACTGCTTATCGATGTGAAAGTCAATGCCGCTGTACACCCTAGCAAGTGTGTGTGTGTGTGTGTCTGCGTAAGCATCCGCGTGAGCCTTTGATTTACGGCTTTTGCTTCTAATCCCTTCTTCTGGCTTCCTCTCTTTTGCCTACCTCTGTCTCCCCCTCTGTCTCTCCCTCTGTCTCCCCTCTGTCTCCCCTCTGTCTCCCCTCTGTCTCCCTCTCTGTCTCCCCCTCTGTCTCCCCCTCTGTCCCCCCTCTGTCTCCCCCTCTGTCTCCCCTCTGTCTCCCCTCTGTCTCCCCTCTGTCTCCCCCTCTGTCTCCCCTCTGTCTCCCCTCTCTCTCCCCCTTGTCTCCCCCTCTGTCTCCCCCTCTGTCTCCCCTCTGTCTCCCTCTGTCTCCCCCTCTGTCTCCCCCTCTGTCTCCCCTCTGTCTCCCCCTCTGTCTCCCCCTCTGTCTCCCCCTTTGTCTCCCCCTCTGTCTCCCCTCTGTCTCCCCTCTGTCTCCCCTCTGTCTCCCCTCTGTCTCCCCTCTGTCTCCCCTCTGTCTCCCCCTCTGTCTCCCCCTCTGTCTCCCCTCTGTCTCCCCTCTGTCTCCCGCTCTGTCTCCCCCTCTGTCTCCCCTCTGTCTCCCCCTTTGTCTCCCCCTCTGTCTCACCTCTGTCTCCCCCTTTGTCTCCCCCTCTGTCTCCCCTCTGTCTCCCGCTCTGTCTTCCCCTCTGTCTTCCCCTCTGTCTTCCCCTCTGTCTCCCCCTCTGTCTCCCCCTCTGTCTCCCCCTCTGTCTCCCCCTTTGTCTCCCCCTCTGTCTCCCCTCTGTCTCCCCCTTTGTCTCCCCCTCTGTCTCCCCCTCCGTCTCCCCCTTTGTCTCCCCCTCTGTCTCCCTCTCTGTCTCCCGCTCTGTCTCCCCCTCTGTCTCCCCCTCTGTCTCCCGCTCTGTCTCCCCCTCTGTCTCCCCTCTGTCTCCTCTCTGTCTCCCCCTCTGTCTCCCTCTCTGTCTCCCCCTCTGTCTCCCTCTCTGTCTCCCGCTCTGTCTCCCCCTCTGTCTCCCCCTCTGTCTTCCCCAAAAAATCTTACCCAAACCCTCGCACCACTCGCGCAGTTCTACAAGCAAATCGGCGTGAACGTCGTCACGGTGTACACTGAGGTGTGGCGGACGGACCCGTATGTCACCAGCACGGCCAGCAGTCCTGCCGGGGTGAACTCCACCGAGATGCTGGACAACTTCATGAACTACAAGATGCACCATCTGAACTCGCGGCCGCACAGCGCCGCTCATCTTGTCAGGTAGAAAGGCAGTAACTTTAGCGCCATCCTTACAGTAGCTTTAGCGCCATCCTTACAGTAGCTTTAGCGCCACCTTACAGTAGCTTTGGCGCCATCCTTATAGTAGCTTTGGCGCCATCCTTACACTAGTTTGGCGCCATCCTTACAGTATCTTTGGCGCCATCCTTACAGTAGCTTTGGCGCCATCCTTACAGTAGCTTTAGCGCCACCTTACAGTAGCTTTGGCGCCATCCTTACAGTAGCTTTGGCGCCATCCTTACAGTATCTTTGGCGCCATCCTTACAGTAGCTTTGGCGCCATCCTTACAGTAGCTTTGGCGCCACCCTTACAGTAGCTTTGGCGCCAACCTTACAGTAGCTTTAGCGCCACCCTTACAGTAGCTTTAGCGCCATCCTTACAGTAGCTTTAGCGCCACCTTACAGTAGCTTTGGCGCCATCCTTACAGTAGCTTTGGCGCCATCCTTACAGTAGCTTTAGCGCCACCTTACAGTAGCTTTGGCGCCATCCTTACAGTAGCTTTGGCGCCATCCTTACAGTAGCTTTGGCGCCATCCTTACAGTAGCTTTAGCGCCACCTTACAGTAGCTTTGGCGCCATCCTTACAGTAGCTTTGGCGCCATCCTTACACTAGCTTTGGCGCCATCCTTACAGTATCTTTGGCGCCATCCTTACAGTAGCTTTGGCGCCATCCTTACAGTAGCTTTAGCGCCACCTTACAGTAGCTTTGGCGCCATTCTTACAGTAGCTTTGGCGCCATCCTTACAGTAGCTTTGGCGCTATCCTTACACTAGCTTTGGCGCCACCCTTACAGTAGCTTTAGCGCCATCCTTACAGTAGCTTTGGCGCCACCCTTACAGTAGCTTTGGCGCCACCCTTACAGTAGCTTTGGCGCCACCTTGCAGTAGCTTTGGCGCCATCCTTACAGTAGCTTTGGCGCCACCCTTACAGTAGCTTTAGCGCCACCCTTACAGTAGCTTTGGCGCCATCCTTACAGTATCTTTGGCGCCATCCTTACAGTAGCTTTAGCGCCATCCTTACAGTAGAAACGGCGCCCTTCATTTAAATACAAGGCGCCCTAAAAATAAATGCTCAATACTGTCCCATTCTGTCAATTGTATCCTAAAGATGACACCCAGCCTTCATCAAGAAAGTTTGTTTAAACGCAAAAAAACTTTCAGCGGACTGAAAATGACCGGCTCGGATGTCGGCTTGGCGCACCTGGGCAAGCTGTGCAGCTCCGCTTTCGGTGGCGGAGTCAATTCGGTGAGACGTTCTCGTTTTTAGGCGAATCTCATAGCTTCCCGAGTCTCAATACATATAGGCAAGTCTCATAGATATAAGACAAATCTCATAGACATCTCATGATTAATCTCATAAACTGTTAATATTTTGAAAACCGAAATCAAAACGGCCAAATTCCCTCCTCGCAGGACCGGGACGCCAACGCAATCGGGGTGGCCATCACGGTGGCCCACGAACTCGGGCACAACCTCGGCATGAACCACGACGAGGACGAAAGAGGCTGCCACTGCCCGGACAGACAGGGCTGCATCATGGCCGCTGTGGGCACCGAGTGAGCCGCAGTCATGAGTAGCCCTGCGATTCAACATCCTGACTCAGCATCTTCATCTAGGATTATTGACCCAGCAGCCCCTTGACCCAGCATCTTCATCTAGGATTATTGACCCAGCAGCCCCTTGACCCAGCATCTTCATCTAGGATTATTGATCCAGCGACCCCTTGACCTAGCGACCCCTTGACCCAGCATCTTCATCTAGGATTATTGAACCAGCACCTTTATCTAGGATTATTGACCCAGCGACCCCTTGACCCAACATTTTTATCTTTGATTATTGACCTAGCGACCCCTTGACCCAGCACCCCTTGACCCAGCACCCCTTGACCCAGCACCCCTTGACCCAGCACCCCTTGACCCAGCACCCCTTGACACAGCGACCCTTGACCCAGCACTCCTTGACCCAGCACCCCTTGACCCAGCAACTCTTGACCCAGCACCCCTTAACCCAGCACTCCTTTGACCCAGAACCCCTTGACCCAGCACCCCTTGACCCAGCACTCCTTTGACCCAGCACCCCTTGACCCAGCACCCCTTGACCCAGCACACGATTCAGTACACGAACGCAGATTTAACTCGCGTGTCGCCTGTCCAATCAAATCCCAGGATTAACCCGATGCGATTCTCCAACTGCTCCGTGTTCCGCTACCAGGACTTCAGCGTGGACAACGGGCTCGGATACTGCATGTCCGACCCGCCTTCGGTGGCGAACCTGGCCGCCACCAGGAGCGCGTGCGGCAACCGGATTGTCGAGCCCGGGGAGGACTGCGACTGCGGACCGCCTCAGGTGCAGCGGGTGGGAATCAGGGTGTATAAGGATATTGTAGGGTAAGGTATGTTATATTGTCGGGTAGGAATATTAAAGGGTAGGTAGGGATATTGTAGGGTAGGGATACTGTAGGATAGGGATATTGTAGGATAGGGATATTGTAGGGTAGGGATACTGTAGGATAGGGATATTGTAGGATAGAGATATTGTAGGATAGAGATATTGTAGAATAGAGATATTGTAGAATAGGGATATTGTAGGATAGGGATATTGTAGGATAGGGATATTGTAGGGTAGGGATACTGTAGGATAGGGATATTGTAGGATAGGGATATTGTAGGGTAGGGATACTGTAGGGTAGAGATATTGTAGGATAGAGATATTGTAGGATAGAGATATTGTAGGATAGATATATTGTAGAATAGAGATATTGTAGAATAGGGATATTGTAGGATAGGGATATTGTAGGATAGGGATACTATAGGAATGGGATATCGTAGAATATGGATATTGTAGGGTAGGGATATTGTAGGGTAGGGATATTGTAGGGTAGGGATATTGTGGGTAGGGATATTACAGGAATGGGATATCGTAGGATAGGGATATTATAGGAATGGGATATCGTAGGATGGGGATATTGTATGCGTATGATGAAATTTTATAGCTCATCTCTCGCTCCGCAGTGGTGCAACAACACCTGTTGCAACCCCAGCACCTGCAAATTGGCCAGCGGGGCCGCCTGCGCCTCAGGCCAGTGCTGCAACCTCACCACCTGCAGCCTGAAGTCGCAGGGCGTCGTATGTCGGCCAAGGAAGCGAGCCTGCGACCTTGAGGAGTACTGTAACGGGACCAGCGAATGGTGCCCGGAATTTGATGACTTCATGATTGACGGATCAGAGTGCCTCAGCGGACAGGTGAGGAGATATTGGGACCACTAACCCAATGACCCACTGACCCATTGACCAAATGACCCAATGACCCACTGACCCATTGACCCAATGACCCAATGACTTATTGACCCTATGACCCAATGACTTATTGAACCAATGACCCAATTATCCAATGACCCATTGACCCATTGACCCACTGACCCATTGACCCAATGACCCAATGACCCAATGACTTATTGAACCAATGACCCAATGACCCAATGACCCATTGACCCAATGACTTATTGACCCAATGACCCACTGATCCAATTATCCAATGACCCATTGACCCATTGACCCATTGACCAATGACCCAATGACCCAATGACCCACTGACCCATTGACCCATTGACGAAATGATCCAATGACCCAATTAACCATTGACCCAATGACCCAATGACCCATTGACCAAATGAACCGATGACTTATTGACCCAATTACTTATTGACCCAATGACCCAATCACTTACTGAACCAATGACTTATTGACCCAATGACCCATTGACCCACTAACCCATTGACTCATTGGCCTGTTGATCTAATGACCCATTGACTCAATCATTCCTTAACCCTATGGTTAATCAGTAAACAAATCTGTGACCCTCTGAATCATGGGCCTTTGACTCAAGAACCGCAGTTGACTCACTGACCCTCAAGGCCTACTGCTTCAACGGCCGGTGCTCGGACCGCAACACCCGCTGCTCCGTGATGTTCAACGCCTCGGATTTTCGGGCCGCCCCGGCCTTTTATTCCGAGGCCACCACTCAGGCATCGCAGCTGGGCTACTGCGACTACAGCATGACCGGGATCAGCCCGCTCGCGTACAACTACACCGGCTGCAGTCCCGAGTGAGCTAGGGATCGAGATGGGGAGGTGGCAAATCCCAAATTCATCAGTTCAAAATCCCAAAATCATCCATCCTAAACCACAGAATCATCAATCCCAAACCCCTAGAATCATCAATCCCAAACCCCAGAATCATCAATCCCAAACCCCAGAATCATCAATCCCAAACCCCAGAATCATCAATCCCAAACCCCAGAATCATCAATCCCAAACCACAGAATCATCAATCCCAAACCCCAGAATCATCAATCCCAAACCCCAGAATCATCAATCCCAAATCCCAGAATCATCAATCCCAAACCCCAGAATCATCAATCCCAAATCCCAGAATCATCAATCCCAAATCCCAGAATCATCAATCCCAAACCCCAGAATCATCAATCCCAAACCCCAGAATCATCAATCCCAAACGCCAGAATCATCAATCCCAGACCCCAGAATCATCAATCCCAAATCCCAGAATCATCAATCCCAAACCCCAGAATCATCAATCCCAAATCCCAGAATCATCAATCCCAAACCCCAGAATCATCAATCCCAAACCCCAGAATCATCAATCCCAAACGCCAGAATCATCAATCCCAAACCCCAGAATCATCAATCCCAAACGCCAGAATCATCAATCCCAAACCCCAGAGTCATCAATCCTAAACCCCAAAATCATCAATCCCAAACACCAGAATCATCAATCCCAAACGCCAGAATCATCGATCGCAATTGGTATATTATATTTATTAATCCTATTCGTCTATCCTAAATCCCATTTTATTAATCCTTAATTCAACTTCTCCGTGAAATGACCAACTCAAACTGCTCCGTCCACCCAGAAACCAACGCTGCGGATTGCTGTATTGCACGTCAAATATCGCCTCAGGCGACCCAATTCCGGTGTGGCAAGGCGCCAACCTCGCCGACGCCAAGGTGTTCGAGGGCAGCGTGAACTCCACTAACGTGATCGCCGCTTTTATGCAGCTGGACTTGCGCAGCTCCGGCTACCGGGACCCTGGGCTCGTTCCCAATGGCGCCGAATGCGGAACCGGACGGGTGGGTGCTCCGGTATTTAATAGAGTGCACTTATTAAATTATTCGCACTTAGCCGGGTTGCTTCGGGGCTGAAATATTTCAGGCGTGAATCACATGAGCCCCAGGACCGATTTTCGTGCCCTTTCTCGGGGGGGGGGGGTCAGCGGGAAGGGCTTGACTGAGTTCTGATATTTCAATTCCCAACTCGCAACTATTTTCCAGATGTGCGTCGACTCCCAGTGCGTGGCCATCAACACCACGCGCTGCCCGAACTGCAATGGCAACGGCTGGTGCACACAGAGCGGCCAGTGCTTCTGCAGTCCGGGCTTCGCTCCGCCGAACTGCCTGCAGGCTGGAACGGGCGGCTCCATGACCAACCATCCGCCTTGTGAGTTTTTTACCTGCTAGTGTATTGACTGGATATTTGTTCTCTGCCGCGAGTTTACTCAACAGCGGCGGGTTTGAAAATTGTTTTAATTGCAGTTCCTGCGACTTCGACATCAACAACAACAACCACGCCAACAACAACCACGCCAACAACAACCGCGCCAACAACAACCACGCCAACAACAACCACGCCAACAACAACCGCGCCAACAACAACCACGCCAACAACAACCACGCCAACAACAACCACGCCAACAACAACCACGCCAACAACAACCACGCCAACAACAACCACGCCTACAACAACCACTCCAACAACGCTCGCTCTGACAAAAACCACTCCAACAACGACCACTCCAACAACAACCACTCCAACAACAACCACGCCAACAACAACCACTCCAACAACAACCACTCCAACAACAACCACGCCAACAACAACCACGCCAACAACAACCACGCCAACAACAACCACTCCAACAACGCTCGCTCCGACAAAAACCACTCCAACAACGACCACTCCAACAACAACCACTCCAACAACAACCACTCCAACAACAACCACTCCAACAACGCTCGCTCCGACAAAAACCACTCCAACAACGACCACTCCAACAACAACCACCCCCACAACAACCACTCCAACAACAACCACTCCAACAACAACCACTCCAACAACAACCACTCCAACAACAACCACTCCAACGACAACCACTCCGACGATAACGACGCCAACAACTCTGACAACAACAACGAACAACGTCATCTGGCCTCGAGAAGCTTCCCAACGCAGATGTAGCCTAGCGCTGTCCCTGCTGTTGCCTTCACTCACTGTACTGCTAGCAGCTTGTTTTTCATAAAGCGTTGCTTCGTTTTTTCAAACATGTATCAACATGTATATTTTGCGATAACTGTCAAAATTTATATCATTTTTTTAAATTTCAACTGCGTGTCTTGCCTTGGTGGACAATTTGATGAAGAGATGCTGCCTTAATTGAGGGACTTGTTCCATTGCTCATTATGTTTTTTATTTGTTGTTCAGCATCATGAGGACAGAGTGAACCGTTTGTACAGCTCGAGACTTTTCAAATTAATTTATACTTCCTTAAACGGTCTGTTATTGATACTATGTAGCAGGTGAAATCGTCGGAAAAAATTTAAATAAAGTATAAACACTTCAATATTTATTTGTTTTAAATTGCCCAAACACGGCTCTAATTAGTGGTTTACTCAAGACGTTACCGAAGTTTTAAACAGTAAATTTGTAAATAGATCATGAGATTAAAATCAAATGTGTGGGCTCATTAAATTTTATATACAATTTAATTTTATGTACCGCCATCGATTGAGCCATCGAATCATGCGACTGATGTAAAATAAATTACAAAGTATTGATAACTTGTACTATTTGCGTGTTGCTAGATCAAGCAAAGACTGGTTTCAATGACGTAACAACGACTGCGCCAACAACCAACAACCAGCAATCAAACAAACAATCAAGCCGACAAGTTCACCAGCAACGACAACCACCCAAAACAACTTTCGTGCCTACGACGACCTCGTCAACGGGAACCATCTTTGGCGTCGCCTTGTGTGAATTTTACCACGGCGTTTACTCTAGGACCCAACGGGAGTGGGAGTACATATTCTCATGCTGGAATATCCCGATGGTTCTAGTCAAAAGTCTAGCTCAAAGTTCACAGTTGGTAGCAACTTTTTTAAACGCGTGCCTCAAACAGTTCTGTATGCAACAGGTGGTGGCACCGCAGTGACCATCGGTTTTGCCGCACTCGGTCCCGAACCGGGGCAGCGCTCTGCTCAGCAGCACAGGCTTCTGCCTCCTAGTCCGAAAGCGTCTGCGCAGCAGAAAGCCCAGCGTGGCGTACTGCTGCGACCACACAGTTCCCACTATGTCTCGGCGGAGTTCGAAGTTCTCGTGCAGCACGCTGATCTGCTGGGTCAGTAGGGCGATGCCGAAGTTCAGGATGAACACGGCCACGAGCAGGAACACTATGACCTGCGGCCACAGCGCAACGTAGTCGCCGATGCCGGGAAAGCTAGCAAAGCTGAATGCGTAGCGGAAAGACCGGCCAAGGTACTCTATGACGCAGACCAGTGAGTAGTTGGAGCACTCGATAAAAGGCTGGCTGAGAAGCAACGTTGAGCAAACCAGAGTTACTGGCACAACAGTTAAGAGCACCAGCTTCATGGACACACTCATGCAAAAAAGTAAGTTTAGGAACACTTGGTAGTGACCGGCCATGTTGGATACAAAGAAAAGTTCCAACATGCAAGTAAAGTAGTAGTTCAAGGCTACTGCGACTTGAAGACGAGTCGCTTCGACAAACAGGCGTCCATCTTGCTTAAAGTAGCTGCCGGAATCGCTGAAGATGTAAAGCTCCATGAAAATCATACAAACCTGCAGCATGTTGAACAGAATCCCAAAGAATTCCATCACCAGACAACCTCGCATCGAGACGGCATCTGCAAGCCAGGTTAGAAACTTGGACCGAGTTCGCATTACCTGGAGCTGAAAGTGCGCATCAACAACGCGGGCTACGATCCAAGAGAGCCAGATTAGCAAGAAGAAGATTTGGAACGCGACTCGCACGTAGAACACGTATTTGAAAGCGGCGACAACAGACGGTGAGATGCCCTGCAGGTAGGACTGGTTCGAGTTCCCGCCGCTCGGAATGAACACCTGCACGCTGGAGTTGAATGTGCCCGCCGTGAAAATTCGAACTGTCATCGTGCTCAACAGTGAAAAGTAAATCAAAATGTAGATGAACAGACTTATGAAGGCCACCGGCAAGGTCTGTTTCAGGTGGGCAACGCTGAGAAAATAGGCCTGCGCAACCGGGCTGTGATAGAAACAGATCAACTTCGCTGGAATAACTCCCCCAACCGCAGTCTGCGAAGACTTCAGAAACTGCAGGAACGGTGACTTGAGAAAGCGGTCCCCGTCGCTGGAGTAGAGGCTGAGGTCGACCTCCTCGACCAGCAGGCTCGGGTCGGTCGGATGCTCCCGCTCTCTGATCAGGTATCCGGGCGCATTGGCGAACGCTGTCGCCAGGTGAAAGCAGTCCCTGGCCGCCGCGTACTCCAGCGGTGTCAGGCAGTCGGCCGTCGGCTCCTCGCTCAGCAGCCGAGCGCACGGGTCCGGATGCCGGCGCGACAGTCTGACGAAGAACCGAGCGAGCTGCGCCTCGTCAGCGGAGCAGGCCTGACTCGAGCAGCAAAAGTCCACCAGGAGGAACAGGGCGCAGCGGACGCGGTCCCACAGACCGAGGCTGTCGACCAGCTCGACGGCTCGGCTGGCCAGCTCGTCGTCCCGACTGAGCAGCACGAGGCAGAACGGCGACAGCTTTGGACAGTCGTTTGCGTTGCCATCGGCGACCAGGTAGTCACAGAACTTGCATCCACTGTGGCGGAGCAGCTCAGCATTTTGCTGCAGCGCGTCGGCAAAACGGGAGAACTGCCCCGCGTAGAGCAGCCCCATGGCTTTGCGTGCGGTGCGGGCTGAATCCGACTCGTGCGCATCTTCCAATTGTTTCTGCTCGCCATCAGCGGCACCGGGGCCGCACCGGGGAATCAGTTTTTTTAGCTTCATCTGCTGTTCTGTAATCCGCTGTTCCGTATGAGCTGCGATTCGATTCTGAAAAAGCTCTGCGACTTGATAGCCAGTCGGATTGAGCTTAGATTAAATACTGACAAGAGGGTGTTTGCTCAGCCTACCTGTAATCTACCTGCATTGATATGAGCCAGGTATGGACGGTCGCATTTCCGTTTACCCGGGGCACAGCTAAGTATGCTCCGGACAGTTGCTACTCTTGGACAAATTCAACCTGAGTCTAGTGTAATTCAAACACTGGGCTAGCTGCGGGGCAAATTAATTGTGGACATTTCTAATCGCTGTATTGGCAAACCTGCATCCGAAACCGAAACCGTGGCAGCATCAATTCTATACCTGTCATCTCTGGCACTGCATCTTCCTGTCTCTGTCATCCAATCTGACAGATTGGCAAACTGAAACTGCGACTGTACCTCGTATTTAATCAATTCTGATAGGATTTTATAGGATTTTCTCATAGCGTCGAATGGCTGGCTGAAGAGCAGTGCAGCTTGTCAGTGAATGAATCGGTGAGCACTCATTTAGCATTAGCTAGACAGCCATATTGGCGTCAGTTGTGAGGTGACGGTTGATTGGTTTGTGAGCTGGGTAACTGTGGGGGGGGTTGTTTGCTTAACTTCGCTTGGTCACTTTGTTTGCAACTTGCGATCTGCGTGAAATAGCTTAAATATTGTAAATATTGAATTTAACTTATGCACTGGCACTGTAAGTGGAGAGGGTAAAAATGGTAGAGACTTAACGGGCGGGGCAATGGCTAGTGCAGTGATGCACATTGAACAGAGTAGAGTACGCATAGAGTACACAATGATTTAGTGAGTACACGCAGATCGCAGTGGCAAACAAAGTGACTAAGCGAAGTTAAGCAAACAAAGCCCTCCACAGTTACCCAACTCACAAACCAATCAACCGTCACCTCAAGTGCGCCTCGTTCCTACCAGACAGAATTTCATGAAGATGTCTCAAGTTGTGCCGACTGCATCCAGTTCAACTGCTCCTGCTGCTGCTGCTGAATGTCATGGTGTATCGATGCCCTGTGCAGCCTGAGTTCTCGCTTATGTACGTAGCGCCCTATACCAGCTTGGACTATGAGCAGCTTTGGGGAGCTGCTAAGTCAGCTTGTGAATTCTTCCGAGACCTGAAGGAAAATGGTCACCCCATCAATGTTGCTCTGTTTGAAAGGGAATTCTATGGGAAAGGGTTTCGGATTCTATGGGAAAGGGTCCAGGATTCTATGGGAAAAGGGTCCAGGATTCCATGGGAAAAGGGTCCAGGATTCTACGGGAAAGGGTCCAGGATTTCATTGGAAAAGGGTCCAGGATTCCATGGGAAAAGGGTCCAGGATTCCATTGGAAAAGGGTCCAGGATTCCATGGGAAAGGGTCCAGGATTTTATGTGAAAGGGTCCAGGATTCCATGGGAAAGGGTCCAGGATTCTATGTGAAAGGGTCCAGGATTCCATGGGAAAGGGTCCAGGATTCTATGGGAAAGGGTCCAGTATTCCATGGGAAAGGGTCCAGGATTCTATGGGAAAGGGTCCAGTATTCCATGGGAAAAGGGTCCAAGATTCTATGGGAAATGGTCCAGAATTCTATGGGAAAGGGTCCAAACGTCAGCACAAAATTTCAAAGAATCTTTAGCAAGATTTCAGTTCTCCCTGCTGAAGAGTTTAGCGCTGCAGCTAATAATGAGCAAACTTTACCAACAGACATGCATCTACAGTGTAAGATAAGATAACGTCCCGCTAGAGGCTGCGGCACCTTTGAACTCGACAAAACTTACGACACTGCAGATTGCAATGACCAGTAGGCAGTCGTATTCTCTATTCGCAGGAGATTAACAGTGCCACCACTCTGTATTAAATCTCGTCCCAATGACGCGTTTCCATGGATACACAGCTAGTTCTGCATGCTCGCAAAGGCTGTCAGCTGCAATATCGTATTTTTAAATGAATTTGTTTGTTGTAGATTTGCGGTTGAAGAAAACAGCACAAATACTAGAATAACTAGATGGGCTACTTAGCACATTTGCGTGTAAGCTACTTCAGTTCAGTAGTAAGTTTAACAGAAGCATTTTAATTTAAATGTTTAAAGCCAAGACTCATTAATTGGCTCTTACCCCCAGCTTAAACCCTTCAACCGCGCCTTTCCACACTACGGCTTTCTACGCTTGCCCCGCTCCAATTTTTATTGCCTCTCTCGGAATTCCAGACAAAAGCAGCCATGTACATTTGAGCGGACTGGCCTATGTACATTACTGCTGAACCAATTAGCAAGTTGTTTACGCCTGCTTCTAAACTTATCGAAGTCATTTCAGCTGCCTTTATTTTTATAAATTAGCTTATGTATTCTTCTTTGCTACTGAAATGAAAGTAGAAAGCTGCTTTACTAAGTATATATGCGCGAGTGGCCCATCTAGTTAATTTAGTATCTGTGCGGCCAACATTGACACCCCATTTTCCCTAGGTGGGGTGTCTGCCATCGTCTCGGCAATCTTTCTGGTCTGGCAAACCGGAGCGTTCGGACTAATCAGCTGACATCTCTCTGACCCTCTTACTCTCTCGCGCTCGCACTGATTGGCTTACGACCCCTTGTAAGCCAATCTTCTCCCCCCCCCCTGTGTGCCCTGTGATTGGACCAGCCCAGACTCTGGCTGCCCAATCTGTCTTCAAGCCCAGACCACCCCAGACCGGACTTCCATAAAATAGATGAAATAATCGCCAGTAAGAAGAGTTTAATAATACTAAAGATTTATTAATATTTATTCTGCTTATGAATTATATAGTGTTTGTGTTGGATTATGACTTAAAACGCATGAAGTTCGAGATAAAAGAAAAGTCTGGCTGATGCTACTAATAGTAGAGCATACGAAAAATTTGTCTGTTCAGACAATTTGGGCTTTTGAGTGTTTTTGCGGGACAAAGCAAGAATGTTTTGATTTCAAACAATGTGATTGATTGGTAGCAAATTTGTGTACAATTTCTATAGCTATTGAATTCTGAATCAAAGGGTGCAATCAGCAGATATTGTCATATTTTAAGCATTTTTCTAAACGATACATCGAGGCAAGTAGTAAGAAGCGCGCTTTGTGAGAATTTTTTCGCATTGAAGAATTTTTTGTTATTTTTTTGTCGTTGTTTAGGGTGCATATATAGTTGCTACAAAATCAATTAGATTGTACTTTTAGTTTGTCCTTCGGTTCGCTCAGTGCGGTGGCGAAAACACCAGCCCAGTCCTGTTGGTTGTCAGCGCGCAATCGCTGGTGCTGCTGTAGTCCCACATGCAGTACCTGGACAGGTACCTCAGAGAGCAGTATCGGCAGCAACACTCTCTGAAGTACCTCGGCGGCACCTCCGGCTTTTTGTAGGCCCGGCACCAGCTGCCCACCTTTGCGTCAGTCAGGTCCGCTTCGATCTCCGGGACGCGGAACAGAGTGACTCCCAGCTTCTCCCCCATCAGCTCAATGTTGATTGGTGGCAGCGGAATTTTACCGTTGCTTGAAACGTAGGCTTGCAGCATTTTACCTGCACCATGAGATAGAGCATTGCTTAGTAACCTTGCTTACCTTGATTTGAATGAGTCACCTTTTATCTCAACGAGTCACCTTTGATTCCAATGATTCACTTTTAATCTCAATGAGTCATCTTTAAAATCAATGAGTCATCTTTAAAATGAATGAGTCACCAATTAATCGGAAGAAGGTACAGTTATCTAAATTGATCAATACTGTCCTAAAGAAGACACCCTATTCCATGACAAGTAACTTTTGTTTGTTTTCAGTGAGTCGCATTAATCTCGAATCAGTTAAGCTTGCTTTGCAGGTTTCCACCTAATTCTAAACGAGTCTTTTTTCTAAATTGAGGCAATGTTGTCCCAGAAGTCAACTTTGCATTCTCTCACCTCCAGTTTTGTTTCCATAGAGATAGATGGGGTTGATTCTGCCTCGATTATAGCACAGAGTGTAGAGCTTCTCAGCGTAGGACGGCAGGTTGCACTTTCGAAGTGGATCCTACAGTGGAGGAGACGTTCCATCGAAAGTATTTGCATCGAATCGAGTTGACACAATTGTTAATTTTGTTTCAAACCGTGTCTTACACTAAAGTCGCTTCTCTTCCCATTGTCGAGATATTCGTCGTCTGTAACACAATTTAAAGCAGATGTGTGGCAAATTTAGTCAATTTTTTAACTGTCTTTTGCAGACAACAACTCACCTTTAACAATGGTGAACTTAATCAGAAATCCACCGTACTTATCCGCACTGCGAGGCAACGGCTTCTTTCCGTTGGCGACTCGCGCTGTGACGAACTGCACCGTCACAGCGTTGCTAGTGCTGCCAGACATCAGGTAGTTCTTGGCGCCGAAGACGCTCGGCTCGCTGTAGCTTGGTGGCGCCGTTTTGCCGCCCGCCTTGCCGTAGAATTTGCCCAGCAGTTTGCCGCCAACGCTCGCGCCCTCGTACACGGCCACATAGTCCTGCGGCCCGGCCGTGCTGAACTCCGGGAACTGGAGCAGCAGCTTGGCTGACCGGTGCGGCGGCGCCAGAGTCCACTGGCAGTTCAGACCGCCCGGGTAGGCCGCCCTGCCCTGGCCAAGGTGGCTTCGCAGGGTTCGCTGGCACGCTTGGCCATTGCTGCCGGCAGTTGAGTCGTCCTTGTCGTCGTCGCTGTCGGCTTGCGGTTTCGAAATTTCGCCACATCCTGCAGTGCCATGGAGTTTGGAGTACTCAGGACAGGCTCACCTAACTCGGCCCAAACCCGGACCTCTCTAACGTTTTCAGACCCGACACCCTCTACCAGCTCGTCCGCTACCTGTGGACTACCGGGCTCTCCGGAGGGGGACCGAGCTGCGGACACCGGCACCCTAGATCTCCCTGTGCGACACCGCAGCACCAGCTGCCCGTGGTTGCCAGGGCTTAGCAGAATGGGTGGCGACACCTCCTCGCTGTATCCGGATGCCTGGAATCCCCTGAAGCTAAGTCAAGTCTCGCAAGTAAGTCAAAGACATTGACACTGACATCAATTGGCATCTCAAAACCCCACCCATGAGCCATATTTCAGCAATAACCATAAACTTTGCTCACCTCCGGGAGATCCGTGAGCCACCAGTTGGCAGATAGTGAGTCTGACGTCGCTGTCCAGCGCCGTCACCATGACCCAGCTGCCGGTAGCTTCGCAGTTGAACGACTTCCTGACGAACAAGTTTCCGTTTTTCCCATTGACGCAGATAGAATTCTCAACGGACAGTTGGAAGTTTTTAGTCCACTGGTTGAACTCGGCAGCCGAGTGCAGCTCGATCCGCTCGAACTGGAAGCTCCTGTCAGTCTGCGCCATCCACCAGGGCCGATGACTCGCACTGGTCATCGCGCAGCTGCTCAAGGACACATTCGGGCTAGTTGATACAGAGCACTCTTCGTCGTAGGCCAGGCTGCACGAGAATGTACCATCGGCACCTCTCAGGTTGCTGGACTGGCGACAGCTGTGCAGTCGGATTCGCTCTGGTTAAAATGCATGCAGCGCCTTGATTGTTGGATCAAATAGTGATGAAATTCGGGACGAAATCCCCAACTGCCGCCAATCTCCTCTTCTAAGCTGCGGGAAATTCTTCTGAACCAAAAATCGAAGGGATACCCGTGCTCTCACTATGACCTTCACAGGTCACGGTTGCTTTGTCAGGCAATTTCCACAAAGCGACCGCCGGAGCAAACTCTGCCCCTTTTGCAACCTCGAGAACGAGGAAGTTAAGCACTTCGTCTGCCACTGCCGGGTGTTCAAACGAGACCGGCTCCACCACTTCGGGAGTGACTCGCGTCCCCTGGACCCGTCCCCTGGACGACGCTTGCCGGCCAGAGAACTTCCCACGGCTCATCCGGTTTCTCCGGGCCACCAGACGAGCCTCTGTCCTCTGTCCAAGCAAAGTCAAAGCGATGCAAATTGAAAGAGGATGTGAACTTAAGAGTCAAAATGGAGCCCGAAACATTTGGTTCCGATTTCTCTATTCATTTGGAGCTAAATAGCTCCCGCCGTGCCTAAAACCGACCACTTTAGAATTTGGGGATCTCTATGGGGAGAAATGGGGATTTCACGATATAAATGTGCGAAAATGATGTTTACCACCCTTCGTCTCGAAACGTCGGCTTAACGTCCACTTCGTCGAGGTAGAAATTGTCTGTCTAAAATGTGTGATACAAACCCTTTGACGTTATTTACGTCTCCATCAAGGTGGGGAAACACAATGAGAGCTGGGGTGGGGGGATAACATAAAAAAGTATTAAGAAGAGCGTTTATCATGGTCATCTCGTCATTTAAGCATTTGAATCTCCAAATGAAGGGATTGGCTTAGAGAAACCGAGACCCAATGCTTCAGGCTCCGTTCTATAGAGCTTTAAGTTCACATGAAAACCCCATTTATCCCATTTCTCCCCATAGAGATTCCCAAATACTAAAGTGGTCGGTTTTAGGCATAACGGGAGCTACGAGGGTTTGGCTCCAAATGAAAAGACTTGGCGTAGAGAAATCGGGACCCAATGTTTCGGGCTCCATTTTGACTCTTGAGTTCACATCCTCTTTAAGCGTTCACTAATATTACCATGCGGTGACGTGCGTTAACAGTAGCACCCGAAATTCCGCTCGGTATGCAAGCCTCAGTCTTTATTCCAAATCATAAGCGAGGCAGATAAAGGCGTCTTGGCGCCACTTTAGAGTGAGCAAAAATTGCACTTAAAAAGGTCAACAATTTGAAGTTCAATAGGAATATCAATATTACTGATAGAGGAAGGCACTCTGAACGCTGCAAAAGGCTTGAAAAGTATTGTTTTAAAATCTTCGGCATAAAACTTTCGAATCTTACCTCTAACCACCAAGGCAATGTACTTGTTGACAGTGGTGAAGTTGCACAGATTTTTTCCCATTCTAGCCAGCGGAAACGAACAAGTCAGGGACTTGTTGCCGAGGTGTTCGCTTTTGAACAGGATCAACACGTCGGTGACATCCAGCAAGTTGGACCCGAGGTCGGGCAGTTTGATGGATAGCTGGTCTGCGTGAGGACGAGTTTAAAGCAAAAATATGAACTTTGAATGTTACTGACATTCAATTGTCACTGACAGTCAATTGTCACTGACAGTCAATTGTCACTGGCAGTCAATTGTCACTGGCAGTCAATTGTCACTGACAGTCAATTGTCACTGACAGTCAATTGTCACTGGCAGTCAATTGTCACTGGCAGTCAATAGTCACTGACAGTCAATTGTCACTGACAGTCAATTGTCACTGACAGTCAATTGTCACTGGCAGTCAATTGTCACTGAAATCAATTGACACTGTGACTATAGTCGGTGACAATTTAAGCAAAGCCCAATGAAGTTTTAACAAGAGTTCATTAACTCACCGTTTCCAGCCGGGTCGGGCTTCGAACCCAGATCCTCTCCGTTGTACAACAGTTCGAGGTAGAAATTCCCCGACACCACCTGCTCCCCGGTGAGTTCCCTGAGCGGCGCCGACCAGCTCAGCCACTTGTACAGGCCGTAGACTTTGAAGTCCAGGATGCGCGGGGGCTTTCTGTGATCGGCGACTCCTGCTGGAAAGGAGGTGCGGGCGGGTTTTAGAAAACCACTTGCAGTCAGAGTCATACGAGCTAAAATACACAGGTGACAATACCCCCACTTTTAAGATCAATAAATACACAGGCGACAATACCCCTGACATTCAGGGTCATTAAATACACAGGTGACAGTGCCCTTGACTATCAGGGTTATTAAATACACAGGTGACAATACCCCCGACAATCAGGGTTATTAAATACACAGATGACAATACCCCCGACAATCCGGGTCATTAAATACACAGGTGACAGTGCCCTTGACAATCAGGGTCATTAAATACACAGGTGGGAACATTCCTGCCTTTTAGGGTCACTCAGGAACAGGTGACAGTACCTCTGACAATTAATTGGGTCTCGCAGACACAGGTGACAATACCTCTGACAACTAATTGGGTCTCGCAGACACAGGTGACAGTACCTCGCCTCCGACTTGCAGGGTGGAAAGGATCTTTCCTTTTTACAATTATTACGTTATAAAAGCAGAGATTCAAATTAAGAAGAGCTCCTCATGGCTTACCTGGAGCATCGCCCAAGTCACCTTGTCCGGGCTTCGCCTGCAGGCCAATTGCCAAATGAACAACCAGAAGAAGCAGAACGAGCGGCGTCAGAAACGACTGCATTGGAACTTTCTCTCTTAATCCTCTGATTTAAGCAAAGACTGGAGGAAAGAATAGTTGAACTTTTGTTATATTCAATAAGCAAACAGCTGTCTCCAAGCAATTACAAACCACTCTCTGCCAGAGTATTTTTCAAAACGATTGTGTTCAGTCGAAACCCTGTTTTTTATTTATTTCTATGGCCCAACTTCGCCCTAAAGAATATTGGGTATAACCAGATTTTTGTTTACGATTGTGTATTCGTTTGTACTTTTACCAATTTGCTAAGCTTATAGTCTTCCGATGAACAGATAAGAAGAAAAAGAACGAGTTTAAGTTCATTTTTAGATCACTTCGATATTTCATTTAGCAGAAATCACTTCTACTAATAGTAATATATTTGACTAAGTTTCTCATGCAACTTGAAATTTCATCAACTTAATCAATTCCGCTGTGTTCACATACTTTTAAATATTTCTCTTCCGGATTCCTACTGAGTTGGCAACTGTACGGCAGCGATTAGTTTGGCAAATTTCCACACCTGGATTGGCAGTACAGCCAGTAATGAGTACCGCAGTGTAGCTGAGGTGCGCCTGAATGCAGTGAGTTTGACAGGGCAGTCCGACGAAACGGAGAAATTCCTACTACAGCTGCTTTCTGCGCGCCTCTCTTCCCAGAATTCCTTCAGTTCAAGGCCTCTCTCAACAGTCTTTCCCGCTTGAAGTGCCCCTCACAGTCGCTGTCAAAAAGTACAGGATTTAGAGAGATTTGGCCGCGTCCAGAGGTAGAAACTAAAAAACAACAACCATAAGCTGTTTCGCTGCAGACCATGACAATGATGATGATGTATACTCCTGCCCCCGGGTTCTTATCCCTCCCTGTGTCTCTCTCTCAAGCCTTTGCGAGGCGGATCCCCTTGCAGATTGTTTGCCCATGCGCCGAGCTCTGATTGGCTGTCCGGAGCCACTTTCTCCTGGCAGAGGGACGCAGTGGCTTAGGGGGGAGGCACTGCTGAGACTCTGCGCTCGCTTTTTATAAACTAACGCAGTGATGGAGCGGTAAAAGCGCTCGTTTTGAAAGGGGGCTCCTCGGTCGGCAATATCCAGAGCTACGCATAGTCAGCATCATGCAGCAGCCGTTGGCGTCTAACAACACTTCCCTGGCGGCATCGGAAGCTCCCGTGTGCGTCAACCAGACACTCGACCTGCTGACAGCCGTGGCCACCGGCACGCCTCTGTGTCTGATAGCGCTGGCCACAGTGTTCGGCAACTGCCTGGTGCTGCTTGCCGTGGCCACCCAGCCGAGCCTTCGCTCCAGCGCCACCGCCGTGTTCATTTCGAATCTTGCCATCGCTGACCTGCTTCTGGGAGTCTGCGTCCTGCCGTTCAGCTCCGTGCTGGAGGTCACCCACGGCTGCTGGTACTTCGGCCAGCTGCTCTGCCACGTCTGGGCGTCGGTTGATGTCCTCTGCTGCACCGCCAGCATCATGTCGCTGTGCGCCATCTCTCTGGACAGGTGAATTCGTTGAGCTTTTTCCACTGCTCAGAGCAGTTGAGTTCAGGGTACGCCAACCTCTCATATCTTTAGTTGCCACCACCCTCCCAGATCCTTAGGCTACTTTTAAGGCGTAACTAATGGTAAATTGAATTTCGATGACAGTAGACCTGATTACAGTTGTTTTTCTACCCCATTTCCAGCCTTTCCAGTCTTTTCCAGCCTTTTTCTTGAAGCCTTTTTCCACAGTCGAATTTCAGGGACAGGTGGGACAAAATTGTTCACTGAGATCGTGCACGCAACACTGCTTCAGCTTTAACATTCCGAAGCTTGGCTTAGAGTTCCGTCACAACCATCTCATCTCATCATAATCATCTCATCATGCGCAGTCGAGTCAGCAGCATAGGATGCGAGCTCCGGAAGACAGAGAATGAAAGGTGTGAATATCCGCTCGCATACTACGGGGCTATTGGCTTGGATACTTTGTCTACCGCTACCTCGCGGGCACAGCGCAGCCGCTGGAAGGTGTGTTAATTCTTAATGAAGCTCAAGACCTCTGTGACGCAGTTTCTTTGGCAGCCAAGGATTACTGCATAGATGATGAAGGGGATTTTCTCGCAGGATTTTCGCATCAGTACTGTCACACCACGCTCAGTTCCCGTGCTTTTTAACGGACCACAACGTCACTAAACGCATTGAGCTGAATCCAGCAGGAAATTTCATTTTAAAAGATCGTGTTGAGTATCAACTATAAGGATGTAAATGTAGGTCATTTACGCTCGTACGTGGCAGATCTTCAAAATTTAGTTCCTATTTGGGGAACAATGTTCAAATCCCGAATGTTCGAGTTCCATTTCCAACGGTCCCATCCCGGATGTATAGTATTGATTTTCCACTTATCCTATTCCGGAAGTAGAATTTTTCTTCCCACTGTCTCATCCCGAATGTTAAAGTTCCGCTCAAGTCCCATAGCCGATACTTTTCAATAATCTGTCTTGTCCGTCGGCAGATACATCGGCGTCACGAGGCCACTCCGTCACGCCTCGATCGTCACCAGACGCAGGGCAGTCGCCCTGGCCGCAGGGGTCTGGCTGCTCTCCCTGTTAGTCTCAGTCGGCCCCCTGCTCGGCTGGCGCACAGATGGCGACGGGGCGCAGCCGAACATCTGCCGCGTGTCCGACAACCGAGCCTACATCGTGTTTTCAGTGATTGTATCCTTCTACCTGCCGCTGTGCGTTGTCATCTTCTTCTACATCAGAATCTACCAGGCAGCCAGCAGGCAAACCAGGAGCCTTGCCAACGGCGTAGTGACGGCCAGAATGCGCGCGTCCAACAGTCAGCAGTCGGTGAATTCAACGGCATCGGCTTCGGCCACGTCAGCAACGGCCGTGGTCACTCTTCGAGTGCACCGCGGCGGTGGCGGCGGTGGCGGAGCCTGCGGCCTGACTGGCGCCGGGCGGCAGCATCAGCAGTCGCGGCTGCACATGGCAGGTGAGACAATCGCGCTTTGAAGAGAATGATGGAGTTCCTAGGCTGATGCAATTGCAAAGCTCTTGTCCTGCATGTTTTCATTTTTCTTAAAAAATAGTCTCTGGCCAAACCATATTTGACGCGATCCATTCTTCAGAAACACTGTGCGCTATCATGTACTTTCTCTCGCTCCCGATGGCCTACACAGTTGCTTACTTTACAATTTGTTTTCATTTCCCAATTGCATTTAATTTTACCAACAATGAGGCATTCTGTACACAGTTTTTTGTCCCTTAAAATTGAAAACTTTCTGACAAGTTACGAGATGTAGAGAAGATCCAATGAATATAAAAGTTTCCTCTAATTCTGCTTCATCTGTAAGGATATATGTAATAATAATTATGAGGAGGAGTGGCTTCTTAAGAATGCTCAATTTTCCCCTGATTAAATGCCCATCAAAGGGGATTTTTCATTTCAAGTACAAAGCGTCCTACCGGTTTAGAAGTCTGCATCTCAGCGACTTCTCATACTCGCACTTGCCAGTAATTGAAAGGCAGGATAGACCTGATCATTTCAGCAGCATCCTTGAGAGATTCATTATGATGTGGCTTCACTCGTGTCAGTGCCGAGGTCAGGCCACTCAGCTCTCTGAGTTTCGACCAAAGGTCAGACACTGCGGTGAGAATTCAGCTGAGCTGGACTTCCAAGTCTTCCATAATAAACAAGTTACAAAGATTAGGGTCAGTGTTCGACGTGCTTAGAAGTACAGTCTGGGATTTTATTGAGGTGTGGAAAGGTTAAAACAAAGTGTTGAGGTGCCAAAGCTGATCCCAGCTTTGGCACCCCTGATCCCAGCTTTGGCACCCCTGATCCCAGCTTTGGCACCCCTGATCCCAGCTTTGGCACCCCTGATCCCAGCTTTGGCACCCATGATCCCAGCTATGGCACCCATGATCCCAGCTATGGCACCCCTGATCCCAGCTTTGGCACCCCTGATCCCAGCTTTGGCACCCATGATCCCAGCTATGGCACCCCTGATCCCAGCTTTGGCACCCCTGATCCCAGCTTTGGCACCCCTGATCCCAGCTTTGGCACCCCTGATCCCAGCTTTGGCACCCCTGATCCCAGCTTTGGCACCCATGATCCCAGCTATGGCACCCATGATCCCAGCTATGGCACCCCTGATCCCAGCTTTGGCACCCCTGATCCCAGCTTTGGCACCCCTGATCCCAGCTTTGGCACCCCTGATCCCAGCTTTGACACCCCTGATCCCAGCTTTGGCACTCATGATCCCAGCTTTGACACCCCTGATCCCAGCTTTGACACCCCTGATCCCAGCTTTGGCACTCATGATCCCAGCTTTGGCACCCCTGATCCTAGCTTTGGCACCCCTGATCCCAGCTTTGGCACCCCTGATCCCAGCTTTGGCACCGCTGATCCCAGCTTTGGCACCGCTGATCCCAGCTTTGGCACCGCTGATCCCAGCTTTGGCACCCCTGATCCCAGCTTTGGCACTCATGATTCCAGCTTTGGCACTCATGATTCCAGCTTTGGCACCCCTGATCCCAGCTTTGGCACTCATGATCCCAGCTTTGGCACCCCTGATCCCAGCTTTGGCACTCATGATCCCAGCTTTGGCACCCCTGATCCCAGCTTTGACACCCCTGATCCCAGCTTTGGCACCCATGATACCAGCTTTGGCAACCATGATCCCAGCTTTGGCACCCATGATACCAGCTTTGGCATCCATGATACCAGCTTTTAATTGGCACCCCTGATCCCAGCTTTGGCTCTCATGATCCCAGCTTTGGCACCCCTGATCCCAGCTTTGACACCCCTGATCCCAGCTTTGGCACCCCTGATCCCAGATTTGGCACCCATGATCCCAGCTTTGGCACCCCTGATCCCAGATTTGGCACCCATGATCCCAGACCTCTTAAACCTTGATCCGACACAGTTGCACCATCCAACCTCGAACGGTCAAACCCGGTGCAAAAGTTATTTACAGAGTAAAAACTGAGTTGATTAAACTAATTGCATTAGCAACCAAATCGGGAGCTTCTTGCCAGAGAAATTCTCCTGCAAAAGTGCGGCTCGCTGAGGCATTCTCGGTGTAAAGAAATTGTCTTCCCTTGACTGCCGGCAGCTCAACTGAGTGCATTTCCTTCACTCCACTTGCAAAAGGACTCGGAATCCGCACTCAGGCGCTCAGCCTCCGCTTGGGGAATCATTTTGAAAAGGCAAAGAGTTTTGCTGCCAGGGAATCAGCGGGGAAGAGCGAAGCCGAGAACCACCTGTGCTCACAAGCTGGGCTGCGTGGACCAAGAGATTAGAGTGGAGAGAGACAGAACATTGCGCTGAGCTGCCTGCTGCATCTGGCTGAGGTACTTTGCACTTTTCACTATCTATCTATCTATCTATCTATCTATCTATCTATCTATCTATCTATCTATCTATCTATCTATCTATCTATCTATCTATCTATCTATCTATCTATCTATCTATCTATCTATCTATCTATCTATCTATCTATCTATCTATCTATCTATCTATTTTGCCTCGAGTTATTACTTAGATCGATTGAAACATTATGCTCTACACAGGGTAAACATTTACAGAGCTAACTATAGCAAGCTTCTGCCTGCAAATTAGAAGGCTTGGCCATCTGTCTCTGCTGGCCTGTTTTCTATATATATTATGACGCACTTGGCTTCTATTTGAAGTAAAACGGGTGCTTGGAACTGTATATTTAAGGGCAGAACAGATGGTGCAACTGCAGCTTACAAAGAGCAGTCAGAGTTATTCGCCGCGCAATTGCTGCAGACGAAGTAATCAAGTTGCAAAATTTAATACTGGATGCATTTCTTCTAGAATTGCCGAATGATTCTTCTGTCAAAGTCTGCTTATCTTGGTTTCTACTCAACTCTAATGCAGCTCAAGCCGGACTGCATCGCCTGCATCTTCGGGATTTGACTGAGTCATTATTGATCCACTTGTAACGCTTCATCTGTCCCCAGCTTCCTCGTCTTTCACCCGCGTGAATGCATTCTGGGCTACAGTGAAACAGAGTGCAATGCGAGCGTTATGTATTGTTGCTTGAGTGCAGGTGACAGCACACCAGACTCATGTTTTTCCTATTCTAATGCAAGGAGAGCTCTGTACCTGGGATGTACTCTGACCAAGGAGTTACAGTTTTCCCGGGTTAGTTTAAACTATTTTGTCTAGCGGAAAGTTGCTACTTCCAAATCAATTATTCTCAATGAATTGAAATAGTGCAAACGATTATTGAATAATTGGTCGCATGAAGGCTCATTGGCTAGTGTCACATCCAGGTATAGAGCACTCCTTGGCTAGTGTCACATCCAGGTATAGAGCACTCCTTGGCCAGTGTCACATCCAGGTATAGAGCACTCCTTGGCCAGTGTCACATCCAGGTATAGAGCACTCCTTGGCTAGTGTCACATCCAGGTATAGAGCACTCCTTGGCTAGTGTCACATCCAGGTATAGAGCACTCCTTGGCCAGTGTCACATCCAGGTATAGAGCACTCCTTGGCCAGTGTCACATCCAGGTATAGAGCACTCCTTGGCTGGTGTCACATCCAGGTATAGAGCACTCCTTGGCTGGTGTCACATCCAGGTATAGAGCACTCATTGGCCAGTGTCACATCCAAGCACTCCTTGGCTAGCGTCAGAGCCCTGTTTAGTCAGACTGTGAATCTGGCGAGCATTGCATAACAGTTCATTTATTTATTTCGACTTTACCTTGCCTGTGTCATATATGCCTGCTGCTAACTATTTTGTTAAATTTATTTATTTATCAAGCTGATGCCAATGTGGCGCACCAAACCACCCAAACACCCGTGATTATAGTATCGCATACCCATGGAAAAACCGCGGATCAACAAGGTACGCCTAACTTGTTTTCAGCGAGTACTTGTCCGTGAAAGCTGCTTAGTTACAAGCTATTGGTGAAACCCGTAGCCATGCTTCTTATGAATTAGAAATTTTTAATTTGATTTTTTCACCAGAACAGACTGGCGCACAATTGTAGCTCTTGGTGTCCTCCCACGTAGTAAAAGTATTGTACTGTGATAATAATTTTAATAATAATTGATTACACCTGCCCCAATGGGCAGATGTGCAACCGACAGCTCAGCCGCAGCTATTGCGCGGCGCATCTGAAGGCTGCGTACGGCTGTTCAGTCCAAGGACTGAGGGGTCGCCACACCCTCAGTTACCCCAGCTAATGCTGGCACCCATTTTACAGCTGGGTGAACTGAAGCAATGCAGAGTTAAGTGTCTTGCTCAAGGACACAAAGCATTCCAAGTGGGTCGAGAATCGAACCCCCGACCATTCAGTCCTGAGTCCGACGCTCTAACCACTAGGCTGCAAGCCCACACTGATTGCACGGTACAGGTATTATAACAGGCAATTTTAATGCACGTCAGATGTCTGAGTTCGCATTGACTAGAGTTAGTTCTCGTACTCATTTTTTTAGTTCTAAAATTTTGAAAAATCTCGTTAGTTAATACATGTAATTAATAATTTAAATTTCAGGCAAGCTGGCCCGGTTCAAGCGCGAGAAAAAGGCCGCTAAAACTCTGGGCATTGTGGTCGGCGTTTTCATCCTGTGCTGGTTGCCCTTCTTCTTCATCTATCCGTTCAGTGCGTGTCCGATAATTCTCCTGTGTCCGAGTTTGAGGGTTTTAGCTTGGAAATTTTTATTACGAGCTTAAGTTATTTGATTGAGTCTGTTCTGCCAATGGATGAGATAACAGGTTCAGTGTATATTGAGTGGAGACGAGATTTTAGGTTCAAATGTACATTGAGTGGGGACGAGATTGTAGGTTCAAATGTACATTGAGTGGGGACGGGATTTTAGGTTCAAATGTACATTGAGTGGGGACGAGATTGTAGGTTGAAATGCACATTGAGTGGGGACGAGATTGTAGGTTCAAATGTACATTGAGTGGGGACGAGATTGTAGGTTGAAATGCACATTGAGTGGGGACGAGATTGTAGGTTCAAATGTACATTGAGTGGGGACGGGATTGTAGGTTGAAATGTACATTGAGTGGGGACAAGATTGTAGGTTCAAATGTACATTGAGTGGGGACGGGATTGTAGGTTGAAATGTACATTGAGTGGGGACGAGATTGTAGGTTCAAATGTACATTGAGTGAGAACAATAATTCTTACCTACCGCTTCCACAGAGGAGATTCTCTGTCGGCAGTGCTCAGTGCCGGACCTGCTGTTCAAAGTTGTGTTCTGGCTGGGCTACTGCAACTCTCTGTGCAACCCCGTGATCTACGCCTGCTCAAACCGAGAATTCAAGCGCGCTTTCTGGCGCCTCCTGAGCTGCTTCTGTCGGCGCCAGCGTCAAAAACGGCCCGGCCAGATGCAGCAGCGTCAGCGACTGACCTCAGCCGCCACAACAACGCTGCAGGCCTGTCATCGACAGCAGCGCAGCTCCTCATCGGGACAGGCGCCAACTCGGGGCGCCCCGAGTGCCACTGAGCTGACACTGCTGAATCGGAAAAACCACCATTGGTAGAAATTGCCGACTTTCAGTCAACTGCTGACAAACTGAGGGAACCTCCGCTCCCTGATCAGTCCCTGAGTCTGCCTATCAGCTCCCTGATCAGTCCCTGAGTCTGCCTCTCCGCTCCCTGATCAGTCCCTGAGTCTGCCTCTCAGCTCCCTGATCAGTCCCTGAGTCTGCCTCTCAGCTTCCTGATCAGTCCCTGAGTCTGCCTCTCCGCTCCCTGATCAGTCCCTGAGTCTGCCTCTCAGCTCCCTGATCAGTCCATGAGTCTGCCTATCAGCTTCCTGATCAGTCCCTGAGTCTGCCTCTCAGCTCCCTGATCAGTCCATGAGTCTGCCTCTCAGCTCCCTGATCAGTCCCTGAGTCTGCCTCTCAGCTCCCTGATCAGTCCCTGAGTCTGCCTCTCAGCTCCCTGATCAGTCCCTGAGTCTGCCTCTCAGCTCCCTGATCAGTCCCTGAGTCTGCCTCTCAGCTCCCTGATCAGTCCCTGAGTCTGCCTCTCAGCTCCCTGATCAGTCCCTGAGTCTGCCTCTCCAATCCCTCAGTCATTATAAGACGTATGTCTTACTTTAAGCTGAAAATGGTTAATTCATGATATTTTACCGAATGGAAACTCCCAACTCAGACAAGAAATTGGATTGGCATTTTTCTAAACCCAGAAAAGTCCTGTATAAGAAGACTCCTTAGCAGATTCAGTCGGTCAAGTCAACAGCCGCTTCAACACGCGATGACGATTTAAGAAATTACAATTCGAACTTTTCTTGAATTCAGTCGTCGAGTCAAAGCTTTTGGACTATGTGAAATCCAAATCCATTGGAATTAGTGTGGATTAAACGCTAATCCCTATCCTACTCTGGATTAGGAGGATTAGGGATGCGCTTTTCAGAAGACTCCTTCCAGATTGAGATCGTGACAGCTCAGGCTCGTCAAAGATTCGCGCTTATTTAACACGCAAGCAAAACCTGGCTACGCTATTCTGTTGTATTGCGTCACTGCAAAGTGCATTGCAGTCATTCTGTTGTGGCACTTTTAGACTTTTAGAAACCTCTGCGTTTGAATAGATTTATCGAGTCTATCTGTTTTTGTGGAAATACACTGGATACCTGATGCTTTGCACGAAAAATCAGTTGCTCTTGGACTGAATAAGAAGGACCACTCTGAATAACTGAATACCCAACCCTGGGGGAAGTCACGAGAGGCTGAATTGAAACAGTGGATGGTTGGCAAGCAAAGGCAAAGGCACGCTAGCCTTTCAATTGACAACTGAACTGAAGCAGAAAGCAGCTGCACTAATTTGAGGAACATTTAACGAAAAAGAAGCCTTCTGAACCTCTGAATTTCAATAACCAGGCAGCTATATGCGTATTTTCCGGGACTAATTAACGAGTTGCTGAGGTATCGTTAATTTAAGGGGATCGTTATGTGGATGGATAGCTACATGTATATGGATGGATAGCTGTGTGGATGGATAGCTATGTGGATGGATAGCTGTGTGGATGGATAGCTATGTGGATGGATAGCTGTGTGGATGGATAGCTATTTGGATGGATAGCTGTGTGGATGGATAGCTATTATGAATGGATAGCTGTGTGGATGGATAGCTGTGTGGATGGATAGCTATATGGATGGATAGCTATGTGGATGGATAGCTGTGTGGATGGATAGCTATATGGATGGATAGCTATTATGAATGGATAGCTGTGTGGAGGGAGTTCAGCGGCATCTTCGGTTGTATTTCTGCCTAAGCCCCTTCCATTGCTTTAACTATCATCTTCTGTCTCGGCTAGGGTAGAGAGAGGCCGGCAAAAAGTCGACGCAGAGAGGCAAAAACAAGCGGCAGTTGTCTTCAATCTGCTGTTGTGCGAGGGCGTTCAAGTATTTGAGTAGCGTATAGCTCAGAAGATGGAGATGGGCTCTGTTTGTTTCTGAGACAATAAAAGACAGGGACTAACCTACCCTTAGCCACCCATGGCAAACACTTAACCACGAATGCTCAGGTGACCCCTGCGTGCGTCTGTCCACGCGAATTCCAATTGCACCCGAAGAATGACAACCCCAGCTCAACACTTGTGCGCGCAGAAGGCCGGAATAAAAAGCTCACGCAGTGAGAGCTCTGGCTCGGTCCATCAATGACGGGCCTCAACTCTGAGCTGACTAGAAGCGTCTTGCAGCCACTGCTATAAGGTATTCGCCCCGGTGAGACTCAGCAGCCATGCGTAAGTGTCATAGATAATAATTTATGGCTTAATTTTCACAGTTTGCATCTGTGTAACATAACTAGCTGCAACCGAGTCACTTGAACTAAAATCAAATCAAGCAGTGGCACGTTTCCTGCGGCAGAATCTCAGCAAAAAAATAACTAATGAACTTTGCTTCAAGTTACCGAGACAGAGAACCTGCTTCAAAGTATTTTTTCACTTGAAATCATTAGCGGCCAATTAGATAGCAAAAAATCGCCGGAAAGTACTGCAGTAGCTGCTTGAAACGTTTTCAAATGAAGCGGCATTCTAGAACATTTCGTTTGAACTGCAAGACTCTCGATTTACGTTTAGATGGCTGGGAATTTTCGTTCACCTGTGTCATTTCTTTACACTCAAAACCAATCTAAACTGAAGAGATTCTCAAGGCATTAAAAGTACATTGATTTGGGGTTGTGACTCTGAAGGAGTGCGTAGATTCGATACGTAGATTCGTTTTGGTGCTACTCTAGGATATAGACTGAGACAAAGATTTAGGGTAATTAAAAGACTAACGGACATGCAAATTGGGTTTGAGAAGTTTCTGATATTTTAACTCATTGCAGCCAACGCCGCTGCCACAGCTGCGCCGCTTCTGGCCCTGCTGACCATCTGCGCGTTGCATCAGCAGCCGTCCCAGGCCCTGGTTTGGACGCAGGCCTTCAGCTCGGAGTTGGCCACTCGCCAATTCTTTGGTTTTCGGCTGTGCAACGCGCCTCCATCGAAGAGCGTTGTGTTAGAGGCGGTAGACGCTTACAACATCACGGACGCGAACACGCCAGGTTTAGTCTACTCGGTGAAGTCAAGCATTAAACTATACGTCATCTTCTGCAGTGGAAGTTCAGTAGATGCCACTCAAACTTATTTAGTAGCGGGAATGCCGACTGTGATTCAATGGCGAGACATCTGCGACAACACGATCAACCTGGCTATTTACCTGCAGTCGTCAGTTACACCAGAGTTACAGAACACTTTGCAGCCCAGGAACTATGAAGTACAGCATTCTGGAATCACTGAGCAGCAGGTGACCGCGTGGGTGCTGGTGACCTACACAGCCAACTGGGACCCCGTGTGGGTCAATCGAACTCTACCAGAGCCCAGAGACAGCAACACCACAGCATCTGTAATGCTCAGTAGCAGCACGGATTCACTGTCGAATGCCACTTGGTATCGCGTTCAAGTGAACTCTGGCCTGCTCGAAGATTCCATGTCGCCAAATCAACGCGTACAGGCGGTTTTTGACGTCCATTTCAACGGCTCCGGGGCAAAGATGGTGGCTGCTTATCTGCAGTGTTCTCAATGCTACGGAGGACTTGCTAGTGACAATCTCTGACAACAATGAAACCGTGGATATGCATATGGACTGTGGGAGTCTTGTACAGCCTACCCTGGTGCTGGGTGCTCCAGCCAACAGTTCCAACGAAACTCTCCCAGTCCCGGCCGTCCAAAGCTCCTCCGGTGGCTACTGGGGCCCCACACTGCAGCGACTTCTGACTGAGCAGACGTTTGGGGGCCTTAACTTCTGCAACGCATCCAAAGCTGACGGGGCTGTCCTCGTGAATGCGGTCGACGAAATCGTGATCGGGTTGGACTCCGGCGCCACTACACCTACCGTAGTCAGAGCTACCCTTGACCTTTACGTGGCACCCTGCGACAGCAGTTCCAGCCTGGCACTGGGAGACGCCTTTTTAAAAGTTTTCCTCCAGGGCGACGCGAATTGGACGGAGGTTTGCGCGGACTCCGCCAACCCGACTGTCACTGTGAACTTGGTCAACAGAACCGCATTGCGGTTCAACCCGTGCCCGGCAGCCAATGCCACAGCAGAGGAATCTGCTGCAAAGCTGGCCTGGTGCATTCTGGCTTTGAACTCGTCCGATTCAGAGCTGATGTGGACCAACCGAGACACCACTAGCCTGGTCGAGCCGTCGGCTGCCAGCGTGTCCTTTCGGATACTCGGGGACGCCAGCAACATGGTGCTGCAATGGGGCAACGTTCTAGTGAACGGAATTTCAACTGGGGACAATGCCGACCGACTGGTCCAGGTGTTCCAATCAGTTAGTACCTCTTACTGGCCAGTTGTTTGCCAGCTTTTAAACCCCTCGACTGGGAGCTTCATGCTTATCGAGATTCAGAGCGGTGAAAACAGTAGTAAAAAAATCAACCTCTATGCAAACTGCAGCTTTGAAAGTGAACTCTCCAGCACTCCACCGCCTACTCAACCTCCAACAGCGGTAGAAACCACTGCTGCTTCGACATCTGCACCATCATCAACGACTCCGTCAGCTACTTCAACGACTACAACGACGACGACTACACCAACAACCACGACTACCATGCCAACAACCACGACGACCACGTCAACAACCACGACAACCACGTCAACAAGCACGACGACAACTACGCCGATGACCACAACAACTTCAACAAGTACATCAACTACAACCACAACTACACCAACTACAACTACAGAGGCTTCATCAGCGTCACAACAATCAGAGAGCACCTCTACCACAGTTTCTGTACCTGTCACACTCTCTGCCGAGCAGAGGAAAGATAAGAAAGACATCGAGGATGCTGAAGGAAGACTGGATTTCGGAACTCAGACAGCCGTGTTGGTCTTTGCTCTGGTAATTATGGCGTTACTGTCCACAGTTGGTATTTGCAAGCTGGTGGCACCCAGGTCTATTTAAAGATAGCTGCCGTACATGCACTCCATGGCCACGTCATTCATTAATTTTTTAACAATTGTTCATGATGAAAAGATCGGTGCTCATTTAATGATTAAAATTTTAATTCATTTAATATAATACTTTTTTGTACGATTTTACATTATTGTAATGTGAACTGCTAATTTTTTCATCAATTTGTTTTTTTGAAACTTCTCGATAATATTGCCAAATAAAAGTATCATTCAACGCTTAAATAATTCCAGTTGATGATGCATAGCACATTTTTAATAAAAAGTCGTAATAATGCTTCAAATGAACTGTATAAAAATTGGCGTGATTTTCGAAGAGCCTGCAAAATAATCTCTTTCTAACTGAGCCAAATGAACCGTTCATCTCCTTTTCGGTCGGATGGTAAGTTTAAGTTTAAAAGCTTAACGCTCATACCATAGACTATTTTCTTAGGAGTGACGACTTTCCATGTCTATCACTATTCCAGTCGGATGAAAATGCATAGCCTAAGAACACTAACATATATAGATATACTGTATTTTTACGAGTTACGACTGAGTTAAATCATTCTTAAGTATCTTATAGTAAAAGCAACAAGTAATTTCTGGGATAATGGCGTCCAATGACAAAGAGGCGTTCATGTCAGACGACGAATTCGGTGAGCTGAATAGCCCAAATTCGATAGATGCAGAGACGAAAGAGCTTTCCTGGAATGCTTTAATTGCTGGTCAAGATGTGCTGGAGACTGTAAACCAATTTCTATGGACGCCTAAACGGAATCCAGGAATGAGCCGCGTTTCACTGCTGCGGCGTCCAGCAGAGGCAAGACCAAGCGGCAGCGAACGTATTGAGCGCTGGCGTGAGAGAAATGGGCGCGGTCGGAGATGTGGTGCTGCCCGCCGAGCCGCTGCTGCGCCGGCCCATGCGGATCTTCTGGGTGGCGCCAGGGACCGTGAGGGGAACATCGAGCGGTCCAGCCCCAGCCGTACCAAAGAACACACTTAGGGTCGCACTCTCAAGGCAACCTGGCTTAGAGGGGCTCTGGCAAAGCTAGTGCTCATCCTAAGCTGTGATGTCATTTTATCATTTTACCGCGCCGAGTCCCTACTGTCCGTACTCCGTACCAGGTGCAAGAGGCGCTGCTGCTGACACTGCAGGCGCCCTACCGCCGGAGACAATCGGGCACTCGGCGTTTCGTCGACTGCCTGCTGGCGAACGCCGGATTAGGTCCGGCGGCATGGCCTTTGTCGCAATTTGTTGAAATCGTATAAACTATGAAGGGCAATTAGCTAGTATCAAGTTTATTAGCCAACACAAGGCATTGTCATTAGCATAATGCAATAGGCTGAGCCATCAAGCAGTAAAACAATAGCTCGTACAACGCTTGGCTCGCCAGCATCGTTCGTGTGAGCCTGTGTCCCCGCTCGCGCCCCACACGAGGGTGCAAAATGCTAGTCCTCTATACTAAAAATTATATTCCATATGTGCCATATAAATAAGTTCGAGTACCCATACACTAAGCTAGAAATGAATTCCTTGCTTCAAACGATAAAAAATAATCTGCAATCCTAAACGAACTATTTCGTATCTTCTTTTCGAAAAAAGAGAGTAAATACTTGATGACTAAAAATGTAGGTATAATAGCAAGAATCATGCTAATGAAGCGTATTACAAGAAGCTTTCATTCCAGCCTTGGTAAAATGTATTTGCTATATGCTAGAACCGAGCAAATAGTATTAATGGGTAGACAAAAACACTGCTTGCAGTTGGTCGTGTTGTTTGCAGGCTACAACGGATGATTATAAGCAGAAAATTTTACTTTTTTTAGACGTACCATTATATACACGGGAAACGAGCTTAGGAATGAAAAACACACATTAAAAAACATTGGAATGTTTCGCATTGGGCAGAATTACTCGTAAATTACACTCAGATAGAAGAAATCAGCACTAAAGCCTCTATAGGTCAATTATCAGGTATGGCTATTTCTCTTCAACCCCTTGGGACTTATGGCATTAGACACGATCGTGAATCAGCATTGCATCGACAAATACGATGTCGACAAAAATTTGTTATGAAACATGATCTTCCATTTGATTTCACAACCTCACTACTTGATTTCAATTACACTGCTGAAACAGAGGGGGTGCTGGAGAGACCTGAGGGTCCCTAACTGTCTATGGCCAAGCATAGTTTCTGTTCGCGCAGCACCCAGTGAGGATTTGCCATAGACAACAGTCTGGGCGGGCGTGAAGCTGGTGGTCCCGTGCCCGCTGGCTATGCGCAGGAAAATCAATATATACGAGTAGTCTTGTGGCCATAGACTATTAATCTAATTTAAGTCTAATTTTGCATTCAAACAAATAATCCTATGCTTAAATTCCACATACAGTGTAAGCAGCTGAAGTCAAACACACTCGATTAGATGCACTATCTCACTGCTAACGGTAAAACAAGCTTAAATAAGACATTAAGGTCAAAGTTTTACAGGGCTGCAATTATTTTAATTTAAGCAATAATAGTAATAATAGGACTGACAGGAGCGCACGCACAAAGAAGGTAATTATTTTGTCAGGAAAAACAAAGGTCTATCATTCGAGCTCAATAGCCGCCGCCTCCGGGCATCCGATAGTCCTTGCCCGCCTGCTTACGTACCATCTTCATGTCCTTGTTAATAGTGACGATCAGGGCCAAACTGCTGATGATGCCAATTATCTGGAGGGCATAGGGAAATGTCAAAGGCTTATTTTCACCATCTGATATTCTCATCAGACAATTCCAGTGTTTATTAGTGAAGCTGTTGAAATTTCAAATTTGAAACTTCTTTGAGGAGAAGGATTATAGCTTTAATGTACCAGTGAATCTTCATTCACGAAATAGAAATCTATGAATATGGAATCTGTAAGTGCGGCACATGTTAATAAGGACGCTGGGACTACAGAGCGGGTCTGTGAATGTGATATTTGTTAATACACAGAACCTGTGGTAGCTAAAACTTTAAATCAGAATCTGTGAATGTGTAATCAGTGAATACAGGATATGTGAACGGCGGAATATGTAAATGTGGAGTTTGTGACTGTGAAACCTGTAAATCAGAATCTGTGAATGTGTAATCAGTGAATACAGGATCTGTGAATGGCAGAATATGTAAATGTGGAGTTTGTGACTGTGAAACCTGTAAATCAGAATCTGTGAATGTGTAATCAGTGAATGCAGAATCTGTCAGACAGACGTCTGTGAATGAGAAATATGTGAATCCGGATTCAGTGAATGCTCATTTGGTGAATAAAGAATCTGTGAATGGAAAATATGTGAACGCTAGGTCTGTGAGCTAATAAATGTGTGAACATATAGTCTGGCACTACAGAGGCTATAAATCAGAATATGTGAATCAGCAATGTTGTGAGTAAAGTTTCAATGCAAAAATTTGACGCATGGAACTTTAAAAAATCTTAAATCTTAAATAGATAATATCGAATTAATATAAAACAACTATGTTTAATAATTGTGAGCTCAAATTCTCACCATTATGATGAACAGAGAGAATCCAATGTAGCCCAGGAAGTTGCTGTAAAAGCCCATCACCTCCGCTCCGGCTTGGAAGCAGCCCTGCACGTGTGCGTGAAAAGGGGTAGAAAGTTGTGATAAAACTGCTACAAACTACTGTCAGTAGAAATACAGGAATAAAAACAAACTACTGTCAGTAGAAATATAGGATTTTCCGAAACCGGGGTACTCACCTTATAGTTAACGGCATCGTTGAACGCTCCGCTAAGCTTGTTGGGCGGGCCATAGGGGAAGTACTGGCACTGCTCCTTGTTCCTGACTTTGCCGCTGGGCCACAGGGTGCGCGGGTCGATGAGGCTGAGGCAGCAGGACTCGGGCACGAATTTGTACAGCGGCGACCATTGAGGAATTCTGGAGCCGAGGTTGCGCGCATCGGCGTTGACCATCAGGTCCCACTGGCTGCCGATGTACAGCTGCCAGCCGTTGCTGTCCACCGCGCAGCAGCGAAGGTGCGTCTGCGATGGTTGCGAGGGGGCACTTGGGAATTGCTCAACCACTGAGCTGGACTCTCGGGATTGTTTTGAATGCATAATATGAGCGTGATAGGTTGGACTTCAAAGTCTGGTAGATCGGAATCTCAAATTTAATAGACCAGACTCTCAAATCTGATAGACCGGACTCTCAAATCTGATAGACCAGACTCTCAAATCTGATAGATCAGACTCTCAAATCTGATAGACCAGACTCTCAAGTCTGATAGACCAGACTCTCAAATCTGATAGATCAGACTCTCAAATCTGATAGATCAGACTCTCAAATCTGATAGATCAGACTCTCAAATCTGATAGGTCAGAATCTCAAATCTGATAGATCAGACTCTCAAATCTGATAGACCGGACTCTCAAATCTGATAGGTCAGACTCTCAAATCTGATAGATCTGACTCTCAAATCTGATAGATCTGACTCTCAAATCTGATAGGTCAGACTCTCAAATCTGATAGATCAGACTCAATCTGATAGACCGGACTCTCAAATGTGATAGATCAGACTCAATCTGATAGATCAGAATCTCAAATCTGATAGGTCAGACTCTCAAATCTGATAGGTCAGACTCTCAAATCTGATAGGTCAGACTCTCAAATCTGATAGATCAGACTCAATCTGATAGACCGGACTCTCAAATGTGATAGATCAGAATCTCAAATCTGATAGATCAGACTCAATCTGATAGATCAGAATCTCAAATCTGATAGGTCAGACTCTCAAATCTGATAGGTCAGAATCTCAAATCTGATAGGTCAGACTCTCAAATCTGATAGGTCAGAATCTCAAATCTGATAGATCAGACTCAATCTGATAGGTCAGAATCTCAAATCTGATAGATCAGACTCAATCTGATAGGTCAGAATCTCAAATCTGATAGATCAGACTCAATCTGATAGATCAGAATCTCAAATCTGATAGGTCAGAATCTCAAATCTGATAGATCAGACTCAATCTGATAGATCAGAATCTCAAATCTGATAGATCAGACTCAATCTGATAGATCAGAATCTCAAATCTGATAGGTCAGACTCTCAAATCTGATAGGTCAGAATCTCAAATCTGATAGATCAGACTCAATCTGATAGGTCAGAATCTCAAATCTGATAGATCAGACTCAATCTGATAGGTCAGAATCTCAAATCTGATAGATCAGACTCAATCTGATAGGTCAGAATCTCAAATCTGATAGATCAGACTCAATCTGATAGGTCAGAATCTCAAATCTGATAGATCAGACTCAATCTGATAGGTCAGAATCTCAAATCTGATAGATCAGACTCAATCTGATAGGTCAGACTCTCAAATCTGATAGGTCAGACTCTCAAATCTGATAGGTCAGACTCTCAAATCTGATAGATCAGACTCAATCTGATAGACCGGACTCTCAAATGTGATAGATCAGACTCTCAAATCTGATAGATCAGAATCTCAATCTGATAGGTCAGACTCTCAAACCTGATAGAACAGACTCTCAAATCTGATAGATTAGACTCTCAAATCTAACTTATCAGACACTCAGTGTGACAGAGTTAAAAGCAGCACTACTCAAGCATAAAGGATCACTAGACCAACCTGGATGGCATCCCAAGATTCCGTGATGAGCCGCGTCTTGCCATAGTGAATGGTGAGCGAGTAGCTCATGGTGTCCTTGGCAGTCTGGATCACCGTGGCCCTGAATATCACAGCCAGCAGGCTGCCAACAAAGGTGACCAGGGTGAGCACCAGCACGATGACCAGAAAGGCGATCAGACAGGCCTTGTTCAGCTTGTGAGCTCCGTAGGCGCCCAGCAGGCCGACGAAAGCAATAAGAAAGCCGGCAACAATGCACAGGTAAGCAGCGGCCAGGGCCACCACACTGCCAATGATCTCGGAGATGAAGCCGCGGTCCAGCTGAATGTACACCCCGATGGCCACTAGGGAGCCGCCGAGGCACTGCAGAGCATTACGAAGCAATGTTTGGTATAATTAGAAATAGAGAAAATGCAAATATTTGAATTCAACTTACAAATGCAAACATAGCCACTAGGAACATGATCATCTTAGCATAGAGAGGCCTGTTTTGCAGCAGAATTGGTCTGAAATAATTATTTTATAACTTAATTATTTTATGAATTTCATCAATAATAAAGTATTTTAAACCACTTACTTTAGCTTCTTTTGCTGCACATCCTCTTCATACATTGGCTGTGGAGTTCCTTCACTATACATGGCTGAAGGATGGCTAAGTCACAATTTTTGTGACAATATTTAGCACAATATCATGCAATTAGAATAGGCAAATATTGCAAATGTAAAAATTACAATCATAAAAATTATTTGCTATTACTACTATTCATTATATGAAAGCTAGGCCTAATCTGAAAAAATATTTAAAAACTAAAACAAAAAATATTAAATATTAAGCTAATAAACAATAAACAAGATAGATAAGCAATAATTTGTTTTATCTGATTCATTTAAAACATTTTAATATTTAATGATTTGATTAAGATAAAAAATTACTTTCCTGCAGAAATTAGTTTAAGAAAATTATTTTTATAAACACAATCCTAATTTTCATTGCATTTAGGATTGTGTACATGCAAGATTTTAGCAATAAAAAAGCAAAATATATTATGATTAATACCAATTAAGAATCCAGTTGCAGTACCTAACTCTTCTAAAAAGCTAGAAGAACTAAAGCCAATTATCAGTCCCTTAGTTCTAGGTTCTAGCCCTTAAGTCTCTATCAAAACCAAATCTCTATCAATGATAATATTAGAAAAAAATTTAAGAGCTTTGAATTTCATTTATTTAAACACTTTTATCACTGATAATTTTGGCAACCTATTCAGGAAGAAGATTATAACTAAATTTTTAGTAATGGGGGGGGGCTGAAAACTTTCCACAAACTAAAAGGCATGTCATTGTCTTGACTTATTCAAACTTATAAGTACAAATTTAAAAAGGTCACTTCCTGCTTCTTGGCATTGTAGTTATAATGTAGCTAGTTAAATATTTCGGAAACATTCAAACATTTTCTGAATATCTTTGATAACTGAATAAAAAACGAGCTAAAAGTAATACACCATGCCATGATTAGTTCCTGAAATATATATATAGACAATTGTATATTGAAATTGAAAACTTAATTGTAATTAACTACGGATATAAACTTGCAATTAAATTTATTCTCTGACACAAATAGTGTGCACTTATTTTGCTTTTTTATTGTAAAGTTATTTTTAACAACAAAAAAATAGCTATTTTTACAGTTTCTTATTATCTATTAGTCAAAAATATAAACAGTATTAGTTTTAATAGCTGCTGCCGTTGTAAGAATTGCAACACCGTGAGTTGCTAGATTATACAAAAAGCAAAGTTAAAGAAAACAATTGCCCTAATTAGATGTCAGAAAAAAAAAATAATGCTTCTTTCTACATTACCGCTCTGACCTCTGACTGTTAACCAATTCACTTTTATTAAACAATAGTTTAAACTTCAGAAAGTTCATTCTCGAAACGGTAATAAATTATTTGCGAAAATTCAAAATTACTGAAAATAGTTTTTTAATTTAGATCTTTCGAAATTTCAAGGCTTATTTATGTGAGCTGAGTTTATCATTCTCTAGAGATTAGATCTATATATAATGCTTGGGTCTATAATTTAGTTTTGATAGAAAATTTTTGTGAGTTTTTTAGTGCGTTTTATTTTTAACATTGCCCTTTTTGTTGCAAAATCTAAAAAACCGAATAATTGCCTTTAGGGTGTATCAAAAATGAAATTCCCTTGTACATTGCTTGATTTGTTCAATTATAGGTATGTTTATTAAGTATTTAAATAATTTGTATGAGTTTATCAAGCTTATTTATTGTGAATTTAATCAATTAAGTTTTAGGCCCTACAATTTATTCCAACTAATTCTATGAAGAGTACTATGCTACATAACAGAAAATATAATTTGGAATATATCAAAGTCTTCTGCAGTGCAGCTTATAAAGCATCGCTTATAATATTCATTGATTTGTTTTTCTGCAAACAAATGCCAATGGCAGTTTATAGTTGAAAGTCATAGTGGATAGATAGAACTGATACATATGATAAATGATATTGTTGCTTTTAAAAATGACAATATATATGAATCTGTGTTCTCTTTTATTAATTCTACAAGCGAGTTTTATTACTGAGCAGAATCTATGTTGTTTTACCCTTTCTATGAAATTATGATGTTCTTGTTTAAATTTTAAAACTCTATTGATTTATTCTTGATTTTAATTAATATCTTAGTAAATAGAAAATAAAGTTATAACACTTGCTTGATTTTCTTCAAAAATTCTTTCTTACTGTTGCAGCATGTTGCTAATGTCTCTATATTGTCAGACATGCTAAATTTATGAAATAATTGTCTTATTTGATTTAAATTTAATGATATATGATGTTTTTTTGCAAATTTTTTGTTGATTTAGAAAGGAGCAAAGTTTAAAAATGAATAAATAGTTCACAAAAGCTAGTAATTCACATAAATAAATTTCATAATTTTTAAGGCATTATTTTTTTTATCTTTTTTTCTGAAAAACTCGCATTAGTCCAATTATTATGTTGAATAATGAATACACATAGAAAATCTTATATGTACTATTTTGTTTGAAAGACATTGGATATGTCCCTGGTTTTTTTATTCCATGGCTCGAATTCTCAATTTATTGCATGCCTAAGCCCTGCAGTCTGTCTGAAAATTCCTGGCCCAACTTCAAATTGCAAGCAGTTGGCCACTGCAGATTCTGCAACACTGAAGTGGATGGCCTCACTAGCAAACTGTACATAGGCTAGTTGAAACAAACAGATATAAACATATAAATAGAGTGAGAAATAGAAACAGCCTGAAAGCCATGTGCGATGTGATGCCCACCATAGTTGAGGATGGCATTGTCGGGCCTACTGGTGGAGGAGACGGTGGCAACGGCGAAGGCGGCGGCGGTGGCAGCGGAGAGCGCGACTTCTCCCAGGAGGAGCTATCGGCAGCTGGCAACGTCGAGCAGCTGATGATCAGCATGTTAGATGAGCGCGACAGGCTGACGGAGGCACTTCGAGACGCGCAGGAGCAGCTGGGTCTGTCGCACCGGCGCGCGGAGGACCTGCAGCGGGAGAGGGACCAGCTGCAGCGTCAGCTGGACTCCAGCATGCCTAAGGTTTGTCTTATTGGATGCGAAGAAATCAAATGGCAGATTGTAAAATAGATACGGCAGATTTTGAAGTAGAAGTGGCGAATTGTCGAGTAGATATGGCAGATTGTAAAGTTGTAAGTGGCAGATTGTAGAGTAAAAATGGCAGATTGTAAAATAGATACGGCAGATTGTAAAGTAGAAGTGGCAGATTGTAAAGTAAAAATGGCAGATTGTAAAGTCAAATCGCAGATTGTAAAGTCTAAGTGGCAGATTGTAAAATAGATTTGGCAGATTGTAGAGTAGAAGTGGCGAATTGTCGAGTAGATATGGCAGATTGTAAAATAGAACTGGCAGATTGTAGAGTAAAAATGGCAGATTGTAAAATAGATACGGCAGATTGTAAAGTAGAAGGGGCAGATTGTAAAGTAAAAATGGCAGATTGTAAAGTTAAATCGCAGATTGTAAAGTCTAAGTGGCAGATTGTAAAATAGATATGGCAGATTGTAGAGTAGAAGTGGCATGTTGCAGAATAGAAATGACAGATTGTACAGTAGAATGGCAGATTTTAGAGTAGAAGTGGCAGATTGTAGAGTAGAAATGGCAGACTGTAGAGTAGAAGTGGCAGATTGTAGAGTAGAAATGGCAGATTGTAGAGTAGAAATGGCAGATTGTAGAGTAGAAATGGCAGACTGTAGAGTAGAAGTGGCAGATTGTAGAGTAGAAATGGCCTATACTAATAGAGACAACCAATTCAAGGGTATAAATTATAAAAGTTGTCCAATGTTTTATTTCCATTTTTGACTAAGCTCTTATGTAACGCTTATCATTCCTTAGCCTAAAAACTACAACATGAATCATAATAAAGGAAAGGCACACAGCAACCAAACTGGATTGGTTTATACAGCGTCCATCCATTTATCCACAGTCTTGATAACTCGCTATTAGCCTTACGCAGCGGTTCAGTCAGCCCGGCAGTCAAGTCCCCCAGCACCCTCTGGAATTGATGGGAAAGCGCAGCCTCCCTCTCCGCACATGGCTGCCGCATGTTCCGTTCTGGTGCCGCCAGGTCAAGGTGTACCTTAGCAGGGATCTGGAGCAACAACTCTTGTCAGTCAGTCAGTCACCCACTCACTCAAGTCAGTCAGTCAGTCGCTCAGCCAGTCAGTCAGTCAGTCAGTCAGTCAGTCAGTCAGTCAGTCAGTCAGTCAGTCAGTCAGTCAGTCAGTCAGTCAGCCAGTCAGTCAGTCAGTCAGTCAGTCAGTCAGTCAGTCAGTCAGTCAGTCAGTCAGTCAGCAGCAGTCAGTCAGTAAGTCAGTCAGTCAGTCGTCAGTAAGTCAGTCAGTCAGTCAGTCAGTCAGTCAGTCAGTCAGTCAGTCAGTCAGTCAGTCAGTCAGCCAGTCAGTCAGTCAG